>OESE01000168.1:0-139982 GCA_900240875.1 Crithidia expoeki
CCTAACCCTAACCCTAACCCTAACACTAACCCTAACACCTAAAACCTAACCACAAAGCAGTCCGCCGCACACTCTCTTCAAACACTCGTCACACCACCCTAACCCCCCCCCCCCCCCCCCCCCCCCCCCCCCCCCCCCCCCTAACCCTAACCACAAAGGCAGTCTCGCCGCACACTCTCTTCAAACACTCGGTCACACCACCCTAACCCTAACCCTAACCACAAAGGCAGTCTCGCCGCACACTCTCTTCAAACACTCGGTCACACCACCCTAACCCTAACCCTAACCACAAAGGCAGTCTCGCCGCACACTCTCTTCAAACACTCGGTCACACCACCCTAACCCTAACCCTAACCACAAAGGCAGTCTCGCCGCACACTCTCTTCAAACACTCGGTCACACCACCCTAACCCTAACCCTAACCACAAAGGCAGTCTCGCCGCACACTCTCTTCAAACACTCGGTCACACCACCCTAACCCTAACCCTAACCACAAAGGCAGTCTCGCCGCACACTCTCTTCAAACACTCGGTCACACACCCTAACCCTAACCCTAACCCTAACCACAAAGGCAGTCTCGCCGCACACTCTCTTCAAACACTCGGTCACACCACCCTAACCCTAACCCTAACCACAAAGGCAGTCTCGCCGCACACTCTCTTCAAACACTCGGTCACACCACCCTAACCCTAACCCTAACCCTAACCACAAAGGCAGTCTCGCCGCACACTCTCTTCAAACACTCGGTCACACCACCCCTAACCCTAACCCTAACCACAAAGGCAGTCTCGCCGCACACTCTCTTCAAACACTCGGTCACACCACCCTAACCCTAACCCTAACCCTAACCAAAGGCAGTCTCGCCGCACACTCTCTTCAAACACTCGGTCACACCACCCTAACCCTAACCCCTAACCACAAAGGCAGTCTCGCCGCACACTCTCTTCAAACACTCGGTCACACCACCCCTAACCCTAACCCTAACCACAAAGGCAGTCTCGCCGCACACTCTCTTCAAACACTCGGTCACACCACCCTAACCCTAACCCTAACCACAAAGGCAGTCTCGCCGCACACTCTCTTCAAACACTCGGTCACACCACCCTAACCCTAACCCAACAGCTCCCGCACACTCCCCCCTCACACCCCCCCTAACCCTAACCACAAAGGCAGTCTCGCCGCACACTCTCTTCAAACACTCGGTCACACCACCCTAACCCTAACCCTAACCACAAAGGCAGTCTCGCCGCACACTCTCTTCAAACACTCGGTCACACCACCCTAACCCTAACCCTAACCACAAAGGCAGTCTCGCCGCACACTCTCTTCAAACACTCGGTCACACCACCCTAACCCTAACCCTAACCACAAAGGCAGTCTCGCCGCACACTCTCTTCAAACACTCGGTCACACCACCCTAACCCTAACCCTAACCACAAAGGCAGTCTCGCCGCACACTCTCTTCAAACACTCGGTCACACCACCAACCCTAACCCTAACCCTAACCACAAAGGCAGTCTCGCCGCACACTCTCTTCAAACACTCGGTCACACCACCCTAACCCTAACCCTAACCACAAAGGCAGTCTCGCCGCACACTCTCTTCAAACACTCGGTCACACCACCACCCTAACCCTAACCCTAACCACAAAGGCAGTCTCGCCGCACACTCTCTTCAAACACTCGGTCACACCACCCTAACCCTAACCCTAACCACAAAGGCAGTCTCGCCGCACACTCTCTTCAAACACTCGGTCACACCACCCTAACCCTAACCCTAACCACAAAGGCAGTCTCGCCGCACACTCTCTTCAAACACTCGGTCACACCACCCTAACCCTAACCCTAACCACAAAGGCAGTCTCGCCGCACACTCTCTTCAAACACTCGGTCACACCACCCTAACCCTAACCCTAACCACAAAGGCAGTCTCGCCGCACACTCTCTTCAAACACTCGGTCACACCACCCTAACCCTAACCCTAACCACAAAGGCAGTCTCGCCGCACACTCTCTTCAAACACTCGGTCACACCACCCTAACCCTAACCCTAACCCAACCACAAAGGCAGTCTCGCCGCACACTCTCTTCAAACACTCGGTCACACCACCCTAACCCTAACCCTAACCACAAAGGCAGTCTCGCCGCACACTCTCTTCAAACACTCGGTCACACCACCCTAACCCTAACCCTAACCACAAAGGCAGTCTCGCCGCACACTCTCTTCAAACACTCGGTCACACCACCCCTAACCCTAACCCTAACCACAAAGGCAGTCTCGCCGCACACTCTCTTCAAACACTCGGTCACACCACCCTAACCCTAACCCTAACCACAAAGGCAGTCTCGCCGCACACTCTCTTCAAACACTCGGTCACACCACCCTAACCCTAACCCTAACCACAAAGGCAGTCTCGCCGCACACTCTCTTCAAACACTCGGTCACACCACCCTAACCCTAACCCTAACCACAAAGGCAGTCTCGCCGCACACTCTCTTCAAACACTCGGTCACACCACCCTAACCCTAACCCTAACCACAAAGGCAGTCTCGCCGCACACTCTCTTCAAACACTCGGTCACACCACCCTAACCCTAACCCTAACCACAAAGGCAGTCTCGCCGCACACTCTCTTCAAACACTCGGTCACACCACCCTAACCCTAACCCTAACCACAAAGGCAGTCTCGCCGCACACTCTCTTCAAACACTCGGTCACACCACCCTAACCCTAACCCTAACCACAAAGGCAGTCTCGCCGCACACTCTCTTCAAACACTCGGTCACACCACCCTAACCCTAACCCTAACCACAAAGGCAGTCTCGCCGCACACTCTCTTCAAACACTCGGTCACACCACCCTAACCCTAACCCTAACCACAAAGGCAGTCTCGCCGCACACTCTCTTCAAACACTCGGTCACACCACCCTAACCCTAACCCTAACCACAAAGGCAGTCTCGCCGCACACTCTCTTCAAACACTCGGTCACACCACCCTAACCCTAACCCTAACCACAAAGGCAGTCTCGCCGCACACTCTCTTCAAACACTCGGTCACACCACCAAGCACAACCAACACCACACAGACGCACCACAGCAGACACACCACCCACAACACTGCTCACTTCCTTTGCCAAACTCTTGTTCCTCACGTTGAAATACACACGCACCTCTACACGATGTTACACCACCACTCATTCTTTCCCTGATCTATCTACAGTGGCTGTGAACTTCCAACTCAGCAGCACAAGAACTCCTGTGATGCATCATGTCTTAGCCCACACGCAGAACGGCACACAGCACAACCCTCAACAAAGAGCTCCTTCGTGGGTAGTGAATATAAAAATGTAATTGAGGTAAGAATTCAAACGCGGTGTAGAGCTTGTGATGGTCTTAGAGATGGACATCCTTCAAGTAATGTCTGACAGAGAATTACATACGAATCACATAAGGACAGAGGACAATCGACGGAAAAAATCAGGGACAATACTAAAGAGGGAGAAAAAACGGTCGTGTTTCGCAACGTGGCGGAAGCTGCACTTTGTCAGCTCAGCCCACAGGCGAAAAGAGAAAAACGACAGCTGCATCTTTGCACTCAAACAACAATTGTCAGTTGATCTTTCTTTAATCCCTTTCGGGTAAGTAATGGGCGGCTGAATCATAAGTACCGTAGAATAGAAAGCCGATACTGTGCGTCGTTCAGCGAGAGGGTAAAGCGTGCGTACCCGGTAAAAACACAAGAAGCCCTCCCTCCTTTACATCTCAAAAAAGAAGTGGTGCGACCCTGGTCCCTGCAGTTGCTCGTGCGGTAACAGTAATCTCTTGTTTAAATGTCAGGCGTTGTGCTGCTGTACTTTCCGCACATGGACAGCGGTGCCGTCAAACTCTCGCTCCGGTTCCCCTTTCAGGTCGTGACACAGAAGAAGATCTATTGTGTGCAGCGACGCTGCACCAGCAAGAGGCGAGAGGCTATGCGAGTTCTTGCAGCAATCGACTTCCACCACCGCAAGCACGGGACAACTGTAGCGGCCGTGAATCTTCCTAATAGTCGATTGGGAAGCAGAAAATGTGCGAGAGCAGCGGTGCACCGGGGAGTGGTGTCAGAGTTCGCAGACGAGTGCATCGGATAAAGTTGAACGTCTCCAGCAGTGGGCAACCCGACAACCCCCCAATGTCCTCGATACCGCTGCACCACGCCTTGACGGTCCTCAGCTGCGGCGCCGCTGCCAGCCCGGTCAGTGACCGCAGCTCCTTGCAGTTCGCCTCGTCGACCATCTCGAGTGTGTGCCACTTTCCTCCGCTGCCCAAATTGCGCACCCGCTGTAGCGGGCCGTCACCTCGCGCAGCGCGAGGAGTTCTGAGAGTGGCGCGATGTCCGCGATGTCGAGGCAGTAGGAAATGTTGACTGACTCCAAGGTGGCACAGCTGCACAGCTCGTTGATGGAGCGGACGTCGCCATCGCTGATGTCGAGCACGCGGAGATGCGTCAACCCACGCAGCGCCGCCAAACTAGACATCCCGAGGAAGGACGCAAGTCACAATTCCTCTGGAAAATACGTCTTCGCCAGCCCAGTGATGTCAGGCGCCTCCGCCCAGCTTGTGCCGAGAAATTTCAGCATCATCACTGCGGCAGGAAGGGAAAGGTCAGCAAGGGAGGAGCAACCGGCCACGGCGATCGCCTCGACAGCTGTACAGCGTGCAAAACCGCCCACATCAACGAGCGCGTCGCTCTGCGCCGTGATGCGCTCCAGCGTGGCGGTGGCGGCGAATACGCGCATGTCGAGCGACTCGACTGCACCACCGCAGATGGCAACTTCCGTGAGCACGGGAAGCTTTGTCGCAAACGTGACGTCCTCCTCTGTGAAGCCGTCCACGACCAGCACACTCAAGGTGCAAAGATCGGTCGACCGACCGCGTAGGCTCACTAAAGTGTTGCTGTGCACTTTGAGCTCCCGCACGTTCGCAAGAATGGTGTCTGCGGCTTCTAAGTTTGTCACCTCGGCAGACCGGTACAGAGAGACGATCCCCTCGTACACTGGGTCGGTCATCGTGACGGTGCCGGACAAATTGTCGCTGACAATCGCCAAGGGAAAGTCAAGCGTGTGGCGCCACCACGCGGAGAACCGCACCGTCATCAAACTAGCCGTTGGGGTGGTGGGGTTCGGAGCTGGGGGGCCGCAGTACGTGCACGAGGCGGTGACCTCGAATCACTAGCGTCGGCCCCGACACCCCCCTGGCGTAGTTGCGCAGCTCCGCGTACACACGTAGCATTGGGCTGGCGGCCGCGAAGTCTAGCGAGCAAACGTGACTGTGGAAGGCGCAGACGATCGCCAACCGGCCGCCTTCTCTCGGTATCGACAGTGGTGCAGGTGCTTTCGTCCCGACATCGTTGTCCTCGCCGACAGCGTCGTGCTGCGAGGTTTCTTCGCAGAACTCTAGAAAATCAACATACCATCCAATAGGCAAATGGCGTGGCCCAGTCGCGTAGCGTTGGTGAAGATGACGGTCGGGCGCTGTGAGACTGCCACCTGTGTGCGCGATTTCAGTACAGAATCGTGTAGGCTAACGAAGAAAAGAAAAAAATATTGTGCGTTGCACTCAGAGAAAACGACTCAGAGGAAGTGAAGGGCACATCAAGAACAGATCGTGAACGAAAGGAGAGGATTCATGAGTCGGAAAGAGGGCTAGAGTTGTCGCGAATGTTACGATGTACAACTGACGCAGACAAAACAAATTGAGGCGAGTTCGGTCTTTTCTGTAGCTCCATTGCGTGCGCTGCCTTTTCTTGCTGAATCTCACTTAAATTTTCCCTTCAACCTCTGTGGTCGTACGCTCATCAAATACGCGTCAGTTGCTATCTTCAGTTACCACAGTTGCACTTATCCCTCATTATGTTTCACTTTGTTTTTGATAAGCACGTCCGAAACGCTGCTGCTACGCTGATGCTATTTTCCTTCGTCACTCACCACATTGCTCGTTGTGCATGTTGTCGACGTGGGCCGCCGTTCCCCCAAAGTTGATCTAGTTAAGGCCGCGAACAAAGTTCTTGAAACCGCGCTTGAGAGACGTGCCGACATTCTTCACTGCGCCGCCCATGCTAACAGAGCTGCTGCCTGTTTGGACAGGGTAAGCGTAGGGTGCCAGGACGCAGTTTAAGCCGGCAAGCGGTAGGAAGCCCAGCCGTCGCACCATCGTAGCAGCATCGACAACGCTACACAGACTTGGGTCGAATTCCACCACTGCCAGCCGCTCTCTGCGCGTCAGCGGGGTGCCGTCTTCCTGCATCGCCTGCTCCAACGGGTCCCCCGGTGGCGGGGAGCTGTCAAACGACACCTGTGTCATGGACTGCGTCAGCTCGTCGTGCTCCTGTTTCACGGACGGCCTTGGTAGGGTAACGGTGAAGCACAGCGCGCTGCTCTCGATGGGTGGGAGCTGGCAACTGGCGAGTTGCGGTGTGACGCTAACCTCCCAAGCGTGCCGCACCGCCGCGTCGATGTCTTTCTCCGACACGCCGTCCGGCACGCCAACCACCACCAGTGCGCACGCCCACTGCGTGTACGGAACAGGGCGGAGAAGGAAGATGTCGCTCACACTCGGGAAGTGATCGCCCTGGTTGCGGCCCAGCAGCAGTTCAATGCTGCGGAACTTCTTGCGGTCCTCGAAAACGTTTTCGAACTTGCGCTGCGTCGCAATAACCACGTTGTGGCTCTGCAGGGGCATGCCGCACACCCCGCGAAGAATGTTGCCGTGCATGGCCGCTGAATTGGTGTATAACATGGCGACGCAGTCCCCGTTTTGTACAAAGAGCGTAGCCAGTGCACGGACGATGACGGGTGGAATGCGCTTCGGGTCACGGGCCTCGTTCCACGTGTTCACAAACGGTTTTGGCACTGTCTGCTTCGCTCCGGATACCGGCGCGTAGGCGGCTGAGTACGGGCTCTCTTGCCCGATCTCGTCTGTGGCGTCCAGCCCCGGCACCGGCGAGCTCTCTGGGAAGCTAGAAAAGGGAATCCGCTGCGTGACAAGCATAGCTATGGAGAGCTGCAGACAAGTGAAGAAGCAGCCGAGGTTGGTTCGGTCGAGCGAATCGGCGCAGTTGACGCGTACGAAGCGCGACTGTGTGATGAGGCGCTCGACCTCGCCATTGCGCCGTATCATCCCCACTGTCATCATCGAGTCCTCTGGGCTGACGGCGGTGCCGAGGAAGCCCATCGAGGCCTCCCAGAACGTCGACGTTGCAACCTGAATCCCGTACTCCTTTATCAAGTTGAGCCAGTCCACGTGAACTAGGTCGAGGTTGCCGCCAGGGAACTTGCTTTTCACCACCGGGTCAGCGCTGCGCACGGCGTCGAGGAAGTAGCGTGCCAGGACGTCCTCGCCGTTCTGGGGGTTGAGGCGCAGTAGGTTGATGCAGCGCACCTGCGGGCTCGCCGTCGTGCAGCCGTGAGTATCGAGCAACATTACGTGTTTCAACCGCTGGAAGAGTTGCTCGAAGTAAGTTGTGCTGCCACGAAGAACCTCCTGTTTGTCGGTGCTGAAGATCATCGCCGGCTCCGAGATGGACATGCTGACCTGCGTGGTCCAGTGCACCGGGATGGTGCCGCGCAAGATGGAGTGGCGGGTGAAGGTGGCGGTGTCCGCCCCGTGATACTTCCACAGGATGTACTCGTAAAAATGGTCGTTGCCGGCGCCGTTAGCCGAGTTGAGTCCGCGGCCTAAGTACCGTGGACCGGGGTTGACGTTACTCTGCCGTCCCAGCAACACGAGATGCAGCTCAACGCCGTCTTTGAGGGTGCAAACTTGCTCTCCGGCAAAGCCACGGATCAGCCGCGAGCACGCCGCTGCTAGGGAGGAGGCCGCGAAGGGCTCACGCAGGTGCGCTGACCAGTCGCACGCCATGTCCGGCGCCGCGCACGTATCCGGCTTCGTGAAAGGAAAAGGCAGCATCAAGTCCACATCGTCGCTGTAATAGTAGCCTTTGTAGTAGGTGTATTCTTGAAACTCGCTGAGGCGCGTGCGGTCCGCTGGGCTCACCCGCACCGGCGCCACGCCCGGAAGCTCAAAGGGCACCCACTTCGTTCCATCCACCCTGTGGATATTGCCCGCGAAAGGCAGACTGGCCACCGTAGAGACGTTCGTAGCGATGAGCATGTACACCTTGTCGATGAGCAGGCAACCAAAGAGCGCAGGAAACTCGTCGAAACGGGCAAACGGTCCGCATTTCTGCCGCGCCTCCGTGAGTGAAGTGAACTCCGTTGCAGGGAAGACGACGGAGCGCTTCAAGTTCCCACTAGCCGTCACCTCCAGCGGAATCGTTAGAGCGCCTTCAGACCAGTCCTTGCATGGGCAGTACAAGTCGTCTGTCGGTGGCAGCTGTTTTGCGGCAGGCGGCGGGGTGGAGGGCACCTCAAACAACATGAGGTCCTCAATCTCTACCTTTGGAGGCGGCTTTGGCTTTGGCACAGTGACAAAAAGGTACTGCACGTTGTTCTTCGTTGCAATGGCACAGCGATTACCATTGACGGGCGGAGTTGCCCAAGACCGAGTGGCCGCGGCAGCAACAGTACCACCTCTCTGTGAATGGGGTGACGACTGCATCTACAGTGGGACGAATACAAGGATAGAAAGAAGAGTGAAATAGGTGTGAGAGAGAGTAGCCGATTGCAGTTGTAATTCAACGACACACACACACACACACACATACACAAAGAGAACAGAACAAAAATGGGAAAACAGAAAGCAATGCAGGAATCGTAGCTGTTTGTCCGTAACGGCAAGATACGAGAACGACACATAAATAAATAAGGTAAGGTAGGAAGCCTTTCTGCACACCGGGTCACCGCAGTACGTGGAACAGAGTCGGCCAACGCGGACCAAAGAAAAGAAATCTGTAAAACCACCGCGAATGGGGCGACCGGGAGAGGCAACAGCCGTGAAACTGATTGATGAGGTGACGAGTGTGTAGAGTATTCTTCCGAACTACCATGGCGTTACAAGGTACCCCCGGAACAGAGCACTTCAAGTGGGCAGGTGCGGGGAGAAAGTTGAGAGAGCAAAGGCAGGTAGAGCGAGAAAACAACGTGGAGTCGGGAGAGAAAAGAGGTGTGAAACCCCCGCTCACTTTGTTTCCTCGTGTTTGCACCTCGAGTGCACGATGGAGAAAAAGGCGTATTCGATTGGAAGAGCGACTGTTTGGCTTTCTTCAACTATGTGTCGCGAACTGGAGCCTCGACTCCCGTTACCCCCACGAGGTTAACAACGGACTCATTACCCTAACAAAACCCTCTTTTGCTCGAGTCCCTTTGCTTTTCCTGTTCAGGTTTTTACTGGGCTAAACACTACGGACGGCACTTAAGAAATATGTGAACACTCTCTTCCACTGAGGCAAGATCAACACGGTCTCAGTGCACTGGGCGGTGGTCACTGCTCGATGCGGTTGAGTTGGTGAGAGTAAAACAAACGTGTCTAGGGTTACATACGTGCGCGTAAAAGCACACGTACACACGCGCATAAAGGTAATTAGTGGAAGACTGGAAAACTGAACTGAGAGAGCACAGAATTCAACTAAAAGGCACAAACCGCTGTTCAAGGCTCAGTTCAAACCTGCCACACAGGGCAGAAGGCAAAGAAAGCCAGTGCATGCTCAATAAGGTGAATGTTCCTGGCCTGTTTAATGGTCGTGCTCATATAGGCACACACTAGTGGCCGCGTTGGTGCTTTGCTCTACGCCTTACCAGTGAGTGCGTCCATTGCAGTGAGCCACGGGCCAATCTTTGTCTCTGCAATCATCTCGTTGTACACGCGGTGTCCACGCACCGACTGGAGGACACCGTAAGTGTCAATGTCGACCAAATCCGGCTTACTCCCACCGTGGAAGGCCTTCGGCTTCTGCGTCTTGCTGTCGACGAGCGCCTCGGTGGCGAAGCGGTTCACCTCTTCGTGCAGGCGCTGCTTCGGGTCGTCGTCAACTTTCATGAGACCCGCCTTGACGAGGCGCGGCTTCGTTACGTTCATCGCGACAAGATACATCACGGGCGCGCCGACCACCTTCAAAAAGAGCTTGTTGGCATACGGAATGGTGTCGCACCAGTCGATGTAAGAGTAGCCGGCCCATGCCGCAGGCAGGCTGCGGTTGAACTCAAGCGTCACGAGGCGAACGAGAGAGCTGCGGGCCCACGTACGCCACTTGTTGACCTCCTCATCCTTCAGCTGCTCGGCTAGGCCAATCTTCTCGGCAAGGGTGTCGACGATAATCTGCGAGTCCACCAGGTACGGTCCCGGGCCCTCTGGCGTGTCAAAGCGCAGCTGCGGCACCTTCTTGTACTTGCTGTCCTTCAGCTCGCCCTTGAACATCGGCTCCACCTCGACACATTCGTGGGGAATCCTGTGGTAGTCGAGGAAGGCCTTAACGGTGCCACACCAGGGGCAAGTCGTGTAGCGGTACAGCTTCGTCAGCGGGTGTTCCTGCGGGATGCACAACTGCTTAAAGGCGGCGTTTAATTTCGTGGCGTCCTGCACTGCGTTGTAGCTTTCCGCTGTTACACTGCGGTTTTCGCTGAGCCGGCGCTGGTACATCGCGTAGCCTCCACCCAGTCCTGCTACGCCGGCCACCGCCGTGCCGAGGAGCAGTTTTCGACTAATTGAGCCTTTGCCAAACATTTCACGCTGGGCTGTAGTGGTCTTTATATGTGTGCTTCTGAAAGAACACAGAGAGAAGGTAACCCGAAAGCAAAAACAGATTAACTGCTGTTCACCTAAAATCTGCCGAAGTAAGACACTAAAGAGGGGGGAGACTGAGAGGAAGTAGGGATATGAGGTATTGGATAGTCGGTCAAACACAACGGAATGGTGCGAACGTGTCGTGCTGTAAAAACGTTGCGCATCGAGAAGACGCGGACGCGCACCCGGTCCAAAAGTGGGAGGCTGTGTTCTCCATCGGCAGGAGCAGAAATACCGCCCGCAACCTTCAACCTTACGTCGACGTTTTCAGCACGTCATTCATGTAAATGGAAACAGTATATATTACAACAGGAAGTCGAAGCCGGAGCTCGCTTCACACATACCCACGAAGCCGGTGGTAAACAATGCTGTCTGAAGACAGTTCTTTTTCCTTTCTTACGCGGTTATTCAGCTTGAGGTGGCGAGAGAGGGCGACGTGAATAAAAACACATGCGCCTGTGTTGCTTGTTTGAGGATGGGGTAATAGTCAACGAGGACGCTGGAGAAGATGGAAATAAACAGAATTACGTGCCGTAGCGTGTGGAGGGCATTCCGTCTACCCAAGTCCTCTGGTGCTGGCTCCAGTGCTCGTCGTCGGTGTGATTGAGGCCGCTGATGTTTACCAGCGGCTCTTTGCGCACCTCCTTCTCCAGCGCCATCTCAGAAAGCGAGTCGTAGGGGCGGACGCGGCGAGTGGACAAGTTGTGCAGGCGGCGGTACTTCCGCCCATGCTCATCTTGGTCGCCGTGCACGATGGCGTTCACGCGGTTCGCGTACGTCTTGCGGGACAGCTTCTTGAATCGCTTCTCCGGACGGTCTAACGCGCGCAGTAGTTCGTGCATGCCGCCGTGCATCATTCCGCGGATGTTGCTGCTGGTGTACCGCGACACTTTCTTCTCCTCTCCCGTCATCAAGAAGGTACGCTGCGCCTCGTCTTGGCGGCGTCGTATCTTCGCCTTGGTCAAAGCGTCCTGGCTCAGTGGCCACTCGCCCTTCGTCTGCAGGCCGTTTTCGACGTGCTGCGCGATGAAGGCGATGCGCTGGCTGAAGTCCGTCACAGAAGACGGCCACTGCTCGTATCCCTCGGGCTTGCGCATGGCCATACGCCGCAGCGCAGCCGCCCGCTTTTGCCGCTTGCGCTGCAGCCAATGGAAGCGCCGCTTGCCTTGCCGGACGTCGCGCAGTTCGGCCAGCGTCAGTGTCTCGTTCGACGCGGCGCGGTACTCCTTCGCCTTCTTCACCCGCGCCCACTCCCGCAGTCGCGCGTCTCGTGGCATGCGGGCCAGCCGCACACGGAGCGCCTCATCCTCTTCCGTGAGGCCCAGCGAACCGTACTTCACTCGATCGCGAATGCTGTAAGGCAGAGCGTGCACCCAGTCAGGGAAATAGGAATCGTCATCCAGCATAAACGCGTCCATGCGC
Organism: Crithidia expoeki; assembly: GCA_900240875.1. Taxonomy (NCBI): domain Eukaryota; phylum Euglenozoa; class Kinetoplastea; order Trypanosomatida; family Trypanosomatidae; genus Crithidia; species Crithidia expoeki. Next base: position 12,140 of record OESE01000168.1, read on the forward strand.
GAGGGCGGGTACACGCCGTGCTCCTCCACGAGCCGCCGCTGGTGCGCTTCAATCTCCACCTCATCCTCGTCGTTGGCGCGCAGTTTGCGGAAGAGTTGGTAGAATTCCCGCGAGGTTGGCGGCTGCGCGAATTTGTCCGCGATGTGGTCACGCCGGTCTACCTCTCGGCGCATCAAGTTGCGCATTACCGTACTGTAATCCACCGTGTTGTGCGAGGCGGCAGCGACGGCGTCGTCGGAAGACCGGACGACGTGCAGCTCGGCTGCTGTCTGTGGAAATCGACGACCGTTGCGCAACGCTTCTTCCGTGGAGGCGTCTACTTTCAACGTTTCCATCAAGTTGCGCTGGCGCTCCTCGTCAAGCAGGCTGCGCTCCTTTTTGTGCGTCTTCAGCATCGCCGTCACGTTTGTTTTGCTGCGGTACACCTCAGGCTCCGTAAAACTGTCGCCTATCTCGGCTCTTGTCAGGGCGCCTTTGTTGAGGTTGATGCCACCGGCCGGTGAGCGCTTCGAAAACGCCACGCGCTGGTACGGCCGCAGCAACACGGCTGTCTTTCCAAAGAACATCGCGGTGGCGGTTCTTCTTCAGTAGGTGGGCAGGTGAGTGCACTTAGGCGAGTGATTTTGTGTCTCTCTGTGTGTGTGTGTGTGTGTGTGGGTGTACTTCTCCGCATAATCACATGAAAGGTGGAATGCAGCACACACCACAGGTGCCGAGAACGAAGTGAAACAAAAAGAAGGAAAGTAGAAAAGTTCTAGAACGCCCAATTTGGGTTACGGAGCTTCCTTTCCACTTCCCAAAAAGATAATCTCATTCACAGAGTTTAAGTGCTAGAGAGTAGAGAAGGAAAAAGTTGCGACGTCAAGTCCATCACAGAAATGAGGTCTGCGATGCTTAGGGCTTATAATAAGCACCCGTCGACTCATTGCTGTGCGACTACTCCACTAGACACGCTAGCTAAATCGGCCGGAGAGTAAGCGGGGTTCACTGCTACGGCTGTGACCTTTTTTTTGTCGGTAGCCTTCTCAACGCCAACACTGAACAGTCTACACATCTGAAGAGTAACAACAGCGTTTAACACTATTCTCCCGACAAAAAACTAGAAAGAAAAAATCGGCCATGATGAAAACCTCAAAAACGGCAGTCAGCATGAAGACCTTTTGATGTAGTCGGCGACACACGCAACAGTATTAGATTAAGAAACCACCGGTACTTTTGCCGAAAAGGAGAAGGGGAAGAAATAGAATAATTCGAGACACAGCACACATACTACGGACGGGAAATCCCTTACCTCGCAGAACGACGCTCTGCTTTTAGTGTCTGTTCTTCGCGTTAGAAGAAAGGCAGAGGCTGCAAGTTATTCAGGACTAACTCAGAAGAGTCGTCGGTAACAACAAAAACAAAGCAATTCAAAAGAGAAACATGTGAGTCTTCCCCTTTTCAAAGTTTGTTCCGTCCGTTACTCAATCTTCTTCGCCTTCGCGGCCTGGCTGCGCTGGTAAGCCGCGCTGCGGTAGCAGTTGTAGCCGTTCACGGAAGCGAGGCAGACGTTCACGAGGGCCAGGGAGCGGCTGCCGGAGTTCTGCGGCTGAATGAGAAGGGCGTAGACAAACCACACACAGCCGGTGGCACACAGAGCAACGCTCGAGTTGAAGTCGATCTTCTCCACCGGCGGGTTGCCCGAGACGATGCCGCACAGAGGCACGATGGAGAGGGACCACTTGAATAGGGGGGCGGTGTTGTAGATGCTGTTGAGGTAGGCAACCACGGGGTTCGTTTCGTAGGGCTTCAGGAAGTTGAAAATGCGGCCCGTGCCCACCCAGCTGGTGAACATCTTCGGGAACGCCTTCGGGATCGTCTGAGCGCCAACAGTAGCGGACATGGCTGATGTTACGAGTACTTGTGGGTATAAATATTTCTTGACTTTCTGAGTAGTGAAAAGAAGAACTGGAGCAAACGATAGGCAGCAAAAGCACAGGTAAACTTGTTTGCGTGCGTATTTTAGAAGTAGTTCCACGAAACACAAAAGTAGGAAACAGTAATCAATGGAAGGGAGGAGAAGCAGAAGAGGAGTGGTAAGTGCAGGGGGGACATTGCTGCTCTTCCATAGCGGCTAAACACGACGCCCACCAGTTTGCAAAAATATAAGAAATAAAATAATAATAATAAAGACCTCGGTGTTGTGGGACCTGCCAGTAGGGGAGGGGGGTCACGGGGCCAGTTTGGCCTCCCTATTGGTAAGCAGTGTGGGAGAAAGGTATTAAGGAATGACTGCTTCCTTTAAAACCGTGTATTTCGATTTTGTTCAGTGCATGAGTTCGTCCAGAGAACGATTGTTTAGATTCGTGAAAAGTGGAGAAGTGAAGCAGACCGTCAAACAAAACAAAGAGCAAAAAAAACATCTTTTCCGATTCCCTTTCACGATGCGGACTGTTCGTAATCCAGCAAGCGGGTCTGCGCCTCGATAAAGCCATCCCACTCGGCCGCACTCAATGCGAGTGACGCGGGAGCAGTCGCGTTGGTAGCGGTGGCAGAAGTGCCATCGTCGCCGCCGCTGCGCGTTTCAAGCTCTAGCAGCGCAGCTGTGGGTTGCAAGCGCCGATACAACAGTTCGTAATGCGGCGAGCTTTGCGGCAGGAGAAGCAGCAACACGTGCAGTGTTTGCACCAACGCTGGGCAGGCCGACGGCCGCAGCAAGGATACGCGGAGGAACGCAAATGCCGGTGACTCAAGCTGCTGGACGAGGTGATCGAGTTGCACGTACGTTGCGATGGACATCTCGGTGCCGCCAAGGTATTCACAGACGCGCTGGGCAAAGGTGTAGTGGCGGCACATCAGCGCCAGCGAGAGCAGCGCCACAGCGTTATAGCACCAGCACCGGCGGAGAGCGCCGAAGACGTCTGCTGCTCCTGTATCGCCCAGCCCGCGACGTAAAAGCGCGCGCACGTCGTCGAATTCGGGAAAGGTTGTCAGGGTGGCGTGCAGTGAGAGGACCACCTTACTCGCTAGCCGCAGGTCTGCCACGCCGCTTAGCTCCTCGGCAAAGTAGACGAGGACGCACGCCGGGGCTGCCGCCTCTGCCTCGGGCCGGCTCCGGAAGAACAAGTGAAATTTTCGGACTATGGTCGGGAAGCGCGACAGCAGGAGCCCTTCTTGCGCGTGTGCGAGGAGGCGCTGGAGAACCAACCGAACTACGTGAGCGAAGTGGCCCCCACCACTGGCCAGCAGACAAGCCACCTCAACGGCCCGCTGCGCCACGTTGTCGGCGGCCTCGTCGACAAGCGCAACAACGCCGTCTAGGACACCGTCAAGCGCCTTCTCGGTGGACTGCGGGGAGATGTGATGCATGACGAGCAGCCACTCCAGCACCGCCAGCTGCGCCTCCTCGTCCACGCTGCTGCCCAGCAGCTCCACCACGCTGCGCAACAGCAGCTCTGCCACACTGACCGTCACGCCACCCTCCACCGACACCAGTGCGTCTTGCACCTGCTGGTTTGCCTGCACCGCCGCAACGTGCGTGGCGTCGTCCTCCGTGTCCAGCTGCGGTACAATTGCCTGCAGGACCCGGGGCAGGTAGCGCTGCAGGACGTCAACGTACATGCTCACCTGCACCAACTCGCCGATCCACTCGAGGCAGAATACACGTGTGCGGGCGGAGGCGGTGCCTTCGATACTTCTGGCGAGCGTGCTCATCACCTCACACATATTGGCACTGCTCTCGCTGGCGAAGTGTGCCAGCACATCCTTGCGGAACCCGCGCAGCACATCAAACACGTTCGCGTTATCGTTGACAGAGGCAGCAAGGAGGACGCGCAGCAGCGGCGTCATAGCAGCCGAGAAGTGGCAGCCGGGGATCTCCATCACAAACCGCAGCCAGTTCAGCATCCACTGCGGCACCGCAGACGTCATGTCAGACAGCAAAATGCCGGAGGAGGACACGTAGTTGCCCAGCGTGCTGGACACAAAGGTCGTGAAGGCGGCCATGTCAATCGCGGCCGGCCCGCCACGGCTGACAGCCTCCTTCAGTGTCGACGACACCTCCTCAGCCAGAACAAAAACACGCTTGTCGCGGTCGCCGACGGTCATGGAGAGGGCGGTGAAGAGATCTACGAAGCGGACAGCTAACGCTTCCGCACCGTGCTGGCGGACAAGCTCATACCACGCCTCTACAGCAGCAATACGCACAATAGGGTCAGCGTCCGCTGTGCTACGTAGCACCGGATCCAGCAAGCTTGCCACCAGGGTGCCGCTCAGCGGATGCGGGGGGATGCCAGCACAGATCGCACGCAGGCAAATCAGCCCGCCGCGTCGGTACACGGCTGCAGTGTTCTTTAGTAGTTGGTCGTCAACGCCGCGCACGTCACGCAGCAGCACCTGCGCCGCCTCCGCGGTGGGCACATCCTTGAAGAGCTGTGATGTGCGAGCGGTGATGAGCTGAGCTGCCTTGGCACGCGCCTCAGCTTTCCCCTCGATCAGGATTTTCCGAGAGGCCTGGACGGCGAGTATGTCGGCCATTATATTTTCAGCTGTTGGGAAAAACAGTTGAGATTTGGGAAAAAAAAAGAACACGTTCAAGACCGAAAAAGCAGAAAGGTAAGAGAAGCGAGTCGGTAGAAGCGCTGCAGACAAGTACTGAAAAGACAGCATGGTGGTTGTGTTAGTGAGCAGAGCACAAAGTGCCCTGTTTGACGCATCATTCGGTGGTTTCTTCTAAATGTGCAACCACCACGTACGCAGTACTAAGTGCAATTATGATCGTTATCATACCACCCATTTGCGGTGAATCCGTCCTCTGTCGGTTCAGCACGGATAAACGCACCAGAGCGCTCCCAGGTGATAAGGTGGCAAGCGACCTCTTGTTTGACTGGAGTTCAGGCCCCTTTCTTTCAACTGACAGAACGTCGTTTTCAGGAGCCTCATAGCGGACGGTCCGCTTGCACCCTATCATCCGTGTGTGCGCTCACAGTATTGTGAACTGACTTTGGAAACTCTCTTGCATTTTCTGTTCGAAAACTACGGTGCACAGCTAACTCTAAAACAAAACAAGAACACGAAAAGCGAAAAAGGAATACGACAGATCGAACAGAGGACGACGGCACCGACAACGTGGGAAGCCAAACGGTAGAACGTAGGTGGCGTACGGTTGTTCCCCATTTCATCCACACACAGACACAAACACACACACACACACACACACACCGTTCAACGACAACAAACACAATTAAAAACGACACACAAATGAAAAAAAAAAAAACAAGAAGAAAGCGTTTCTTAATAAAAGCTCGGCGGAAGAGCACGATACAGGAGAGTTTAGCGTAAACAGTAAAAACAAAAAATAAATAAAACGGAAATGCAAGATTCTTCTCTTTGCCCTGAAAAAGGAAACAAGAAAACTTCAACTTGTGGGTTGCGGTCGTCACAAGAGATGCAACAAAGCGCAAACCACACAAAAGGCATATGTTTGTGTCGCTGTTGCGGTAGCGTTCAAATCCACACGATAAGCTCTCTTTCCTTTCTTTCCGGACACCGCAGCTAACAGGTTAAGCAGCCACGTTTTTGTGGTTCACACGGGGCCCGTTGAAATCCTCTAACCCACGTGCCTGTACCTTTCAACGTGGAAGCCGGGGTCGCACGCGTGTTACAGCAGAGGAGGAACGGATAAGAAAAGGGAAGAGCAACAATAACGGAGGACAGACAATACTCCGCACGCAGCCAAGGTTGCGTAAAACAGAACAAACGGAAGAAAGAAACGGTGTTAAAGTACCGACTGCTGAGAGGGTATGGAATTGACAAACGGTAAAACAGCGAAACAAACAGAAAACCCGGCATACGGGTTCAGCATTTAAACCTACGTTGGAGCACTTCTTACAAAAAAAAAAGAAAGTCATTTCAGAGAAAAGGGCCGTCAGCCAGTAAACAAATGTCGACAACTCACGCACAACAAAGTAGTAAAGCACGACGCCACTTCACAACGCTGCATTTGAGAGAAAAAATCTCGAGGTCAGAAACTAAAAGGAAGACTAACAAAATAGTGGCCTTAGGGGAATGCAACTAAAGAGGAACAACTTCATTTCGTACTAACTAGAACGAGAGAAAGTACAAGATGCACAGATTTTATAAAACAGAACGCGACCAGAAACATTTGCGGTCAGCGACAGAAAGAGCATTTGCGTCCGTGACGTGCTGCCACCAGCCAGCGTTATTTAACAACGCTGGCATGCAAGACCATTGTCGCTGCGTTCACCGGTGGCAAGGACGAACAGGTGAGGAAACCGCGCAGAAAACGTAGCGGGAGCAACAGCAACGAAGATAAGTATGCACGTGTGACGCCGATCAACACGTGAGTAGAAAGGGCAACCGTCTGACGCATAGAAGCCTCTATACCGTAGTGCTGCTCTCCTCCGCTGGTTCACAGTTTGCACACCAGCGATTCATTGCGTACGTATGTTTCGCTTACAGAGAGCCAGAAGACATGCCGCGCGTACTGGAGCGGCGCGGGGTACTGCCGCGGCGCACGGACTCCTCCTCAATGCGGATCTTCCGCGTCTCCAGCTCGCGAATGCTCTCGCGGTTCTGCTTGGAGAGGCTTGTCTTTCTGAACGGCAGGTGCTGCTCAGACCTGGGATTGCCAGACGGGTACCACGGCTGCTGGTAGCCCAGGTCAGCCGAGCGGCTTGGGGCCTTCCAGCTAACGCGGCGGTGCGGCTGGCTGGGGACCGGGACCGAGTAGTCCGGTTGCTCTTCCTCGGCGGCATCCCGGGCGTAATCGTGGTCCTCCGGCTCCTCCTGGTAGTGTACGTTGCGTTGCTCGCCCTCCGCCCCTTGTGCACCCTCGTCGTCGCCGTTATGGTGCCTGCCGGCGTCGCTGCCCTCCTCCTCACCCTCGTGGCCGTAGTCGTTCGCACCGTCTCCTTTGCTCTCGCCTTCTTCTTCCTCGTCGTCATTGGCGCTGCGGTCAGCACCCTCCTCATCTTCCTCGTGATGGTCGGCGTCTTCATTCTCGCCATCACCCTCACCCTCGCTGCCGCCGTGCTCGTGGGCGTCGCGGCCAGCGTCATCGGCGTGTTCGTCGCCATCCTCGTCTTGGTGACCATCCTCCTCCTCCTCCTCCTCGGCCTCCTCGTGATGTACCTCTTCCTCTTCCTCCTCGGCCTCCTCGTGGTGTCCTCTTCCTCCTCCTCCTCGGCCTCCTCGTGATGTACCTCTTCCTCTTCCTCTTCAGCCTCCTCATGGTGTTCCTCTTCCTCTTCCTCCTCCTCGGCCTCCTCATGGTGCTGCTCCTCTTCTTCGGCCTCCTCATGGTGCACCTCTTCCTCTTCCTCCTCGGCCTCCTCGTGATGCACCTCTTCCTCTTCCTCTTCAGCCTCCTCATGGTGCTCCTCTTCCTCTTCCTCTTCAGCCTCTTCATGGTGCTCCTCTTCCTCTTCCTCTTCAGCCTCCTCATGGTGCTCCTCTTCCTCTTCCTCCTCCTCCTCCTCCTCGGACTCTTCATGGTGCTGCTCTTCCTCCTGCATCGCTTCGTCGACCTCGCGCTCCTCGGCCTGGTCGTGGTCTTCGCGGTCGATACCGATCGGGTGCTCCGGCACCGGCTCCACATCCGCCAGCGCTGGCTTCTCCTCCTCTTCCTCCTCGACCTCCTCATCGCTGTCGCCGTGGTACTTGTCAGCGTCCGACTCGCCGAAGCCGTCGTGGTGGGCTGCCTCCTCGTGTTCCTCATCCTCCTCGTCCTCTTCGTCTTGGGCGTGCTTGTCGTGGGCGAGATCAGCAGCGCGGGCCTGCAACTCCTCCACCGCAGAGTGCGGGGCGTGCAAGCGCTTGTAGCTGACGACGATCTCGCCGGCCCGCTCGCTCGGGTCGTCAGCTCGGTGCATCTGGATGATGGCGACGCCTTCGTCGTCGCTGCCGATGTCGCACGTGCCGACGGAGATGAGGCGGTCCTTTTCGTAAACTTGCACTTCCACATCGCGCTGGTTGGGGTCCACCTCGATGAAGCGCACCTCCTGGTTCCAGTTGATGACGTGATTACCCCCTTCGTCCTCGACCGCCGGGGCCTCCACCGTGGCGCCCTCCAGCTCACCAGTGGCGACGGTGACATAGCCGTTGTCGACTGCCTCGCCGTTGGACCGAATGAGGTTAAGGCCGCGCACCACCGTGACAAAAAGCGACTCCTTCTGCACCTTCAACAACTCTGGGTGCGGATTTTCTTCGTCTAGCGGCGTGTTGGCCCACTCGATCGAGATCTCGCCCCAAAGGGCGTCGTCCTTCGACTTGGACTCGACGAGCAGGACCGCCGTGCCTTTGTTGTACAGCCGCTCAAAGTCTAACGGGACGGCGCCAATGACGAGCAGCTCCTCCTCCTCGTCGCCGGTGGCCTCCTCCTGCTTCGGTACGCACACCAGGATATGGCCCAGCTTCTTCTCCGTGTTGAGCTGCATAATCTGCGACGGGTTCTCCGGCAGGTAATGGTAGCCCTCCTTCGTCTGGTATGGCGACAGCGACGGCTCGGCGTCAGATCCCGGAGTATAGAGAACCGACTCCGAGCAGTTGTCGTCCGTGTCGCGCAGCACGCACAAAACGCCACCGGGGTAGGGTTCGGCACCGTGGTCGGTGTACTGGAAAAGGCGGTGGGCAACGAAGGTACAGGCGAGCGGGGTGGCCAGCGTTTGCTGCTCCACCGCCGTCTCGTCCATCTTTTCGTCGCCGTTGCGCACGTACCAAGAGGCGACGATGCTGCCCAGTGGGCCCTCCTTGCAGGTGCCGTAGCCGTTGTGCATGTTCTCTTCCGGCATCACCGGCACTGATTCCTGATCACCACGCTCGCGGTCGTGCAGCGCGCCGCTCGGGATCACAACGCCGCCTACCAACTGGTCGTTTGACTCCGGCAGGGCGTCGTTCACCACGAGCACCTCCAACGGCTCGTTCGCATTCATGTACGGGAACTCAAAGAGTTCCTCCCACGGCGTCACCACCTCCGTTCCGCGAGGCACCTTTGCTGTCTGGCCCTCGAAAGCGCCGCAGCGCACGATAACAGAGATCGGGTCGTTGGCCTCGGCGCTGATGTTGCGGCCGTGGTGCACCGTCACAACAAGCTTAGGCACGTTTCGGTCACGCTTCGCGCGGCGCAGTTCGTCAAGCGTCGGCGGCGGCGGCGGCACGCTCGGCGCCGAGTCAACGGGTTCCTCGTCCTCGACAATGCGGCGGTACGCCTTGCGGCGAGAGTCACCGGACGGCAGTGGGCGGGCACGCTCCTCAAAGACGTCGAGTTGCATCAGGCGGCGGCGCTCCGCCTCCTTGGCCTCACGGGCCTCGCGTAGAAGGCGCTCTCGCTCCTGCTGCTTGCTAAACTCACTGCAGCAAGGGCACAGGTATACCTCCGGCATCTGGTCGTACGTCCCCTCCGGCGGGAAGCCGGTGCGGCGGATCAGCGAGGCGGCGGTCTCATCCTCGAATGGCAGGGGCTCACCAAAGAGCGACATTGCACGAGAAACAGGAAAATTGGACAGTACTGATGGGCGTTCTGGTGTGTGAGCGGGTGCGTGCACTTGCTTACACTGACCGAAGTACGGCAAGTTACAAGAGTGGGGGAAAAATATCTATGTGATGAGGGGATAACGGCAGCCGAAGGAGAGAGCTGCTACCGCCCGGATTGATTGAACTAACAGGATTTTTTTTTTTGCTTTTGTTCCTTTAGGAAAATAACTTGCGTAATCCAAGAGAAGAGTCGACAATGACAAGGGACGGATTCCTTATGAAAACGAAAGGTGTAGGGTTTGTTTACGGAAATCAACGAGAAAAAAAAGAAAAGACCGCAGGTGAAAATGCCGCTGTTATGTTAATACTTCTTCCGCGTGAAGGGGACGCCGATGGGCGGGTGGAGTGTTTCGTAGGCGGCACGTAAGATGGAAGGAGACGCAAGGAGCAAAACGACGCAGTTTTGATGAGGACTGACGTGTGGCACGCAGCGCCGAAAGAAGGTAGGTTGAACGACGCAGAAGCATCAGCGCACTGCTTCTTCCGCTGTATCGGTAGCAGTTGTCACAAAAGCATTGTTCCTTCAGATTGCGATGCGAAAGTAGGAAATCCATGCTGCGCCGATTGTGCTTACGCAAACGTTCGCGAGGTGAACAGAGAATACTAGTTTATCTACGCCTTGCAATGTGTGCAGTTACAAAATAGTGGTAGTGATGGTAATGAACATCGGGTAAAAGCATCAGCTTCAACACAATTGCGAGAGAGCACACACACGAAAGAGTAACTCAGTAAGCAAATAAATTGCTATACGTTAGTAATGTACTTTCTCATTTCTACATCCGGTTTAGAAAAGTCTAAAATGCGCAAGCAAAAGAAAACTGACATGAACGACAAAAACGAAGAGATGACAGTGAAAAACTAATTTACTCACTCACCAAAACTCAAAACCAAAGAAGCTAATATACCCGAATGAAGTTCAACACTCAGATGGAGCAAGGTATCACATCATTGCGGGGCTGTACACGTGACCACCCTTGCGCTTCAGCATCACAATTTCTGCGTTAAGCGCGTCGATCTCCTCCTGCTGCGCCGCAATCAGCTCGCGCAGGACGGAGCGCTCCTGCTTCGATGCCACTGTGTGACCGCGGTATCGCTGTACTGTCTTCGCCGTAGCCTGCGAGAGGGCGGCGTCGACTTGCTGCCGCTCCATCTCCAAATCGCCTAGATTCTGAAGGAGACTCGTGTTCTCGAAAACCTTGCCCTGCAGCTGTGCCCGCAGCTCCGCAATTTGGTTCTCCATCTTCCGCACGATCCTGGCCCACTTCAGCTCTAAGTGCCGCAGCTCTTCTTTCTTCGCCTCGATGGCCCAGCTGGAGCCACACGACTCAAGCATCTCGAGGTCGACGTGCTGGCCGAACTTCAGTAGCATCACCTCCGTCACCTTCGCCTGCCAGTCCATATAGACACACCGAGCGGCTTCGCGGCTGTCTTTCAGACGCTGCAGCTCTGCGGCCATGCTCGTCACCTCCTCACGCCGCAGCTGCTTCCGCTCTGCCAGGTCGTAAATGCGCTGCCGTAGCGCTGCCACCTGACTGTCGGAAATCACCACCACCGGCTCCTCGTACAGCTGGGCCGGCACACGCAGGTTGCAGTCGAGGCAACGGACCTGGCTGAGCCGCAGCGGCACAACTGTGCTGAGCATGTTCAACTCCTCTCGCTTTTTCGTCTCGAGGACTTGGATCTCATGCTTGCAAGACTTCAACCGCTCCGCCAGCTGCTGCACTGCCTGCTCGCTCTTCTCCAGCTTCTTGCGCGTTCCGGCGACGTCAGTCTTGGCGACCTCGATGGCGTCGGTGATGTCGAGACGCGTCTCGCGGAGGTCCAGCATCTTCGACCACACGTCCGCGGCGCAGTTTGGCGGCCGCACCTCCTCTCCGATGCCGTCGTCCTCGTCCTCGTCATCCTCGTCGCTGGTGACATCGTCGTCGTCGTCGGCCGCCTCGCCGTGACGGCGCCGTTTCAACGCACGGTAGTAGACGCGTTTGATGTAGGTCAGCTTGTCGGACGGGCAGTGCTCCTCGAGGTAAGCCTCTGCCGTCTGGTTGCTCGCCTTCAGCTGCGCCGTGAGTTGCTTGATCCGCTCCTCGGTGCTGTTAACGGCGTGGTGCTGGGTGGTAATCGCGTGCTGTATCTCCTCGCGTTCGTGCTTCACCGCGTTCAGCGCCGTCTTCAGCTTCTTGTCCTGTGAGCGAAAGACAAGGAGAAGTTCATACTCGCGGAAGAGCAACGTGAGGCGGCCACAAGCGAGGCTCACGTCGGCGTCCACGCTGGCGCGGCGGAGGCGCAGCGCCTCGAGCTTGTCGTTGAAGCTGGCCCGTATGGCAGCCATGGCGGTTTCCAGCTGGTCCAGGTCGCGCTCCAGCACCACCTTTTCCATCTCTCGCTCCTCCTTCTCCTCGGGCGACAGCTTGATGTTCTCCAACTTGCTCTTCAGCTCCGCCGCCATGCGCTCCCGCGTGGCAAGGTTAGAGACTGTATTCTGCCCTGACCCATGCTCCAGCGTCGAGGCGCGGTGCCCCCCTTTCGCCGGCCGCTTCCCGACAGCAGTAACGCTGGCGGCAACAGACGAAGAGCAGCGAGAGCGCTCGCGTGCTTGCACGCCTGCCAAATCAGCACCGAAGCCGCGCTGCGCTTTTTTCTCCTCTTCGGCCTCGCGCGCTCTTCCGTCTTGCGCCTGTTGTACGCGTCCAGCTTATCGCGGTCCATCACGTAGAGTGACTCCGGCTCCTCCTCGACGGTGAGCGCCAGTTCCGTGGTGTCCGCAGTAGGAACAAGGCCAAGCTGAAAGCACACCTTGGCATGGGAGGTGCGCAGCTCGTTGAACGTTGTGAGCACCGCTCGTTTTTCCTCCCGCAGCTGCAACAAATCCTCGTTGAAGGCAGACTTCATCTGGACGATGTCGCCCATCAGTGCAATCATGCGCTGCAGCTTCGCCGTCGCGGTGGGACGGAAGGCGTGCTCGCTGCGGTACCCGGCGTCGGTGCGAAAAGTGCACTCACCGCGCTGCCGCACGTCCTCCTCCAGCTGCCGGGCCAGGGCGGCGTCCTCGGTGGCGGGGTTGGGGGTGCGGGCCATCAGCTGCTCGTAGCCGGCGCGGCGCTCCAGCCGCTCCTGTCGGCGCGAGTCCACCTTGTCCAGTTGCTGTTTGACCGACGCGCCGATGGTGGACTCAGTCCCAGCAGCGGCACGACGGTTCTCCGCAAGCACTGCCTCTTCAGTCGTCATCCGGCTCTGTGCATCCGCCGCTGCTACGGTGTTCTTCAGCGGTGCTATTTTTCCTCCTATAGTTGTTCCTCTTGCCTCTCCGTCAGCTGTGGCGTCGTCTGCATCTTTGTTGCTGCTGCAGGCGTCGCCCTGGTTAGCAACCCCATCGGGTCTGCTGTTATCATCCTCTTCATCTTCCGCACTGTCAGAGCTGCCGTCGGACAACTCCAGCTGCTTCACCGCGGCCGTGAGCCGTGCCACCGACTCGCTCGGGTCCCTCAGGCGGAACGAAGCGACAGAGAAGTCGTCATCCAGCGCAGAAAGCTGAAAACGGTCACAGAGGACGTTTGACACAAAGCAGCTGCGCAACTTCGCTGTCTTGGCGTCTTCGCGGGCGGTGGACAACAGGAACTCCTTTCCAGCCTCCTTCACACGGCGCTGCTTCTCTGCTTCGAGGGCCTGACGCAGAGACGCGTCAATTTCCAACTCCGCGGGACTGAGTCGCTGCGCCGGTGGCAGCTGTTCGTTGCGCTGGACAAGGCGAGCGTAGTCACTGCGCACCACCTCCAACTTCTCCAGAAAACTTTGTAAGCGCTCCGCCTTCTCGGCGGCAGTGCGGGCGGCATTGTCGGCTTCTCTCTGTTCCTGTACCGAAAGCACCGGAGCTTCAGCAACCGTCCCTGCCGTAGACGCTTGTTTGACCGCAGACGACGACGTCAGTGCCGCCGTCTCTGCTGCGGCAGTGGCAGAGATGGTAATTGTTCCTGCGGCAGGCAGCAGCGGGCGCGGTGCGGTGTGCCCATTACGCAGCTGAGTGACCAGCATGCCGTCTGACCCAGCGGAGATGACGATACTGCCGTCGTGCGACACGAAAGCACCCGTCACGGCGCCGCTGGTGCTGTCGTGGGCGGCGCCGAGGAGGTAGAGCTGGTCGCGGTGACCCGCTTCGCGCAGTAGCAAACGGTTCCCTGCAGCGCAGATGACAAGGCTGCCGTTGGGGCTGAGAAAGGCCGCCTCGGGCACGCAGTCGCGGTAGCACAGATTCATCACCGGGTCCTCCACGTAATTTGGTGGCTCAATACCTGTGGCGGGCAGCGGTGGTAGTCGCAGCTGATTTGGGTAGCGGATGGTAGCCTTGTAGAGGTACGCCAGCTCCGCCTTCGCCATGCCGACAGCAATGCCCTCATCGCCGGGGAGGCGCACGACAAAAACGATGGGCCACGGCCCGTTGTCCTCTTCCTGCAGTACTGCCGCAGCATCAACCGCCATGTCGAGCTCCTCCGCCTCCGTCTTGGGCGGCGGCCGCTGGCGTTGCCGAATCGCCACCAAATCGTAAACACATGGAAAGACGAAGCCGCTTTCGTGATCGACGGCGTCCGGCGCAGGTGCACGGACCGAAAGCAGCTGCCCCTCACTGTAACCGAGGAAGCAGCCGCCGTTCCCACCCGCCGCGTTGGCGTCCCACGCTGCACATGTTGGCTTCGGTAACGGTGCGGTGCAGAAGCCGAGGGGCAGCAGCGTGACAGGAGTCGTCGAGGCACCCGTCTCTACGGCGAAAAAGAAAACGTCCCCTCTGTTCGAGACGCTTGCAAGCTGCGCAGCGTTGTCACTCACGGTGAGGGCGACGAGACCGTCGGCATGAGCTTTCCACTGGCCAACCATGCGGATCGTGCTGCACTGGTCGGCAACCTCCAGCAGACGCACCACGCCGTCCGCGTAGCCGGCGACCACCCGCGTGCATTTGATGTTGGAAAACGGGATTAGCACCTCCAACGCCACCACCGCGACGGGGTCGTGTTGAGGCGTGTTCTGCTTGTGCGAGGCCAGCCGGCACCGCTCCACGCAACGCACCGAGTCGTAGCAGCGCACCATGCCGTCCACGCCGCCGGTGATCGCGAGCGGTTGCACTGGAGAGACGGCCGCGCATGTCAGCGAAGCACCGTTCAGCTGGAAGTGAAACGTCGCCTTTTCCGTTTCACTCTCCTCCCCGATGGCTGCCGCGACAGCTGTGTCATCGCTGCTTTTCTCGAGCAACGTCTTCCCTCCAGCGAGTGGGTTGGGCAGCGACGCCACGGTGCCGAATGCGTCCATCAAAATCCATCGACCGTTCTCATCGTCGAGGGCGACAGAGCGTGTGCGGAACCCCGGATCTACGCAGACCTCATGCACGCAAGCGGGGGCGTAGTACGGCGGCAGCCCCACACCGGTCGCCCCCTCTAACTCTCGCAAGTTCCAGTACCGCATGAAGCCGTCGTCACCAGCGGTCACTACATAAGGCTCCTGGAGGGACACAAAGTGGATGGCGCCATCGTGGCAGGGGATGATGTCATAAGGCGCTTGCCCAACCCCGTTAGCCCCGCGCGCGTCCACTGCGAAGGAGCGGGCAAAGGTGCACACGATCAAGTCGCCCTCCCACAACAAAAGGTCGCCGAAGTCGGAGCCAGAAAGCACCTTGCCGTCCGCCAGCACCGCAAAGGCGTCCACGTCGGATATCTCGTGCCGACCGAACTTCCCCAGTGAGCCTTGCAGCTTCTTCCCGGTGAAGGTGTTCGCCATGGCCCAGAACTTCAGGTGGCCTGCGCCGCCCGACACGAGCAGCGAGTCGTCAAAGCGACTGAAGGCAACGGTGTAGATATCTGTGCCAAAGCACTTGCTGCGCAGCAGCAGCGTCGCCGACGTCCAGTCCCAAATTGCCAGCGTGTAGTCCGGCTCGCTAGCGACGGAGGCAAAGCGTGTACCATCGTGATTGAAAGCGAAGGCGCTGTAGCCAACTTCTGCTCCGCCAGCGAACGTCTTAGACGCCTTCTTCGAGGGCCAGTCGTATGCCTGAATGAGCGGGTCCGTGGGACGGCGCTCACCGACAACGTAGAAGAGGCGGCTGGGGTGGACGGCTACGGCGCCTACCGCTCCGTTCGCCGGACCGTCCTGCGACTCGATTACGCCGCGATCCAGGTGAAGAAAAAGAACAAACTTGCCGCCGCTGGTCAGTACGGTGTGGTGGCCGAGGCAGCTGATAGCGTTGTAGCGCGTGCTGTCGAGGCCGTAGTGGGCGATGGTGGTGCAGCTGACCTGCAACTCAGTCGGGTACGTGTGCAACGGCTTTGTTTGCTTCTCTGGGTTGGACAAAGTCATTTTCCCAAGAATAGGTCAGGAGGGTAGCTTATAGCGGTCACCGCGTGCAAATGTACGTCTTCTTTGTTTCTTCTGTTCTTCAGGCGGTAAAGCCCGCTTACACAACAAACACGCGCGAACAGTTGACAGTTGCTGTATTGTGAGTAGCCCCTAGAAGCAGCTAGAGGCAGACGAGAAGATTAAGGGGAGTGCATGAGTTGTAATGGTGTGTGTTGGTTTTCGGAATGAATCGAATGCAGTGGACGGTAACACTGTTGCTCTGTTTTCAAAAACACTCACAGCGCTTAAACACGATAGACATAGGCATTACTTATGTTTGACCCGTCTGAAAAGCGGAACCTCGACAGAAAGTAGGTGAAAGATGCTTTGAGTGTTAGCGTAGTGAAAGCACAGCAGATTCAATTTTGTTAAAATTCGCTCACCAAACAGATATTTTCCTCAGCCGGAGAGACGCTGCACCAGGGTTTCCATGACCACGGCGGGCTCCACACCCTTCGCCCTTGCAGCCGCCACCTCCTCCTCCGACCCACCGATGAACATCACTTTGCTGTGTATCTTCTTAGCAGCAGTGAAGGCGGCACAGCAAACGTCAACGGCGCAGTCCCCCTCCAACTGCAGCGACACCGACAAGGGCAGAATCGCACACCAATCGTAGTCGCGGTTCCAGCGGCGCAGCATTGCAAGTGCGCCCTCCGTAACCCCGAAGGACGGACAGACGCACTCAAACGGTACCAACGCAATGGCGCCGGCCTTGCGGCAGTATGTCACCATCATGCGCGCAAAAGCCTGCTCGACGGCCTCACGGGCAGCCATTGTGGACAGCGCCGCAGCGCTCAATAGGGTGCAGTAGGCAGATTCCGACGTGAGCAGCCGGCGCAGCTCCGCCTCCAAGCTGATCGTCACCTGAGAGGTGGCCACTACGGTAGCTTGGGGTGGTAGGTGCAGCGCCGCTCGCACCAAGTCCTCGTGCTGATCGCGCAGGGCGTGGAGGACGGACTTCGGCACCACACTGTGCAACTCGCGGTAGCGCCACACAGCGGCAGATATCGCGTCGGCCGCAAGTCCAGGCGGCATTTGCTTTTCGTGCGTCAAAAAGTGACACACACCCGGCAACCGCGCCGCCTGCTTCTCCTCCACTGCGAGGGTGCAGAGGAGCACGAAGACGCGTCGCGTGGCACGCCGCTGCGCCTCCGTCTCCATCGGTAACTGGTACAGACCCGGGAAGCGCTGGATGCACCAGAGGAAGATGCTAGTGCAGTTGAGGTGCAGCACCCGCTGCAGCCAAGCGCGCACCTCCGGCACCTGCACGACCATTTCAAGCGCTCGCAAAGTTGACCCCAGCGTTGGGGTGGAAAGAACGCACATGGAGACGAAGAGCACCGCCATGCGGTTGTAGTCGCGGCGCCCATCACACACTGCAAGCACCTCGTCGAACACCTTCGGCACGAGCTGCAGACGAGCGGCGTAGGCGTAGCGCACCACGTCCGTTGCAAAGGGCAGCGTGTCCGTGTCTGAGGTTGTAAGGTGCCTTCGACTGCTGCTGTGCAGCCGCCCTTCTTGAGCACACAGATGCACCACCACGTCACTCAAAAATGCCCCGAGGTGCAGCGGCGAGGTGACTAGCGCATCCCTGCTGCGGCCGCTCAAAAGCTCCTCGCGGACGAGGCGCACAACAGCGACGCCTGATTTGTGGCTCGACATCAGACAGCGACCGAAAGAGATGATCATCGCATCACTCAGTCGACCGGTTGTGGCGCGCACCATAGCCAAAATGCGCTCATACAGGTCCACGAAGTGGTCCTCAAGTGGGTGCGGCTGCTGCAGGGCCGCCTGAGCCAATGCGGCTGCGAGGTTGCCCCATACACTCGACGGCACCCGCTGGTTGCCCAAGGAATCCTTGAAGGCGAGGGCGACACGGGCCGCCCGCACCGGCTGCCCTGGCAGCGCCTTGATCGCCTCCAGCAGCGTGCTGAGCGGAATCACCGCACTGTCCAGCAGAACGTCCTCCAGCACGTCGAGAACCGCGTCGGTGCCGCCCTCGCGACCTAGCACACTTAACGCATGGTTCACCGCGGCGAGGCACGGTGCGGCGTTCAGCTTGCGGTCGACGGTAAAACGGTGCAGAATTTCATCTGCCGAGTGGCGCTGACTGAGCCACTGATAAGTGGCTTGTTGGCGCTGCGCGATGGCGAAGGAGTCGGTTAGCACCGACTGCAGTGGCTGCACCACCGGCGCTCCACAAGCCGCTAACTCCGCTTCAATCACCGCATCGAGGCGGCGACGGCGGTAGACGTAGAAGTCGTGGGCAGAGCGGCCGGCGTGAACTGCGGCGTCCTGCGTGGCTGGGGCGAAGGCGCGATAGCGGACGTTGACCGGCAATGCCGACACACGCGGGTGTTCCTCGCGCAGAGCGCGTGAAATCTCCTCCTCCGCCTCACCCCACTCCGCGCTTTCCATTGTGACACAGAATAAGTAAATTGTCCAGTTGACAGCTGAAGAAGTAAGGAAGAGAGAAACTAACGCTTCTCGTGTTTTAAAGCACTAGAAAGGCACGCTGACAAGTGTGTACGGTAAAGTGCGCAAGTGTAAACGGCTTTTCGTGAGAAACAACTAATTATGAGACGGAGCAAAGGGCGAGAAAATGTGCAAGAAAGCTGCTTCATTGAGGAGTGCGTCGATGTACGTAGACTCTGCAAAACGATGCGTTTACCTTCAAACCGAAGAGCCATAAAAGGCCTGTAATCACCGCCTGTTGCCAAGGAAGAAAACCGCTCCTCATGTTTGGGGTCCTCAATCTGAGAAAACAGAGCTTCTATTCTCTTGCAAACGTAATTCGTCAAATGCAGTCTCTCGTTTCCAAGGAACGTCAGCATGGAAGCGCTTCGCTGGCACACACGTGGTACCAAAGGAGATATCAGGAAAGAAACTGCTGTGCGGATGAAACGTACACACGCACGCACACACGCACAAAGAGTGAGACACACATACACGCACAGAGAGACACAGAGGAGACACAAGAAAAAATAGTACATGCTCGTAAGAAAGATCAGCATATATAAATGAATGTACGAGGGAAGAAAAGAGAAAAGAGTTCCAGTGTACAGAGTTCCAGATACAAGTAAAGACGAAAGCAAGCGCCACAGCACAACGATAGCGAAAGGAAAAAGGGAAAACAAAAACCGACATGGCCCCCACTGTCAAACGCACAGGTACCCTCGCGAAAAGCCACACAAACAAATCGACAAAGCAACGACAAAACCTGTGCGTGCGTGGCCTCGGCGTATCTAGAGGCATCTGAGAAAGCACCTTTTTCTTCCATCGCAGTAAAATAGAGAGCACCGTTCCGTTGACAGCATTGCTGTGAGACCTCGAAGTACTGCGATGGCGCTGAAGCTCCACTTCTCAACAAGGTCAGCGTTTGAGTGTGATGTCAGTCGACAACTAGGGGCAGAAAAGACACGTGTCACTTGCGTTCATTACGCACATCAGGAGTTAATTTGATGGTGGAGAAAAAAGTCTGAAACAAAAGCCGTAATCGGAGGGCAGTAACGCACGAGAATGGAGGTGCGTCACACTTACTCGGGTCGCCGTAAAACAGAGGGGGTAAAGGCTCTTAAAAGATCAAATTTTAAACGATGAGGCGCACATCACTACTACAAGCAAAAGAGATAAAGTAGCAGAGAAACGTAGAAATACAGATAATAATGAATCAACACACACACACATACACACACAGGAGACTAGTTCAACTCCTGTCGTCGCCGAGCGCGATCCACTGCAGCGCGGTGCAGCATTGCTTTGATGTCCGAGGTAGGAGCAGGAATTGCTCCGAGTTGGCCACGCAGCGGTGCCACCGAGTTTGGCGGACGGTAGAGCGGGTTGAGGAACACCGGCGAAGGCCGCACGTTAGGGTACATGCGTCGGAAGTCATTGGTGTGTTTATGGGGAGTGCCGAAGAGGAGGTGGTTGGGTGGCGAGGCAGGGGGAGCTCGGTCGGCCACATACGGTGCAGGGGACACGTGGAGCTGTGCTACGTAGGGCCGGACCAACGCGCGGCCCGGCTTTCGGCCGCGCCCGCTCGAGAGGTGCGACGACACGGATGGCTGCAGTAACACCTCGCTCCGATTTCGGTTCAACGGCCGCTCCTGCGCAGTAAGGGGCAGCCGCGGAGCCGCGCTCGAGGTGGACGGCGCGGCGGCGGCGTGCTGCGGAGTGAGGAGGGGCGGCAGTTGTGCGTGCAGCGGCTGGATACCGTCCTGCAGGTGGTAGTGCGCCGCCGGCAGCACACGCAAGTGCGGCGGGGAGGGAGACAGCCGTGGCGGCGGCGGTGTGAGTGACTTGAGGGGCGGCACGGACGGCCGCACGCAGTCGGGCGGTTTGCTGGATACGAGATTGTGGGCTGCGGCGCTGGTGGAGGCGGCGACGGCGTGGTGCCCGCTGGAATTTGCCGGTGGCCCGGCGCGGTGGTGTTGCGCCGCTAACGGTGTGTGTAAGTCTATGTGGCAAGAAGTTGAGACAGAGGTAGACGTCGAGGGACGCCGCTGGTTCACTGAAGCTGCCGTCGCGGCAGCCACCGCAGCTTCGCCAACGGTCAGCAATGATGGCAGCGTCGCGCCAACATTGCTGGCTTCTGCGATAATATCCGCTGGTAAGAGCCCGCGCTTGCAGAGGGAACGCACGTAGTGCCTGGGCACCGAATCGGGGTCCGTCAGCCACTGCCGGATGCGGTTGTGCACAATGGGCAGCTGCAGCACGTCGTTAAGCTCAATACGGTCGGACGGCTTGCGCACCAACATACGATTGACAATCTCACACAGGGCGGAGCTGTATACCTCTGGCAATGGATCGTACTGTACTGCCAGAATGCACTGCAGTAGGCCCTTCATATCTTTTGCGTTGAAAGGGTGGGTCATGGTCATGACTTCGTACAGCACCACACCCAGCGCCCACACGTCACTGCGATGGTCGTAAGGCTTTTCTAAAATAAGCTCTGGGGACAAGTAGTAGGGTGTACCCACGAACGTTTGCGCTTGGTCGTAGGTGCTGGCTAACGTCCGAGCAATGCCAAAGTCGCCCAGTTTAATGAGACTCTCGTTGGTGAGAAAAATGTTCTGTGTCTTGACGTCGCGGTGGAGGATCTTGCGCTGGTGAATGTATTGAAGGCTGAGGACGAGCTGAATGAGCCAGTCCAGCACCTGCCGTTCCGGCAAATTAACCCCGTAGTTTTTCTTGAGTCTCGTGCAGAGATCACCACCCTCGGCGAATTCCATGACGATGCAAAGACTGTCCGACTTGCGCGCCAGAAAGCTATCTACGTAGTTGATGATGTTCGGGTGGCGCAACGAGCTCAGCACCCGGGCCTCGTTGAGGCTCTGCTGGCGGTCCTTCTTGCTAAGACGGGTGAGGTCCACCTGTTTGATGACGTAGCACTGCCCGTCCTCGTTGTTGCGGGCGAGAGTGCAGGTGCCCATATTCCCCTTCCCGATCGCCTTCACTTTGGTGTACTTCTCCATCGCCCTAGTTCACCGTCTTCTTTTCGCCGTTGTCGTTTCTGTTGCTCTCAACTTAAATATAGAATAAGCAACTGCAGCTGTGAGGACTGGTGCGCAACAACCGCTACAGCAGCACCGCACGAACCCTTGCAGAGTGTCTGACAAAGAGGAAAGCAACGAGGCTGGGAAGGGGTGCGTGTGTGTATGTTTGCCTGCAGGTGCACCAGCGGAGAAGGCGAGGTGGAGAAACTACTGATCAAGGCAGACGAACGAAGAGCGTGCGGAAAAAAAGACAAGGAGCAACATGAAAATTAAGAAAACAGAAACGGATCAAGTCGGGGTGACAGAAGTGGACGCTGTGAAGGACAGCAGGAATCAAAGTCGGGGTTTTCACAGCCCGTCAAAGGGTCTTACAATAGATCAAATAACTGTGTGCTGCTGCTCGCTTACGAGCCACCAGAGACTTCTGCAATGTAGCTAACAGCCTTTGACGAAGCAAGATAACAAAGCTGTGTCAAAGAAAGAAAAAAGCTGCTTCGTTCGTTCTTGAAGTTTAAGTACCATTACGCAATACTCGCTAACGCTGAAGTCACTCTGACGACAATTAACTAGGGTGAGTAAAGACAAAACAAAGGGAAAAGGGTGACGAAAATCCCAAGGGAGGCCAAAAGGGGCATACGTTGTAGTTTACGTGGAAACGAAAAACTATGGGACGAAAGCCCTTGCCTTTGCGCAGCCTCTCGACGAGTAAGAACAAGAGTATAGAGAAGCCGCGTGCGCCGTGGTGTTTCAGTTTCCACCATTTATCCCCTCGTCGGCATCCGCTATCACTAAAAGGAAAAAAGTAACGAAGTCGAAGTGTGCTACGCTCGAAAAGGAGGGAAGAGGGGCCACTGGAAGTCAGAGCAGTTTCCTTCCCCTCCCCTTTCCACTTCGACACTGGAGACAGACAAACACTCCAGTTCACAACAAACCCTCTTTTAGCTCACACGACAGATTTCAGCCAGCTCAAACATCTCGCACTAACCAGAACAGAGGAAAAAAAGAAAGACGGGATGTAGCAGGCTGAACCTCATGTGAAAAGGAGAAGGTACTACGCACTAGTTGAAGACTAGCTCGAGCAGCGCCAGACCGAGGAAGGTCGGTGCGAGCCACATCATGTGCGTGTGCAACACTAGCCAGTACGCAATGAACATCCAGCCAGCTACGTGGGCGGAGTTATGGCCGTTGTAGCCCAGAGTAGCGTAGCCGGCGGCCCAGATCATTGTGAAGACGGCTATCATGCCGGATATAACACGATTCACGACGGACACCGTCGACTGTTCCGCGACGATCCAGTGGCGCATAAACATCTCACCGGGGACTACAGCAGAGACGGTGCGGTGGCTCTGCGCTTGCATGGCGGCGTGCGCATCGGCCGACATGTTCTGCGGGAGAATCTGCGACCAGTCGTGCGTAGTGGGTCTGTGGTGAGCGGTGCGAGCGGCCACGCTGAAGGCGCTGAGGACAGCGGTGGCTCCCAGTGGAAGAGTTACACGCCGGAACATCTCTTGAGAGGCAAAAAGAAGACCGGAGTCCTGTTGGCTTCAGTGTTCCAATTGAAGAATGTGTCTCGTGAAGGCAGCGACGATCAAGCAGATACACAAAGGTGTACTTCCTAAACCTGACTGTGTGGTGCTACAAGTACAAAAGCTCTTATCCTGTAGGGGGACGACAACGATGAAAAGAGAACCAAGAGATCCAACGAGGAATAAGTATGTGCTACTGAAGAGCGCACAGACGCTAGCTTCAACACGCCGTCGTGAGGAGATTCTGTAGAGTCGCTGACTGAGGGCACTTGGCACCAACAACCAGAGCGCACTTTTTTTAGTTTACGTTGCAATCGTCTGCGAGGCACCTTCACTTTGGGGGAAACCCTCTTCTGGACCCACTGCAACAGTGCCTGTTCTCCTCTCTTTCCGTTGCGCTACAGGCGGCAGTTGATGTCTGGACATCGAACAAAAACGCCACGCAGAAATGTAAAACGAGAAACAACACAACGGCGCACATCGTCAGCGGTGCAAAATGAAAAAAAAAATAAAATAACGCGCTACTCAAAGCACAATTGCTCCTTTGTCTTCGTAACGAAGACTACGCACAACAACGTTACTTAGCGGCGCGCTTGAAGATGTACGAGATGAGCAGTGCGTTCAACAGGGCAATCACTAATATCACAAACGCCTCCGTCACGGTGCGCACCACCATCATAGTAAAAATCTTCTCCACCCATTCACGCATCCCACCTTCCTTCAACCGCAACAAAATCTGATCGTCGTGCATGCCCATGACGAAGCCGTCCGTGCGGAGCATCAGCTTGCGCAAGGGGTCGATGCGGTTCTTCCACCGCTTCAGCGAGGTGAGACCCACCTCCATCTTGATCACCTTTGGAGACCCTGAGTAGTCCGTGTTGTCAATGCAGTAGGCGTGCTCCTTGCGAGCGTGCGTTGTGAAGTACACGCGGTCTTCGTCCTCGTGCTCGCCGGCATACGAAGCGTAGATGACGTGGCCGTCCACGTCGCGAATGAACACGTCGAAGTCGATGTCACCCTCCATCACGTGGTAATGCATGGTCACTCCCTCGTAGAAGTCCTTGCCGATGGAGTAAACGCAAACCTCCTCCTTGCCCACGTCGAAGATGAAGGAGCTGGCCGTCGGCTTCACACGCAGACCAAACACCGAGAGGGAGGTCAGCGCGCACAGCGCCAGCAGCACCACACGGAGGAGTGACCAACGCATCTGGTGATATAAAAAAAGGGGGAAACTACGAAACAGCGAAACACAGTCTGATGGTAAGAGTGAAAGCAAAGAACACAGGGAAGGAGAGGGAATAATACGATAGGCATGGAAAACAACAGTTGGGTTTCGATGATTCTACCTGTTCTGCTAAGCGGAATACACAGATTCCTTTTCATTCAAGTCGGTAGCCACCATCTCCGCCAACACCATCGTCATAGAGTGCTTCCTTTTGGGAGAACTACTAGCGTTATCCTTGTCGTGCTGGCAAGCCGTGTGAGCTTTGCAAAACTCCCACTTTGTATACAGAGAACGGCAACGCACCGGCACAAACCCAGTTAAATTCAAAAACAAAACGGAATTTGTCTACACTTCACGGCTCAATCAGAAAAAGTGACACGCAGATAAAAAGTCTGCCAGCCGTGGGTTCCCAAAAAAAAAAAAAGAGGTCGAATGGAAGCAGTCCTGAAAGATAGTCACTCTACTGCCTACTGCTACTCGCTCCCTCGGATTTGTGTTTCTCCAGCGTCTGCAAAGTGAAGGCAGAAGGAAAAGGCAAGAGTTCCGTTGCCAGGAAAACGGGCCCTTGCCACCAAATTGTAGAAAACAGATGATGCGAAAAAGAAAAGATTTCCCTCGGGCTTTTTAGTTGTCGTGGTTGATCGACGAGGGTGAAACCGCTTCTTTACAGCGCATCGGTCCATCTCTCTCGTTGCTCAATCACCACGCCTCAATACACGTATGAGAGTTGCTCGATAAAACGCATGGGGGTGAAAAGAGAAAGTACTATACAGTAGCAGAGTTGAGGCGTGTCATTTTTACATTTTTTTTTTTTGGCGAAGCCGACATTCGCGTTGCCTCCGTGTCCCTCTCCCACATACATAAAAACTCACTTCTGAGGGCAGGTCACGTGGCCGGTGGCGTACATGTCGGCCACGAAGTGCGGGTTGGTGACGTCGACTGCGGAAAGCGACGCGCGCCAGCTCGAGTGACGACCCGCACGCCGCGCCGCCACTGCGCCACCGTACTTTCCGCGGAATGCGTCCGACGCAAGAGCAGCAGTGGCGGCGTCCTGCTCCTGGAGACGTTGGTGGTAAAGGTTTTCCACAGTAGACAGCACTGTCGTGTGCGACACCGCCGATTCGATCGACGGCAACGTCGTGGGTGCAACCGCACGCAACGGGGCCGACGTGGCGCACTGCTGCGGCTGCCGTGGTAACGAGAAGGAGGACGACAGCAAAGGTGCGTCGGTTGCTCTTTCCTTTTCCTCCACTGAATTCTCAGCCCAACTGCCGTCCCAAAGGAGGGTCCGGACGATGCTGCACAGCGTTGGGGCAAGACGGCGCGCCGCTGCCCGAAACGTCGGCACAAACACCGCGTACTGCACGTGGATGCGGGACAGCTCATCGTGCAGGCTGCGCCATTGCAAATCTACCTGCTTCCGAAGTGCACCGGGCCCCAATAGACGCTGCAGTCCAGCAAAGGCTTTGTGCAACTCGTCAATCGACACCGTGCATTCGCTCAGCGCGTTCGTCTCGAGCATCCGCTTCAGCTGCAACGCGCATAGGATGCCCGGTGAAACGAAGAGAGTGCGCAGCCGTAGGAGCAGATCAGCCACGTCGAGGCTACCGGCACCTTGCTCGGCACGCAGGAACGCAAAGACCACCTCGCAGTCCCGCTGCGACACAGTTGTGTTCAACACCGCAGCGCACAGAAAGGTAAATTGCGCCGCCGTGACGTGGTGCATGCTGAGGCGACTGCAAAGGCTTCGAAAGTTGCTTGTCAGTCGCTCGGGACCAAGTTGGCGCAGCTGTGTCGCAACAGTGTCTTCGCCTTCCATTCGCAACGCACAGAATAGGGCCTCGTCGACAGGGCGTCGTGTGCGCTGGACGGTGTGCACTTGGTGTCGTGTCGGGTTCAATTTTGCGCTGCTGCACCGCGGCCTCGAAAAAGGCAACGTCGCTTTCTGTAGTGTATCTGGGCTGTGCCGAGGCCCGGGTGCGGACTGCACTCGCGACTTGGGAAGAATCGATACCTGTCGTAGCAGCGGCATCATGTGCCTTGTGGATTGCACGTCTGTTTCCGTTAAAAAGACCGCACGACCTTCCGAGGTCCCGCGATGCGGCGACGGCGGCCGCAATGAGGCGCTTCGCGCGCTGACGGGCCTGCACAGGACGTCCCCTACCGTCTGCGACGTGGGCAGAAACGTAGACCACATTATGAGAAACGAACCTGATTAAGGCTAAGAGTATGGAGATGCACGTTGGGAAAGATAAGGCGATCGGTATCCTGCAGTGTGCGCCGACTTTGGTGCATACAACCACGGAGAAGCGAAAAGGGAAACGGAAAGAGAGTGGTAAAAGAAGGCCGACCGAATTCGAAGAAGAACTCACAAAAAAAAAAAAACTTAAAATACTGACACACTAAACACCAAGAAAAGTCGTACTCACCCGTGCACCACATCAGTTTGTCCCTGACTAAGTCTTGGAGCAATTAGAAAAAGATAAAGACCCTTGAGATGCAACGCCGTGCGGTTGGGTGTTGGCAGTCAACGAGTAGACCAATTTGGCAAGTGTACAAACCTGAAGAAGTCTACCTGCTCGCTGCTAACACTTTCCTGTTTGACAGTCAGCACTAGCAAAAGCCGGAAACCATCGAGTGGTTAGTTAGGCGTTCCAATGGTATTTGAAACTGATTACGTACCTTGCAGGATGCGCCATTCAAATCCATTTTAAAAACGTGCATTATTTGCTGCAGGGTATATTAAAGGAAAACGACACCGCAATGCAAGCTGACAGCGCGGTACGTCTTTTTATCCTGTGCCTTTATCAGCCCTCAACAGAAGGCTACCTTAGAGACACCATCGTTACACAAATGAGTAGCTAAGCGTTTCTGCTGATTCACGGTACAACGTACTGCGCTTTACGCAGTTTCCCCGCGTTCGAAGTCCTTTGTCTTACTTCTTCTTCGTCATCTTCTTCTCGGCGTTGCGCAGCACCGTCACGCTCTTCTTGAGGCAGCCGTTGAGCAGCGCACGCGACGCGGCTGAGCGCTCCAGTAGCACCTTAGACACCGTCGCCTTCAAGTCGGCTGGGTGCAGCGCACCGCTACCGCAGTCCGCCGCGAGGGTCTCCGGCTTGTCGTACGTCACGTTACCGCCGTTCGCCTCGCCGCGCTCGACGGTGAGGGAGCCTTGGTGAGTCAGCAGATGCTGCGCCACCGCAATGACCGGGTTGGCGCTCTCCTCGGGCGCCGAGTACGCCTTCTTAATTTTACGGCGAATATCCATGTCGTTGTCGTCCAAGTACAGCACATCGTCGGCGCCCGGCACGGCTGGTGCCGCATCGGGACGGTGCAGTGGTGGAATTGTGCCCTCATGCGTCTGCAGGCATTCAATGCGCTCCCTTGTGTATTCGCGCGCCAGCGTGTTCACCCGGCCATCCAGCGAGGTCGAGATGACGTGCGAGGCGGACAGCTGCAGCGCCGTCGAAACGCGCATGAGTGCCGCCACCACCTGGCCGGCGTTCCTCACTTCGCCACTGTAGAGCTCCTCGATGTGGCTCAGTAGGTTCTTGCGGCCGACTGAGATGACACCGACCCAGAAGTCGCTGCTGTTGCCCAGAATCACGTCGTTCTCCCTCACAATATTCACAGAAGTCGGCAGGCCGTAGGACTGCAGCAACGCCGAATTCACCTCCAGCGCAGCGCTGATATCCTTCTCTACCCCTGTGATCTCGTCGCTTGCCACGGCCGACCAGTCAGGCAGAATGAGTGTCACCGCGCCGTCCGGGTGCGCCGCCAAAAAATCTTTCGCGGCGGTCACCATCGCCTCAGCGACATCAAGTGGCACCTTCAGCAGCGCCGGCATCCACATGCAGGCGTGCGGCTTCTCCGGGGGCGGCGGCAGCGCCGTCTCGGCCAGCGGTGGGGCTGCGCCGCCCTTGCGGAACGATTTGACCGCCTCCAGCAGCTCGTGCGCCTCGGCGTTGTTTGCGAAGTGCTGGCGAACCGGGTCAAGCAGGGTGTTGATTTCGTCGATGAGGCACTGCTTCAGTTCCGCCTCGCTCACCGTCTCTTGCACAAAGGCGCGCTCGAGGTCGTCGTAAGTGGCGTAAGTGACACTGTTGATCGTCGCCGACACACCAGGGCGGGCGTAGACGACACACTTGTAGTAGTCCAGCACCGGGTTGCGGTCATCAGTCGCCACCGGTGCACCGTCATCCGTCGCGTTGTGCGCCGATTGCACCACGCGAGGGCAGTAGGCCTGGCCAATCTTGCGAGCGACATCCTCAGCGGTATCCTCCATGAAGATGGCGCTGTCCGGATCGCTCTTGCTCATCTTCGCCTGCCCCTGCTTCAGGCCGGCGAGCATGTGGTGCGACAAGATGACGGGCTTCAATTTCCGACCAATAAGGTCGCAGTACTCGCGAGCCAACATATTAACCTTGCGTTGGTCCATACCCAGCTGGCAGATGTCCGCTTTAGGAAGAAGATGTCGCTGCACTGCATGAGGGGATAGAGAATCTGTGCGGCAGTTAGCGTTCCCTCCGTCTTGCCCATGATGGTGCAGCACTTCTTGATACGGGCAATCGTGTTCTGGCGGCCGACGTCGAGCACCATGCGCCAGTACGTGTCGGCATGGCTTGTAATCTCTTTGCTGCTCCACAGGAAGACGACCTTCTCCATGTCCATGCCCGCTGCCTTCCACACCTCAATCAGGTAGCGGCCAACAATGCCGATTTTCTCCAGCTCCCCCCCAACCTTGTCGTTCATCAATGCAAACCAGTCCGCCACCCAGAAGACGAACTCGCAGCCTGCTGCAGTGCATTTATTGACGTTCACTGCCTTGAAGATGCCCTGAGCAATGTGCATGCGGCCCGAGGGCTCAAAGCCGTCGTAGCAGCGGATATTTGGCTTCTTCTCGACCAGGCTGCGCAGCTCATTTTCCTGAATGCACTCCTCACCGACGCTTCGGAGTAGTGTGTAGCGCTCGTCGTTGTTCATCCTGACGGAGGTGGAGATGGAGGAAGACAACGCTGCTGAGGTAGATCGCACACCAGCGAGGCGACAAGATAAGGAAGGAGAAAGGGAGTGAGGCGTACGGGGCAGCACACAACGAAGTGGCGCGGCACAGCAGTTTTTTAAGCGAAACGTTGTTGCTGTTGTGTAGTGTTGTATTTTCTATCTTATTGCGGACATCACGAAAAGACAGTTGTGGGGACAATTAAAGATGTTGGTTGGATGAAGCAACAGTTGCAAGCGCGGAAAAGTGGAAAGCAACGGTAGAACGTTACGTTAAAAATCGCTAGAGAAGTTTGGGAGGAAACTAAACAACGCCAGTTTGACGAAGACCGCTCTAAGGAAAGCAACAGAACCTACTGAAATAACCAAATGCCGCGACACCGAATGAAAGGCAGTCTTCACATCTCTTTTGGGGAGTGTAACGTAAATAGAGGGATGGTCAGTGCGACCGGCAAACGTCAACACCAATCGAATTGCTTTGCAGTAACGTTAAAAGAAAGAGAAGAAAGGGGCATCAAACACCATCAGACACTACGTCGTACATGGTGACCGTGTCAGTTTCGCGATTGCAGCTTACAATGCTCTCAACCGTTCCTGCGCCGCCCACTGCGTCTTTTGCGTACATCAGCTTCATCACATTTGCTGGCCCGCAGTTGTGGGCAACGCAGTCCACGTGATAGCCACGAGATCTCGAGTAGGTTAAAAGCAACAAGTCGCGGTCGCCGCCTCGGTGACCGAGCACCACACACGGTCGTCCGTGCAGCGTCCCTCCCCAAATCGCGTGTAGGAATGGCAGCGGGCTGGGATGAGTGTACACACGCGTAAACTTCCCTACATCATCTTGGTGGTATACCATGATGGTGTCGCCGTGAAAAGGGGATATGACGAGCAGCTCTTCCACGCCGTCGCCATCCAGGTCCACCAGGGCGGCGTCGCTTGCCGGATCGGCCGTTAGCTGCGCAGCAACCCACGCCGTGCTAGCCGCGTTGATGTTGGGAGGGCGGAAGAGGAAGGTGCCGGCGTCGCACCCGATCACGCAGCTCACCTCCCCCGTCCGCGGGTCGGTGTGGCGGTGATACCCGTGGTTCTTCAGACAACCGTCCTTCAGGACATGCCACGTCAGCGGGGCACGAATGGGGCTGCCGTCCGGTGCCTCTCGCCAGTTGGAGGGCAACAGTTCACTGCAGTCATCGGGCAAACGCGCAGCTAAGACCTGGCCAGGCTGTGACCAGTCCCCGGGGCCACTCTGATTCAACTTCAGCGTGCAGGCAATTATGTAACGGGCGGTGTTATTGTTGCCCCGCCCGGGGACGACGTCAAAGCGGTGCACAAAGGGCATCTCCGCCACCACAAACCGACGCCACGCACACCTCTCCACAGCGTCCTCTGCGGGTCGCGCAGCCAACGCGGCCGCGAGGATCAGCTTGGCACACTCGGAGTTGTCGGGCCCGTAAAACTGCTGGGTGGCGAGCACGAGGCGGCCGCGCTGTTCCGGCAGCTGGACCATACTCATAACACCGCCAGGACGCTCCCACAGCATCTCTAACGGCTTACCGGCCGCGTCGTAGAGAAAACACGGGTCATCCTGCTCCGCTGCAACTAAAAACATTGCTCGCTGGGGCTCGTCGTGAGACATGTATGGAGCAACGCAGTAGCATTTGTTGAGGGTGGCGATGCGCCGCTCCGCAAAGCGCAGGGGAGGAAATTCCGTGTATGCGCTCATGCTAGGGTGTGTCCTGTGCATTCGTTTCCTTGTAGGAACGAAAGCGACTCAGCTTTTCCCTCAATCAACACGCGGAGCACGCTTGAAAGGAAACAGCTGCTGTTTCAGGCGGATCGCTTAGGGGTGTAAATTCTATGTCTTAGGGGAAAAAGTAGTAGTCTCTGATCTTTACGCTAGTTTGTAAGTGTTTTGTTTTGGAGCTGACCTCGACCTTCACTTGAGGATTTTAATAGCGCAATTTGCGGGTGCGGTATGATCAGAGAAAGTAACACGATTTCAAGAATAGCTAGCACAGCGGTTCCCAAAAAGAGCTGCCCTTAGTGGTACCAGCGAGGTGTGATGTCTCCTGCACTTTACCGTGTGTGGCATAGATGACTGGAGACAAGCGGAAGGCGGCGGTAACAAAAGAATTGCGAAGAACGAACGAGGAGATGAAGTGAAGCTTCAAGATCCGAAAAGCAAAGCACTCAGGAAAACACCCGCATGGAAAGTAAACCTGAAACCGTAGACGTGGCTAGCACCTGCGAAATTATAGCAACAGATCGGACCGTTTGCCGCTTGGGAATCTGATCGACGACACGAACGTATTGAGCGTCACCGAGTGTGGTTCAGCAATAATCGCCAACATTGTTCTTCTCCTTCGCTGCTGCTGAGCAAAACACGGCTGCACTGCACTGGGGGATGGGGGGCGGGCCACAGGCATATGTTGATGTTCTTTTTCGTTTGTCTGTGAGCACGCTAAGAAACCCAACAGCACGCTGGAAGCAGCCTTCTGGATTTCAACAAAGCGCGAGTGCGCAGACAAACAAAATGAGGAACAAAGAAATGTCGAGGAGTGAACGAGGTGATCTTCACCAGCATATATATATATATATATATATATATACGCGTAAATAACATATTTCTTTTTACAAGGAGCTACGCTCAGCACACCGCTGCACTTTTGCGTGGCAAAGTCACGATGAGAAATCTGCACCGTGAGAGGCGCCAGCAGTGACACCCGTAACTTGGAAAAAGCCCACGTTTCAATTAAGTGCGCACACACGTACACACACATGGGCGCGTGAAGAACCCAGAAAAGCGTAAGAGCAAAGCGTGTTGCTTACTCTTAAAAGGAAAACACTAAACGTAAAACGATGGCACTCTATAAATTGTAAAATAGAGCGGCAAAAAAAACGATGTGTACGCCTTCAACGTAATGAGCTGGCGGAGACACGGGTAAAACAGAGGAGAAGCAAAGGACCGCAGAGATACAGTAGACTAACAGTACTTTGAAGAGGTTCGACCAAGCTTCTCGTGCGTGCATGACAAGCTGATAACAGCAAAACGTCAGGACCTTCAAGTGGATGAGAAAAAATCCCTTCGATCCTACCGACTGTAAGACCAAAACACACAACTAAAAGACACAACGTTAATTCCAGTACGGTTCACGAAAGAAAAGGAAACGGAAAACGCGTCTGATCGTCAGAACGGGCAAAACCTGCAAGTTCACGCGTATACGCTGCCACCCGGATAGAACGGCGAGCCTTACGGCCCAACGAAGAGCACATCGATCCCCTTACTTGGAGAAACCGAAAAGACGAAACCTGGGTCCAGGAGAAAGTGGAAAATAAGAGGGAAAGACTTCGTCCCGATCGGTGTTCAACCAGAGCCGAACAACAACACAAACAGGAAAAGCGAAAAACGCACGCTATATACAACACAGAAATTGAAGCGCGGATTGAAGACATGCGCAAAGGAGTTAAGCAGAGGCCTCAAAGAAGCCGTATCAGTCCTTGATCAAGTCTGAATACACTATTTTCACAAACATGTTACCCCACCTACTCTAGAAAAACGTACGTAGGCAGCACCACGTAAGAAACAGCAAATGGGGGTAGCGGGGTAGAGAGCATCCTGCCCACAACGCTTTCAGAAAAAACAAGTACGAAACAAAGAAATCGTATTCAGAAATCCACACTGGTGCGCCTCAACAAACTAAACCACACTTCCCAGAAAACCAACGGTCACGCACCAGCCGTCGGGGAAAGACGCTCACTTAGTCCTCATGTACGTAAACAGGTACCCATCTTAAAATCAAACGAGAAGTACAGCAACAGAATGTCGTCACAATAAACTAAGCTGTGCCAAATCTAACTGGGACCCTTATCAAACGGAACAAACTCCGCAGTCCTGCTTCACCCGAACAACAACCGCACTAAAAGCCCCCGTTACCTTCCGCTACCACTGCGCGGACAGCGGCGTCCTTCGGAGCCTCCGTACCATCCTCCGTGGAGTCTGCCGACAACACTGGCTTCGTTTTGTCCTTTTTGATGGCCTTGCCGTCCACATCAATGTCGTCGCAGATGCGGGCAGACGGGATCAGCAGGAAACTCAGTGGGATTATCAGCAGCGGCAGGCAGAAGTGGCCGACCACCAGCAGCATCGTCAGGTTGTGGAAGTCGCACTTGCCGACGCCCTTCGTGACGATCGGCCACGCCTTTTCCAGCAGGATCGACCCGATCGTGGAGGCCATGCTCGAGCCGAGATTGCCGCTGCCGGCTACCAGGGCGTAGATCATCGACTCCGACCCGCGCGGGCACACACGCGACAGCAGCAGCACCATCGGCATCCACGCAAGGTAGTAGCAGACCTCATACACGATCGCATCGCCCATGATGTACATCGCGTGGTCAGGGATGCCTATGTACAGGTTCCAGCGGTTCACAATGATGATGTCGAAGATCGAGGCCACAATTTCCACGACGATCGTCACAATCAGCGTGAAGCGGTAGCCCTGCTTGGAGAAGATGTACGAGAACGCCGTCACACCCGCAATACCGGCGATGTTGCCGATGACAGACGCGATCGTGTTGTAGAAGGTGTACGAGAAGTGCGGGCCCTCCGGGTAGCAGGCGGACTTGGCCATGTAGAAGCTCTCCATCGCACCCGAGAACTGCAGGTAGAGGAGCATGTGGATGTAAAAGTACGTGTTCGCCTTCGCAATCATTATCGGCAGGAAGAGGAACGACACGGCAGTAGCCGCGACGCAAACCGCGATCGAAGCCCACAGCAAATCCCACGTAGTGCCGAGGATGGTGACACACGTCATCGCCACCACCGCACATGTCATGATCGCGCTGTACACGATGATGCGCCAGTTGCGGCGCACCACGCCCTTGTTGACCTCGACGGCACCGCAGCACAGCGAGATGATGTCGGCGTCCACCTGCTCATCCACACCGTCGTTCGTCTCATCGGCCACCGTCGCAACTTCGCGGCCCACAGCCAGCTCGTCCCGCAGGGCGGCCGGTTCGCGGTCGCCACCGCTTAGCTCGGGGCGGAGGTTCTTCCTCTTGTCGCTGTCGTCTTCCGCGGAGGACGCGTGCTGGGCGAGGTGGCGCGCCGCGTCCAGGTCGTGGAGCTCCCTCAACTCCGCCCGGCGGTCTGTGACACGCTCAGCACGGTTCGTGCGCTCGCCGTACCAGTTGAAGACGAAGAACACCACACACACCGCCTGGGCAGCGGCGGAAATGAAGATGCCCACCTGCGGCTTCTTCATATCGGACAGCGGGCCCTGGATGCACGCCGCGATGAGCGACGCGATGAGGATGAACCACCAGATCCAGCTCACCAGCGCAGGGCCCGACTTCGGGTGGCGGCGCATCAGGCGGCTATAGTGCCCTTCGGAGAGGATGTCCACGTTCGCCATGCAGAGGTTCGCCAGGAAGAGGAAGCCGGCGCCTGGGTTGCCGCTGGCCACCGTCGCGGGCAGCAGACCGAAGGCAAGCGTGAAGGCGGCGCCCACCACGCATGACCCGCCGCACACCCACCGCTTCGTGTAGCCGAAGGTGGCGAAGGTGTCGGAGAGGACCGCGGAGAAGGCCTTGATCGACCACGCCATGCTCGAGATACTGCTCAGACGCTGGTAACGGGTGCCACTCAGGCCAAAGCGGGACACAAACATGGCGTAGCGCGAAATCGCGATCAGATTCTTGCCGAAACCCTTGTTCAGGAAGTAGCAGCAGCTGAGCGCGATTGTGCACTTGGGGCCGTAGCCCTCACAGCTCATCCCGAAAATGGGAATCCGGCGAACCCATGGTACCTTCTCGAAGGGGGGCACCGCCCAAGGGTGGATTGAGTGGTCGTTGTCGGTAGCCTCAAGCACATTTGTGCTGCCCGAGGACCGCACGGTCCTATGTGTGCCGGGGGAGCCTGTGATGCCAGTGAGGTCTTCAAGTGAGTGGTTCGTTATATTGTCTTGGCTTACTGGTGTGGAGGAACAGAAAAAGAGGAGTTGTAAAACAACAGGTCGTGAGCACGTGCGGTAACATTGTGAGACAACGACGTGTCCGCAGCTTCTGTTGATGTTCCAAGGGTCGTAGCAGTACGTTCACGTATTAGTAAAGCAAGACGTCAGTAATCCCCCTGCACTTGTGTTGTGTTGATCATCCTTGCTAGAGTCTAGAGAACTAGGCCCGAGAAGTAGGAAAGGCAGTAAGTTGAAGCAAAGTCGCCACAAACGACACGCAAGACCGGCCAACCGTCTCTGTAGCGTATAACAGATGTGGATCCGTTACGCATAACCCTGGACCGCAGTTTTTCTTTTCTTCCCTTGAAGACATGACCGCTGACCGCTACTGTATACACGTAGTGTCGGCCCCAGTGAGTTTTCAGAGCTTAGCGGGACCGAAACGCAATGGCACCGCATGCATTGACTGCAAGTACCGCTACGCAGAGCGTGGAATACGAAACTTGTAGAAAGAGCGGAGACACCACGGAGACGCTGGCTTACTCAGAGTGACAAGACAGATAACTGCAATCAGTATATTCCTTTGATGAGAAGTAGGTTTACTCAAGTCAGGTTACACTAAAACAAATAACGGTCAGTTGAAGATGATGGCAAGTAGCCACATCGCATCTGGTCGAAAACAACCGATAGAATATTCATTAACGGGAACAGAAAACTGAAAACTGTGATGTACAACAACGTAGAACAGAAGCAAGCAAAACACCGTTAGTGATCTTCGAGCGGAAAACACAGAAACAAGAGAAGCACCTCATCCAAATGAAACCGAAAGAAACCAGAAAAAGAGAAATTTGCTAACAGAACTTCGCGATTGAGGAAGTGAGTGAGACTTCGGAGAGCCAGAACACTCAAACCAGCAAGTTTGCACATCAAAGCTCCGCTTTGAAAAAACTGTTTTGCCAAATGACGGTACGTTCAAGAGGGGCAGGCAGGATTGCGCACTCAAAAGAAAAAGAGGTTTATTGGTGTGTCGTCGGCGGGCAGTCAGGGCTGCATCGAAAGAACAGCATAAAGTGGACGTCTTTTCCTAACAGTGTTCCAGAACAACACACTTATCACGTGGGAACAACAACTCCGTTTAACATCTCCTTTCAGATCAGTCTCCTACCTTCTGTCTGCCGACAACAGCAACAACAACATACAGGTATTTTGTCAATTAAAACGCAACAACGGTAAGGTGGGTGAGGAGGGATTAAGACGCAAGGAAGAGCATAACCTGCAGTTAGAGAGAGGAAAACACATTATTTAGGTAGCACAAGCAAGAGGAAATTGAAATCGTCAGCAGTGCCAGTACGGTCTGTTTTACTGCGCTTTTAAATTCACTTTGCTAACGTCCTTCTAGTTAAGACAACAGTAGAAAGCGCTAGTGGAGACGTCTGTTTGATTCAAAACACCAAGGACTGGAGAACAGTTGAAAGGAATAAAAGGTGTTTCAATCTATGAAGCAGACGATGACTCCGGCCTCAAACATGAAGCCGAGGATTCTACCAGACCCAACAAGGAATGCGTGAAAGTCCACGATGAGAGGTGACTCAGCGTGTAAATTTAGAACGAGCATAACGCACAAGCAGCTTCCGGTAAACCATCACTGGCTAATTCACGGTCTCCAGGTTTCACAGAAAAACTCGCCTACACGGCAACAGCACCAACCGAGCAGTGAATCGACGGCCACAAAAAGGCAAGCGCTGCAGTGAAATGTGCACCTCCTCACACACGCGCACTTGACGTGGTACGTCCAAACATCGTACGGACAGTAAATGGGGGAACACGACGAAAGAAATAAAACAGTCTAGTACCTGCGTCCAGGTGATGGAGAAACGCGCAGAAACAGACGACACATTTACAAAACAGCCGCTAGCCAACACGTCACCCGAATGAAAGGCGGAAACGCGACGGAACGCAGTGACGGCGATGAAACCGCTTATTTAACGTATTTCAATAGCACACACAACTTCTTCCCTTAGTGCTCACGGCGGCGTTCATCCCCCTCAACCTCTACTTCCACTCCAACAACGGGCTTGAACGGCTCCATATCGTCCTCCGTGGAGTCTGCCGACAACACTGGCTTCGTTTTGTCCTTTTTGATGGCCTTGCCGTCCACATCAATGTCGTCGCAGATGCGGGCAGACGGGATCAGCAGGAAACTCAGTGGGATTATCAGCAGCGGCAGGCAGAAGTGGCCGACCACCAGCAGCATCGTCAGGTTGTGGAAGTCGCACTTGCCGACGCCCTTCGTGACGATCGGCCACGCCTTTTCCAGCAGGATCGACCCGATCGTGGAGGCCATGCTCGAGCCGAGATTGCCGCTGCCGGCTACCAGGGCGTAGATCATCGACTCCGACCCGCGCGGGCACACACGCGACAGCAGCAGCACCATCGGCATCCACGCAAGGTAGTAGCAGACCTCATACACGATCGCATCGCCCATGATGTACATCGCGTGGTCAGGGATGCCTATGTACAGGTTCCAGCGGTTCACAATGATGATGTCGAAGATCGAGGCCACAATTTCCACGACGATCGTCACAATCAGCGTGAAGCGGTAGCCCTGCTTGGAGAAGATGTACGAGAACGCCGTCACACCCGCAATACCGGCG
The DNA here is from genome assembly GCA_900240875.1 of Crithidia expoeki. NCBI lineage: Eukaryota > Euglenozoa > Kinetoplastea > Trypanosomatida > Trypanosomatidae > Crithidia > Crithidia expoeki. Next base: position 49,898 of record OESE01000168.1, read on the forward strand.
ATGTTGCCGATGACAGACGCGATCGTGTTGTAGAAGGTGTACGAGAAGTGCGGGCCCTCCGGGTAGCAGGCGGACTTGGCCATGTAGAAGCTCTCCATCGCACCCGAGAACTGCAGGTAGAGGAGCATGTGGATGTAAAAGTACGTGTTCGCCTTCGCAATCATTATCGGCAGGAAGAGGAACGACACGGCAGTAGCCGCGACGCAAACCGCGATCGAAGCCCACAGCAAATCCCACGTAGTGCCGAGGATGGTGACACACGTCATCGCCACCACCGCACATGTCATGATCGCGCTGTACACGATGATGCGCCAGTTGCGGCGCACCACGCCCTTGTTGACCTCGACGGCACCGCAGCACAGCGAGATGATGTCGGCGTCCACCTGCTCATCCACACCGTCGTTCGTCTCATCGGCCACCGTCGCAACTTCGCGGCCCACAGCCAGCTCGTCCCGCAGGGCGGCCGGTTCGCGGTCGCCACCGCTTAGCTCGGGGCGGAGGTTCTTCCTCTTGTCGCTGTCGTCTTCCGCGGAGGACGCGTGCTGGGCGAGGTGGCGCGCCGCGTCCAGGTCGTGGAGCTCCCTCAACTCCGCCCGGCGGTCTGTGACACGCTCAGCACGGTTCGTGCGCTCGCCGTACCAGTTGAAGACGAAGAACACCACACACACCGCCTGGGCAGCGGCGGAAATGAAGATGCCCACCTGCGGCTTCTTCATATCGGACAGCGGGCCCTGGATGCACGCCGCGATGAGCGACGCGATGAGGATGAACCACCAGATCCAGCTCACCAGCGCAGGGCCCGACTTCGGGTGGCGGCGCATCAGGCGGCTATAGTGCCCTTCGGAGAGGATGTCCACGTTCGCCATGCAGAGGTTCGCCAGGAAGAGGAAGCCGGCGCCTGGGTTGCCGCTGGCCACCGTCGCGGGCAGCAGACCGAAGGCAAGCGTGAAGGCGGCGCCCACCACGCATGACCCGCCGCACACCCACCGCTTCGTGTAGCCGAAGGTGGCGAAGGTGTCGGAGAGGACCGCGGAGAAGGCCTTGATCGACCACGCCATGCTCGAGATACTGCTCAGACGCTGGTAACGGGTGCCACTCAGGCCAAAGCGGGACACAAACATGGCGTAGCGCGAAATCGCGATCAGATTCTTGCCGAAACCCTTGTTCAGGAAGTAGCAGCAGCTGAGCGCGATTGTGCACTTGGGGCCGTAGCCCTCACAGCTCATCCCGAAAATGGGAATCCGGCGAACCCATGGTACCTTCTCGAAGGGGGGCACCGCCCAAGGGTGGATTGAGTGGTCGTTGTCGGTAGCCTCAAGCACATTTGTGCTGCCCGAGGACCGCACGGTCCTATGTGTGCCGGGGGAGCCTGTGATGCCAGTGAGGTCTTCAAGTGAGTGGTTCGTTATATTGTCTTGGCTTACTGGTGTGGAGGAACAGAAAAAGAGGAGTTGTAAAACAACAGGTCGTGAGCACGTGCGGTAACATTGTGAGACAACGACGTGTCCGCAGCTTCTGTTGATGTTCCAAGGGTCGTAGCAGTACGTTCACGTATTAGTAAAGCAAGACGTCAGTAATCCCCCTGCACTTGTGTTGTGTTGATCATCCTTGCTAGAGTCTAGAGAACTAGGCCCGAGAAGTAGGAAAGGCAGTAAGTTGAAGCAAAGTCGCCACAAACGACACGCAAGACCGGCCAACCGTCTCTGTAGCGTATAACAGATGTGGATCCGTTACGCATAACCCTGGACCGCAGTTTTTCTTTTCTTCCCTTGAAGACATGACCGCTGACCGCTACTGTATACACGTAGTGTCGGCCCCAGTGAGTTTTCAGAGCTTAGCGGGACCGAAACGCAATGGCACCGCATGCATTGACTGCAAGTACCGCTACGCAGAGCGTGGAATACGAAACTTGTAGAAAGAGCGGAGACACCACGGAGACGCTGGCTTACTCAGAGTGACAAGACAGATAACTGCAATCAGTATATTCCTTTGATGAGAAGTAGGTTTACTCAAGTCAGGTTACACTAAAACAAATAACGGTCAGTTGAAGATGATGGCAAGTAGCCACATCGCATCTGGTCGAAAACAACCGATAGAATATTCATTAACGGGAACAGAAAACTGAAAACTGTGATGTACAACAACGTAGAACAGAAGCAAGCAAAACACCGTTAGTGATCTTCGAGCGGAAAACACAGAAACAAGAGAAGCACCTCATCCAAATGAAACCGAAAGAAACCAGAAAAAGAGAAATTTGCTAACAGAACTTCGCGATTGAGGAAGTGAGTGAGACTTCGGAGAGCCAGAACACTCAAACCAGCAAGTTTGCACATCAAAGCTCCGCTTTGAAAAAACTGTTTTGCCAAATGACGGTACGTTCAAGAGGGGCAGGCAGGATTGCGCACTCAAAAGAAAAAGAGGTTTATTGGTGTGTCGTCGGCGGGCAGTCAGGGCTGCATCGAAAGAACAGCATAAAGTGGACGTCTTTTCCTAACAGTGTTCCAGAACAACACACTTATCACGTGGGAACAACAACTCCGTTTAACATCTCCTTTCAGATCAGTCTCCTACCTTCTGTCTGCCGACAACAGCAACAACAACATACAGGTATTTTGTCAATTAAAACGCAACAACGGTAAGGTGGGTGAGGAGGGATTAAGACGCAAGGAAGAGCATAACCTGCAGTTAGAGAGAGGAAAACACATTATTTAGGTAGCACAAGCAAGAGGAAATTGAAATCGTCAGCAGTGCCAGTACGGTCTGTTTTACTGCGCTTTTAAATTCACTTTGCTAACGTCCTTCTAGTTAAGACAACAGTAGAAAGCGCTAGTGGAGACGTCTGTTTGATTCAAAACACCAAGGACTGGAGAACAGTTGAAAGGAATAAAAGGTGTTTCAATCTATGAAGCAGACGATGACTCCGGCCTCAAACATGAAGCCGAGGATTCTACCAGACCCAACAAGGAATGCGTGAAAGTCCACGATGAGAGGTGACTCAGCGTGTAAATTTAGAACGAGCATAACGCACAAGCAGCTTCCGGTAAACCATCACTGGCTAATTCACGGTCTCCAGGTTTCACAGAAAAACTCGCCTACACGGCAACAGCACCAACCGAGCAGTGAATCGACGGCCACAAAAAGGCAAGCGCTGCAGTGAAATGTGCACCTCCTCACACACGCGCACTTGACGTGGTACGTCCAAACATCGTACGGACAGTAAATGGGGGAACACGACGAAAGAAATAAAACAGTCTAGTACCTGCGTCCAGGTGATGGAGAAACGCGCAGAAACAGACGACACATTTACAAAACAGCCGCTAGCCAACACGTCACCCGAATGAAAGGCGGAAACGCGACGGAACGCAGTGACGGCGATGAAACCGCTTATTTAACGTATTTCAATAGCACACACAACTTCTTCCCTTAGTGCTCACGGCGGCGTTCATCCCCCTCAACCTCTACTTCCACTCCAACAACGGGCTTGAACGGCTCCATATCGTCCTCCGTGGAGTCTGCCGACAACACTGGCTTCGTTTTGTCCTTTTTGATGGCCTTGCCGTCCACATCAATGTCGTCGCAGATGCGGGCAGACGGGATCAGCAGGAAACTCAGTGGGATTATCAGCAGCGGCAGGCAGAAGTGGCCGACCACCAGCAGCATCGTCAGGTTGTGGAAGTCGCACTTGCCGACGCCCTTCGTGACGATCGGCCACGCCTTTTCCAGCAGGATCGACCCGATCGTGGAGGCCATGCTCGAGCCGAGATTGCCGCTGCCGGCTACCAGGGCGTAGATCATCGACTCCGACCCGCGCGGGCACACACGCGACAGCAGCAGCACCATCGGCATCCACGCAAGGTAGTAGCAGACCTCATACACGATCGCATCGCCCATGATGTACATCGCGTGGTCAGGGATGCCTATGTACAGGTTCCAGCGGTTCACAATGATGATGTCGAAGATCGAGGCCACAATTTCCACGACGATCGTCACAATCAGCGTGAAGCGGTAGCCCTGCTTGGAGAAGATGTACGAGAACGCCGTCACACCCGCAATACCGGCGATGTTGCCGATGACAGACGCGATCGTGTTGTAGAAGGTGTACGAGAAGTGCGGGCCCTCCGGGTAGCAGGCGGACTTGGCCATGTAGAAGCTCTCCATCGCACCCGAGAACTGCAGGTAGAGGAGCATGTGGATGTAAAAGTACGTGTTCGCCTTCGCAATCATTATCGGCAGGAAGAGGAACGACACGGCAGTAGCCGCGACGCAAACCGCGATCGAAGCCCACAGCAAATCCCACGTAGTGCCGAGGATGGTGACACACGTCATCGCCACCACCGCACATGTCATGATCGCGCTGTACACGATGATGCGCCAGTTGCGGCGCACCACGCCCTTGTTGACCTCGACGGCACCGCAGCACAGCGAGATGATGTCGGCGTCCACCTGCTCATCCACACCGTCGTTCGTCTCATCGGCCACCGTCGCAACTTCGCGGCCCACAGCCAGCTCGTCCCGCAGGGCGGCCGGTTCGCGGTCGCCACCGCTTAGCTCGGGGCGGAGGTTCTTCCTCTTGTCGCTGTCGTCTTCCGCGGAGGACGCGTGCTGGGCGAGGTGGCGCGCCGCGTCCAGGTCGTGGAGCTCCCTCAACTCCGCCCGGCGGTCTGTGACACGCTCAGCACGGTTCGTGCGCTCGCCGTACCAGTTGAAGACGAAGAACACCACACACACCGCCTGGGCAGCGGCGGAAATGAAGATGCCCACCTGCGGCTTCTTCATATCGGACAGCGGGCCCTGGATGCACGCCGCGATGAGCGACGCGATGAGGATGAACCACCAGATCCAGCTCACCAGCGCAGGGCCCGACTTCGGGTGGCGGCGCATCAGGCGGCTATAGTGCCCTTCGGAGAGGATGTCCACGTTCGCCATGCAGAGGTTCGCCAGGAAGAGGAAGCCGGCGCCTGGGTTGCCGCTGGCCACCGTCGCGGGCAGCAGACCGAAGGCAAGCGTGAAGGCGGCGCCCACCACGCATGACCCGCCGCACACCCACCGCTTCGTGTAGCCGAAGGTGGCGAAGGTGTCGGAGAGGACCGCGGAGAAGGCCTTGATCGACCACGCCATGCTCGAGATACTGCTCAGACGCTGGTAACGGGTGCCACTCAGGCCAAAGCGGGACACAAACATGGCGTAGCGCGAAATCGCGATCAGATTCTTGCCGAAACCCTTGTTCAGGAAGTAGCAGCAGCTGAGCGCGATTGTGCACTTGGGGCCGTAGCCCTCACAGCTCATCCCGAAAATGGGAATCCGGCGAACCCATGGTACCTTCTCGAAAAAAGCCACGGCTTCCGGGTGAATGAAGTTGTGTTCTTCCACGCTGTGTGTCGCGCTGTCGTTCAGCTTGCTTGACCGACGAGACGGTCCAATCGACGTAAGTTCCTGAATTGGACGGTTCATTGTTCTATTTGAGGAGGTGGCGAAAAGAAAGTAAGCGGGTTGTTCTAATTTTGAACGTATAAACTTCCGTCACGGAGTCTGTTAGAAGATGCTCACTGAGTGCTGCCTGCGGGTGTCTTTTGGTCAAAGCACACTGTGATTTCGTTTCTTAGGCTACTGCAACAGTGGTGGTAAAGGTAATAGATCGAGTATGCAGCACCATGATAGTGTTCGCGGACAAAGTCCGATGAGGGCAGAAGGGAAGCAAAAGATTCCGACAAGAAACAAAGGTAAGGTAGGCAAGACAATGACCTGACCGTTGTTATGCCACGTAGAAACTCAAGAGTCTACGATGACGTATGTACTCCACTTCGCTTACAGAGCACTCCCATGGGAATTAAGCGACGGTGACAAGAAAAGCGCAGAATAAAGCCTGGTGAAAAGAACCTTCGAGCCGCACTGAGAAAGACCGGAGGTGGACGGCCGCAGCAAGTGAATTTTACAGGTTCGTGAGGGAGTTACCTGTTCAGGTTGACACGAACTTATGTGTGTTAATTCAGTTGTTCAGTGGGCATTTCGTACCAACAGATTGGTAAATAAGACTCTTTGTCCGAGAAAAGGAAGTTTTAACTGACTGGAAGCACACAAATGAAAATACTATAAAGAAAAGGGATGGTGCGGTGCACCGATCCAGTGGGGAGCGCGCTACCACACAGTGCTACGTCTCGATCGCTTCACGCTGCACAAGTACACACACCAACATGGCTGAAGTGCATGGGGCGTTGGAGGAGGGTCGTAGCCCCAACAGCAGGAATGCTGGCAACCACACACTTGGCACACACACACACACACACCACTGCACATGAGTGCTTGCATTCACACCTGTGGAGAATGCGGTGTGTGGGGAGTTCGAGGTGGGGAGGAGAACCTGGTGCTGGGTCGCACGGAGGGGTCGTCCCAAGCCGCACAAAAAAAAAAATGAAAGAAGAATAGATCGTTAAGGAAAACTCAGGAATTGTCGATCACAGGTCACCCAAGAACGGGGTGTGTGTGGTGGTGCTAGTAGTGCGAAAAGGGGGCATGGGCAGCTGCACATTTGTCTTGTCTTTTTGCGTCTCACGCTGCACCCCTCCCTTACTGCTTTCCTACAGGTACGCGCACAAGCATGTGCTTATCCTAGGCGGTGCGGTGGGCGACGCACTCGCCATTCACGTGTTCCTCGCGCAGGAACGGCACTCGGCACTCCAGCAGCATGTTGGTTTCCGCCGGCAGACCCACCATCGCGCGCAGCACGTTCTCGATCGCCGCCTTCTGCCGGCTCAGCGCGTTTACCACCGGTGCACCTGCAGGTACTGCCGGTGCTTTCAGCAGGTACGACAGGATCGACAGCACCGTGTCCATGTGCTCGAAGGAGCTCTCCGGCGGCGTCGCCGTCCCGTTGCTCGCGCTGATCGTCACGCGCTCCATCAGCTCCGTAAGCACGAGCAGGTCGATGATCAGCGGCGACGCCAGCAGCGAGTCCTCACACGTGTTGTGCATCACCACCGTTTGCTGCCCACCCATGAAGATCGAGAATGTGTACTCGTCCATTGCACGCTTGCTGTCGCCCACGTACGGGAGGTACTTGATCACGATACAGTGGTCCGGCTTTGGCGTCCCTTCTGGGAACAAGATCGAGTTTGACGCAACCATGTCGTCCACCACGTTGCTCTTCGTGATTTCCTTCGAGCGGAACTGCTTAGGGCTCGACAGGTTGTAGCCATCATTGTTGCCCAGGTGATTGTAGCTCGCAATGCACTCCGGCTTGATGCCGGCGCCCACGAAGAACTCCACCAGCGCGCTCTTCATCTTCGTCTGCCCGCTCTTGAAGTCGTCGCCGCTCACAAACACCTGCGCCGCGTGTGCCATCTCGATCAACCCGGGGCACAGCGTGTTCTGCGGTGCACCGTTGATGAAGCTGCACTTCTCCAGAATCGCAGCCATCGCATACAGCGCGGACGGCGCGATCTCGCGCTCGTTGCGCTTCACCGCGGCCAGCAGGTTGTCCGCCGTGTCGTGGATTCCGTCCCTGTGTTCGCTGAACCGCTCTGTGTTCGCCGTCCACAGTACGATGACCTTGTCCAGTTGGTTCGCCGACTTGAAGTTGCGGATGTCCGCGCGCACATGCTCCACCGCATCCCAGCGGTCGCGCGCGACGATCACGTTGTTGGCGCGCTCCTCTTGGTTCACCGCCACGAACTCGATATCGAAGATTGCCGGCAGTGGCCGCAGCTCCTTCATGTGGTCATACAGTGCGTCCTGCAACTGCACATCCAGCACGCCGGCGCGCCGCATCGCGTCGCCAAGGTTCATGTTGTTGCAGTCCCATCCGCCAATCACAAAGTCGTTGGGCGACACCATCGGCACAACGTCCTTCATCGGCACGAACGTTTCGTGCATGTCACGCGTCATGCCCATATTGATCGTGCTTGACTGCGTGATCGATCCAAAGTAGTTTGCCGACTGCATCCCGCGCCGCGTACGCCACGACAAGCCTAGTCGATTTGCAAGAATACCGGCCGTCACTGTCGTCCCGTTGTTGCCACACCACCCGATGAGCATCACCCCCACACGGGGCACCTTGCGCTCCGTCTTAAACATCAGCCTGTGTGTTATCGGCTCCACCTCTACCGCGCCGTTCGCGCCGCGGCTCACACGTGTGCTGTGGTAGTCGTACTGCGTCTCGATGGACGAGTCCGTGTAGCGCACCTTGTCGCTCTTCACATGGATAGCCGGCATCGTGATGAAGAAGAGAACAGCGACAAGTATAGAGGATAGTGTGTGGTGTGCGGTTTTTAGTGGAAAAGTGAAACAAAGGGGGAAGCCGCAGGATGAAGCGTCAGCGCGAGTAGAAAAGCTGTTGGCGTGGTTGCGGAGAAAGGGGGAGAGGAGGGTGTGAAAAAGAACAGATGGGAGAGACGATAGGAGGGGGAGGAGAATGCTGGTCCGGCAACGAGTGTGTGTGTGCGCGTGCGTGGCTGCCGCGGCACGAGACATAGAGCACAGGACGACGCTCGTCAAGACGTTAGAAGCTGCAAACACTTTTCCGGAAATAGGCGAACTCAAGCAAGCCCGTAGTAAAGCTTGTCATTTAGCCTTCCCGGCAAGGTGGACAGAAAACTGACTTCTATGAATTTTTTTTTTTACACGGGGTTCGTGTTTTCGCATACGGTTGAGTGGTGTAAGCACTCTTGCTGTCGTCAAGGCGGTGTGGTCTGCGAATTGCTCTTGGGGATTAACTGCGTCGCCTTGAATACGAGGTACATAACCGTAAGCTACTCAAAAGACGCCAGTCCTAAGGGTAAAAACGATACAGAGAGAATTCGAAAAGCGAGTTGGCGCCAGGCAAACGAAGAAGTGACGAAAACGCTGACCACGTTGGTCGCTGGAGCTGTGTTTTCGTTTTCAGAAAACGGAACTCCTTACGTGTTGCAGGCAGAAAGAGAATAGGGAAAGCAAATGAGAAAGCAGGTACATTTGCAGCTCTGCATCTCCCAACAACAACAATAAGGAAGGCCCGATAGAGTGTTGTTCGAAATCGCAGCAGAGTCAAAAGTGCACGGTGAACGGCAAATCCCTTTACTGTGAGTACTACCAAATCCAGAAGGAGAATACCGGTGGCTTTTGAGAACCAGACGTTTTACTTTTAGGAGCGTTCCAACGAAAGGACAAGGGTACGTTGATTGTTTTTTTCCTTCTGTTATCTTTAGGCGCCTTTTGTCTCCTTCACGGAGACTTACAACACCGAAGAAACGTGGAAATGCAGCTGGGGTGCCGGGAAAAAAGCCAGAATCGCTTTAATAGAGAGAAAACAAGTAGTATTGCTGCCACACACTGAAATCTCGGCACGCACGCGATCGTTTAAGATAGGTGGCCAGGTGGTATTTCGCTCCAACGCTCATTCACAGCGCTTGCGGTTAAAGGCTGGAAAGCGCGAGTACGAATTGATAAGCTTCAAACAGAGGATGGCACCCGCTCTACAAACCAGTCAACAAATAATATATATAAATATAGATGTATATATATTTACATGTACTGAAAGCCGCAACAGCAATGCCGATGTTGCCTTTCCATACATCAACAATGCTGCTTGGAACAATGCAGAAGTCAGCAAACCCTGGAAGAGGTCATTACCAAAAAGGAATTAGCTTTGGTCTTCGGAAAAGAAAAGACGAAGTGGCGTGTTGCCCACTAAAAACGTCTTCACAAAAGTGAAGGTTACGCAAAACCCGACGCAGTTGAATGGCGACACCCCTACCCACACTGAAATACGTGAAGCCGCCACAACACCATGATACGAAAACTGACTTCTATCGGTGGCCAGATCACCAAATTAGAGGTTGAGCTGTGTGGAGTTGAGCGTGGCAAGCAGCGTAGCTACTTTGCATTGCCGACAAAATCAGAAAAGAGGAGAAGGGTGAAGGTGTTTAAGCCCACAGGATTTGGCTTCAGTGGAGCATAAAGTGAAAGAGAAAACAGGACTGCTTTCTCAGACCGCCACTCACTAGCCCGTTAAAAGACACTGTGTGTGCAGAGGGCAGCAAAAATACAGTGAAAGAAGCGTACGCCACAGCGTTGCGGATCCTTTCGTAGAGAACAAAACCGCCGGACTGGAAAACAAAAGAAGACCAACGCGCCGACAATTCACTTTAACGCTAGGAACGCCGCAGGTGAAGATACCTCGTCCGTGCAGCTTTCCTTTCCTTTATCGCAAAACCTTTCCTCTGTTGCAGTAATCGCATATACCCGCGCTTTTCTAAAGCATTTGTGAATCGTGCGTACCCGGAGGCGTCAATCTTCACAAAAAGGTCGTTAGAGCCGGCCAATGCGCTACTGCCACGCTTAGACGGCTAACGACACAAGGCAAATGAAAAGAAGTGCCACGGGCAGCGCAAAGTGGGAAAGACGGAGAAAAAAGACGGATAACACCGCATTAAGATGACGTGTGTGAAGCTGTGCTTGTACACAAAAGCCCAATTGAGATGTGCGGAGGGAGCTGAGCCTGAAGCGCTCGAGGATGGTGGAGTACTGAACAAAGGAATCGGAAAAAAGGGGGGTTTGAAGGAACGACCACGGCGAACGCACGCACACACAAAAACGAGGCACGTCCGTAACTGACGACGAGGAAAAGGCAGGGAAGACTTTCACACCCAGCTGAAAACAACAACGAACAAAAGAAAACGCCGGAGCAACTAAGCGAACTCGCAATCCTCAGCTTCTTCAACTCAGCAGCAAATATTGGTCTCGATTTTGTGCATCACCCGCAGACCCTACCCCTCCTTTAGGGGTGCGTTACGCCTCGTATGGGGGCTCGTCGGTGGACGAGCTGGCCCCGCGATTATCCAAGCGACGCTTCGTTTCCGCACGCACGGAGTGGTCGTCCACATCAATGTCGTCGCAGATGCGGGCAGACGGGATCAGCAGGAAACTCAGTGGGATTATCAGCAGCGGCAGGCAGAAGTGGCCGACCACCAGCAGCATCGTCAGGTTGTGGAAGTCGCACTTGCCGACGCCCTTCGTGACGATCGGCCACGCCTTTTCCAGCAGGATCGACCCGATCGTGGAGGCCATGCTCGAGCCGAGATTGCCGCTGCCGGCTACCAGGGCGTAGATCATCGACTCCGACCCGCGCGGGCACACACGCGACAGCAGCAGCACCATCGGCATCCACGCAAGGTAGTAGCAGACCTCATACACGATCGCATCGCCCATGATGTACATCGCGTGGTCAGGGATGCCTATGTACAGGTTCCAGCGGTTCACAATGATGATGTCGAAGATCGAGGCCACAATTTCCACGACGATCGTCACAATCAGCGTGAAGCGGTAGCCCTGCTTGGAGAAGATGTACGAGAACGCCGTCACACCCGCAATACCGGCGATGTTGCCGATGACAGACGCGATCGTGTTGTAGAAGGTGTACGAGAAGTGCGGGCCCTCCGGGTAGCAGGCGGACTTGGCCATGTAGAAGCTCTCCATCGCACCCGAGAACTGCAGGTAGAGGAGCATGTGGATGTAAAAGTACGTGTTCGCCTTCGCAATCATTATCGGCAGGAAGAGGAACGACACGGCAGTAGCCGCGACGCAAACCGCGATCGAAGCCCACAGCAAATCCCACGTAGTGCCGAGGATGGTGACACACGTCATCGCCACCACCGCACATGTCATGATCGCGCTGTACACGATGATGCGCCAGTTGCGGCGCACCACGCCCTTGTTGACCTCGACGGCACCGCAGCACAGCGAGATGATGTCGGCGTCCACCTGCTCATCCACACCGTCGTTCGTCTCATCGGCCACCGTCGCAACTTCGCGGCCCACAGCCAGCTCGTCCCGCAGGGCGGCCGGTTCGCGGTCGCCACCGCTTAGCTCGGGGCGGAGGTTCTTCCTCTTGTCGCTGTCGTCTTCCGCGGAGGACGCGTGCTGGGCGAGGTGGCGCGCCGCGTCCAGGTCGTGGAGCTCCCTCAACTCCGCCCGGCGGTCTGTGACACGCTCAGCACGGTTCGTGCGCTCGCCGTACCAGTTGAAGACGAAGAACACCACACACACCGCCTGGGCAGCGGCGGAAATGAAGATGCCCACCTGCGGCTTCTTCATATCGGACAGCGGGCCCTGGATGCACGCCGCGATGAGCGACGCGATGAGGATGAACCACCAGATCCAGCTCACCAGCGCGGCTGCCTCTGGTGCACTGCCGATTACGCTAGCAGCGCGTCATGGTGGAAAACGACTGCGTGCGCCGCGACCATCGCACCTGCTTCCGGCAAGGACTGCTGCCGCGGGTCCTCCTCGTCCGCCGTGGGGTGGCCGCAGTGCGGCTTTGCCACGATCGTGGCGGGGGTTGCCGACGGTGAGCGTGCGTTGACATAGGGAAATGGGGGAGGGGACTGGTAGCGTCTGTTGATGGTGACGGGCGTGCCCTTAAATCTGCAAAGAGATATTCAGCAGCCTCTGAATGGAGGAGTGTAAGCCAGCTGTGCGAATTCACTCGAGAGAAACTCCTCGTTTTATTTTATCTGGGGTAGTGAAACGCCGTATTTAAGGAACGCACACAAATGAGGTTATGTGGCGCAGTCACGGCGGCGATCAAAGCGGGTTTCATTGGCTACGGTTGTTGTAAAAAGAGGGGGGAGAAACACAGGAACCAAGAGAAAGTGCCACAAGAGACGAGTGAAGCATCGATCAACGTAAGTAAGGTGCTTTCAATGGAGAGGATACCGTTCTTGATGACGGTGTGTACAGGAACACGCCGAAAAACAAAAGAAGTTTGCTCCGGGGTTAGGGTACTTACGGTTGTTGAGGCGGTGCATTTTGGTTTCCCTGATGTGAAGGAAGGCTACGTTTTCTTTTAATCCGCCATTTGGTTGGGGAAAGGAGACGGTCACGGCACTTACGAAGCGGCTGAAACTGCAAGTACCAAAACAGTTGTTCTGCGTGTTCGCTGTAGCAAGGGCGGTTGGATGAGGTCTACAGCACCTATTTGAATTCGGCAATCGGCAAAACAGAAAAGAAAAACACTAGAGAAACTGCCGTCAGCGGGAGCAACGAAAGCGAAGGTGGGTGGTGTTGTTTTTCGAAAAGAGAGGGCAGGTGTTTCCCCTCGTGGTAAGACGTCGCATCGGCAGAAATAGGAGAGAGACATAAGCTTCAACTTAACGTCACTTTCGGCTAGTAATTGTTCCGTTGAAGAGCCATCGGTCGACCTCACAAGGTGTCCCAAACCATGCCCGTTTCCCCGACAGCTGGTGTTGTGACATCTGGGTGGGTCCGGCTCATCGAGGCGTCGACCTGGGCTAATTGAATGTACCTCTGGTGCAACGCGAAGACACCGTCAGGGGTGCAAATACTCTCAGCCGTCGTGCGAATCGACGAGTCCGCAACTGTGTTATTCGGCACGTTCATCAGCTCCGCAAACTGCGTTGGGTCTGAGGTAATGAAGTGGTTTAACAAACCCAGTGCATCCAGTCCGCAAGGGAGAAGCGCGTGCGGGTGCATGCGAGCTGAGCAGATACGCAGCACATCACTTGGTGGAGAGCAGTTTGCGTCTTTACTGTTGTACAGCACGTAAGCAATGTACGACCACAAGCCTTTATAAAATGGATTCACCAGCGTAGACCCCGCGTACTCGCCGTCGGCGCCGGCGGTGGTCATGTTGACGCGCTGACTAAGCGAGGCCACGGCGGCACGGCGGTAAATGGCGTACTGCCGGATCATCTGGGAGACTAGAGACATTAGCGACAGCCGCGAGCGGCGGAGCACCGCGGCCAGCTCGGCAGAGATGCCAAGGCGCGCAAACAGGACCTCGTTGTCGCTTCCGCCAGCCGCACCATCCAAAGTGCCGACGGTCCGCGAGGCCCGTTCAAGACTCTCCGTCTTAGTGCACACGATAATTGTGTGCATTGTGCAGACGGTTCCGGCAGAACTGGGGACGCGAAACGTCGTGCTGTTTACATTCTCAAGGTTCGCCATCGCATCTTTGAAGACGACGTCGCTCTTGCCTGCCTTTGTGACAGTGACGCTCTTGGCAAGAGTCGTGCGTGTGGTTCGCAGCTTCTGCTCTTCGGCAAACCAGTAGTCTTGTTGAGCCGCCGCGAGCTGCAGTCGTCGCACCTCGTCGTTGCTCGGCGTCTGGTTACGCAGCAGCGTCGCCACGTACGAGTTCAGCGTTGTATAGCAGAAGTCCAGCTGCTGCCGTATTGTAGCCAGGTCACTCACGTCCACCACCATCAACACCACAGCCGTCTCGACGTCTTCGATGGAGGGGAGGGCCATCGAGAGAGCACCGGCGGAGTCGCAGCAGAAAAACTCGGTGGTGCGGCGCACCGTGCCGGAGGTCTGCGGCTGCTGTGCTGGTCCGCCACCGGTGCGACGGTTGCCGCCGGACGTGTCCGCACTCGCCCCAGCAGCACCACTGCCTTCACTACTCCCATTGTCGGTGAGGCCACGCGCGATGCGGGTAGGCACGCGCTGCACGACGTAGTCGAAGCACACACCCGACCCGTGCGAGAGCGGCGGGCGGTGGTTGTGAGGGCCATGGGCTGCTCTCGCCTGCATCGCTCCCACCGTGGAAAAGGCACCCGGCATGTTCCATACACTGCGGTGCGACGGCAGCTGCAGTTCGGCGTCCTCCTCGTCACTCGACAAAGGGCGGTAGAGCGGCTGGCGGCCGTTGTCGGCAGTGCTGCCGTTACGGTAGTCGTCGTCGTGGTTATCCGGGGCGGTGTACTGCGCCTCCGCGGCGAAGCACAGCCGCCGACACACCGTCCGCTTTCCGCTAAGAGGCCGGCCAAGGAGGACAACGCGGCGGGCGGCGTGCTGCGACGGCAGTGACTCGGGGGCTGGCAGATCGAGCACCGCCCAGAGTGCTGCCGGGTCCATCGCAACGGCTTCGGCGTCGTTGCCGAAGGGCCCCGGTGTTGTTGCTGTCGTGGAAGTTACTGCTGGTTGTGCGTTTGCAAAAGAAGGCGAGCTGGCTCCGGAGCTTGTGGCGGGTGATGGCTGACCTGACGATGGCGGCTTCTGTGTAGTACCCGCAGTTTTGCTTACGTTGGTGGTGGCCCCGGCAGGCTGGGTTGACGACTTGGCGCCGTCGGACGTGGGGCTGGTCGTGGACATGGAGAAGAACGCTGCCTATTTCGCTTGAACCACAAGTTTATTTTAAATTTCTATCGATCGAGGAAGGGTTGTATTTTAAGGAAGCTGTAATATGGTCAAAAACAATTGCTGCGAGGTGGAGCTGATACAATCCCTAGATTTACTCTCCAGGAAACAGTGATTGCTAAACTACTTGCCAGCGCGTGTCCCGAAGTACAAGAGCGAAGGATGGCTGTGTGCCGCAGATGCAACTGCTGTCGTTGAATTCCAGGAGAAGAAATGAAAAAAAAAAAAAAATCGAAAGAACAGAAAAGGAAAGGGAGAGTGGCTTTATTTAAAAGCAAAGGTGAGGAGTGCTGTAGCCATTTTACCCGCTCTTGTTGGAGGTGTCAACAGCACACAAAATTAATGAGGTTTATGCGCTTCTTCCGCTCCCGCAGGATGAGTCTGTCGGTGCCTGAAATCGCCTTTTACAACGGTGACGCAGCCCCCTGCTGTGAAGGCACTTAGAACCATCGAGTCAGTATTAGCAATGAAAATGTGATGCAGTGAGCATTAGAAAACTGAAACGAATTACGTTTGGAAAAAAAAAAGGGATGGTAGCTCCTGTCAGCTCATCGTACTACGCCTAATCGCGACCATTAACCTCATGCTTCGATCAAAAGGGCATTTGATTATCTTTATCATAGTTCTGATAATTTCAAGGTTCTCTTTCGTAGTTTTGGTATTCGTGACAGTGTCGTAGCTTGAACACACTCAGAGCGACTGTGCGGCAGTAAAGGCTGACTCTTCAAAGTCGGATTGTCGCCAGTCGGTTCCTCAATTGCCCAGTCACTAATCTTGGAGTCATAAGCGCTCTGCCATTTGTGGCAAGTGTTCATTAATTGAAAAGTCAGTGGGATGAGCTAAGAGTTCACAAGGAAAAGCCGCCAGGGAGGTTCGTAGAGTAGTTGCGACGAGTAAAGGCGTTCTTACCTGTGGTGTTTTGTGGCTGTGCTTTCGCGGTTCTGCTACCGGATTACGTTTGCTTAGCGTCCGCTAAACGTTTGGCTCAGAAAGCGAAAGCAATATTCAAAACCAAAAGCAAAACAGGGAGTAAATATCCATCGTAGGTTAATGCAAGCTTCCAGTAATCAGGAAAGTTTGTAATCGCACACAAACGCACGTTCCTTTTTTTTTACGCAATTACTACCGGGGTGATGAACAGCAGCAGCAACAAGGCAACCAGAACGTATCCACAAAGTCAAAACTCGGTTCAGTTGTTTTTATTCCTACAGTGTCTTCACCTTCTCCTTGCCGCGACCGTACTGCTCCATATGGCGGAAGGTGCTCAGCATATTCTCCTGAATCGTGTGGTAGTGAATGTACGTGTAGCCGTGCTCCTCGCAGAACTTGCGGACAATCGGGGCTAGGTGCACATAATAGCCGTGGTGCACGCGGGGAAACAAATGGTGCTCAATCTGGAAGTTCAGTCCACCGTTAATCTGTCCCCACCACCACCCACCGAAGTTGCAGCTCGTCTCTGCCTGGCACGCAACGAAGTCCTGCCCGTCGCTTGTCCCAACCTTCTTCGCGCCGTCGAAGTTGTGCGAGATGAGGAAAAAGTAAGCGAGGTAGAAGCCACCGAACGTGTACTGCAGCATGCAGTTTGCGACGCCGTTGCAGAAACTGGAGGCGTGCAGGAAGTTGCACAGTAGCCGGTACGGGATTACAGAGAGCATGAAGAGGCTGATGTCCCACTGCGACTTCAGCAGACGCTGCTTCTCATTTGGCCCCTTGGCGAGAAAGATGATGTTCGACAGTACGTGCACCGGGCCAAAGACGGCTTCGAGTAAAAAGATGTAGAACTGCTGGAGGCAGTAAGCGAGCTTTACTGGAATCCCGCTGTGCAAGCGCAGCAGCGGAATGTCCAGGTCACCGTCGCGATCGGGCTCGTTCGTGTAAATGTGGTGGATGTAGTTGTGATGAATAATCCAATTGATACTGCTGCCGCCGAGAAGGTCTTGTGAGAGACCGAGGGCACGGTTGATGCGCCAGTTGCGGCTCAGTGCGCCGTGGTTCGCGTCGTGCTGCACGTTGAGACCCACCATCGCCATTGACAGCGACTGAACCACCGTCAGAAAGTACGCGCGGCGGTAAAATAGGGAATAGAGATCGATGCCCAGCATAATCGTCAGCCACAGCGCGGCCTTCACGTAGTAGTACCAAGGCGCAAACCCACGCGTCGGTGCGATAACCGGCTCAATCTTGCTGCAGAGTTCGAGGTAGCTGTCATAGCTTGGCTGCTGGCGCTGTTCAATTAAACTGTCCGGGTGCACTTCCTGTACCGGCACCTGGAGCCCGTTGTACAACTCGTGAGGGAAGCGGCGGCGGTGGTAACTGATGAAGATGGCCGTGCACTCACGGCCGTTACACAGGCGGATCATCATCGACCCACCCGGGTGCATCTGGGCGATCTTCTCCGTATCGTAGTAGATGCCGTCGATGGA
Organism: Crithidia expoeki; assembly: GCA_900240875.1. Taxonomy (NCBI): domain Eukaryota; phylum Euglenozoa; class Kinetoplastea; order Trypanosomatida; family Trypanosomatidae; genus Crithidia; species Crithidia expoeki. Next base: position 67,450 of record OESE01000168.1, read on the forward strand.
CAGCACGTCCCTCTTGAGGTCAGGCATGATTGAAATGACTATAGGAATTGCTTTTTGTGTGTGCTTGTGTGCTTGTGTGTTAAAGCAAAAATGCTTGATCCTGGTTTGTTTGAGTGTCCGTCAATGTGAGGTCACGGGTACTGCTTGTCCTGCTTCGCACTGCTGACCGATTTGAATCGCAGCAAAGCAATAGAGCCAAAGACGGCAAAGGCAATCACACCGGGTAAAGACTTAAGTAATTAGCAAGGAATGGCCATTAAAAAAAAAGTAGTGTTCATTAACGGCAAAACACGTGGAGTCAAGGGAAGCGAGTACGAGAATCACTGCGTTCAGCACAACAAAAGCGTGAGGGCACACATGTTTCTTAGCCGATGTATATCTGCTGTTCACGGGAGTAACGGCGTCGACGCACCAGGGTTTTTTGTTCCACCGGTACACCGTCGCCGTCGAGGAAGTAAGAGAGAGTGGAGTCTTAGCGTAGTCTTTGCAGTGATATTTCTTTTATAGAGCGCTGCATCTCCTCAGGTTTGTCAACTGATTTCATTTCGGTCGCGTAAGACTTCTTGTGTTTGCGTTCTTCAGTGGGTGCAAGTCGCGTCAAACTGAAAACGGCACGCTCGCCTCGACGCACGTCTTCTTAAGGGAACGGCGTGTCAAAAAAAAAAAAAGGGAGCGTCACCGCAACGACAAGCGCGATTGGTAATCAGCAACTTCTTCTAGAAAGGCGAACAGGTAAAACGAGAGAAGCGCACGTAAGGCGGTATGTCGTTTCTAGCAAGCGTTGCTTCACTCCAAAAAGTGGGGGTAGGTTGCTGTGACCTTCTCACGCTTTCATTGCCCACACGAAAAAAACACCACCACCGTGTTTCTTTTCTCTTCGCTTACAAAGAAGCCCAAAAAGCGAAGGTAACTGCAGCTGTGAAACAACAACAACATCAACAACAACACGAGAAGAGAAATACAAACCAAACAAACCTATTCCCCTACAAGGTCTTCGTTGAAGCCCTCTCAGAGCTTGCCCCTTCCGTCCTTGCTACACGTGTGGGGAGGCGACGGATGGCGAAATACCGGTAAGCCGTGGGCGTTGCTGCATCGAGACCATGCATGGGTGGAAATACGCTTAAAAACAAAGAGAGCATCAACCCCCGCGGAAAAAAAAGAACTGCTGCTGCCCATTGCCACCGCCATGTTGATGAAACCCGCCAGGAAACCCACCCGGAAACCCGCCAGGAAACCCGCCGGGAAACCCTCCAGGGAAACCGCCGGGGAACTGCGTGCCAAAGTTGGGTCCGCCGCCCTGACCGGGCTGCTGATTCGGGTCCTCTCCGTTGTCGTACATTGCACGCTTTTTATCATCCAACAGCACTTCCTTTGCTTCATTGATGTCACGAAACGCTCTCTCCCGCTTCTCGCGTTCCGCATCCGTCAATTTCTGCGAGTGCAGCTGGTCCGGGTGATTTTTTTTTGCAATTGCGCGGTAGGCACGGCGAATCTCCTGCGCCGAGGCCGTCTTCTTCACCCCGAGCAGCTTGTAATAATCTTTGCGTGCACCGGATCGCTTGATGTTTTCAATCTTTGCGTGCATCTCATGCACTTTGCTGTCTCCTTGGCGCAACTCACGCGCTTTCTGTAACTCCGCCTCGGCCGCCGCCGTGTTGTCGTCCAGCAGGTGCAGTTCAACTAACCAAATGTGCGCGTCGAACACCACCGGACTGTTGGCGCCCTTATAGCGATCCACTAAGCTCTGACACACACGTAAGCCGTTTTCCGTGTCACGCAGCCCCACCAAGGCTTCGCAGTGCCACGCAGCTAGCTGCTCCTCGTATGGGCTATTCGCCTCCGCATCTCGCGCCTCGCTGATCAGCTTTACTGCCGTCTCATAAGCCTTCTCCTTCATCCTGCTAGCAATCTCCTTTGTAAAGCGCTGCTGCAGCCGCATCTGCTTGTGCAACGTGGCGCACGGCCCGTACTCGGGGTCAAGGGTCAGGCAACGGCGCACCTCCGACTTCGCCTGGTCCAGCGCCCCCAACCCGCGCAGCGCCTGCGCATTCAGCGCGATGGCGTCTAAGTTTTGGCTGTCACGCTGCGTCACGTGTTTTAACTCCTGCGACGCGATTAAGTTGTCGCCGATCGCCAACGCGCAGGCGGCGCGGCGCAATCGCAGCTCCACGCTGTCTTTTGCGAGCTCCTTCACCACACGCTCTAAAAGCGAAATACACTCCTGATAACGGTGCGTGAGGGTTGGGTTGCCGTTAGCGGCGGCGTAGCTCCCCACCGGCTGCGCCCACAGGTCCATCAGCGCCGCGTATCGCCGGGAGTAGTGCTCCAACTTTTTCACCTGCTCGGCAGTTGCTTTCGCCTTGGCCGACTTCCCCAACTTGCTGTATACCTTCACAAGGTGCTGGCCGTCGCGATGGGCGTCCGCCAAGTTTCCCTGCTGCGTGTGAAGGGCCATGCGCAGCGCGAGCGCCTGTGGGTGGTCTTCGTCGAGGGACAGTAACTTATCCAGGTCCTCGAGGGCTGAGGCACGGTCCCGCATCATCGTGTACAGTTCCGCACGGCTGTACAGCGCTCGCTCATTCCATGGGCTTCGGGTCAGCGCCTCAGTGTACTTCGCGAGCGCGTCCTGATAGGAGCTGCGGCCCTGACCAAGTGCCCTGTCACCGGCCGCCAGCAGCACTCGAACAGCGTCGTCTTCAGTGGTAGGGGTAATAACAGTCGCGTACGCAAAGGTTGTGGTGAGAGAGGCCAAAAGAAGAAGTGCGTAGGCAATTGTGTAAAACAGATTACCCAAACCCCGCTGCGTGAAGCCACTTGACGGGCAATTATTTCTGCACGCCATGGTGGTGGTTTGCTAAAGCGACGGTCAAGAGATAGAACACTAAGAGTTGACAAAGGACAACAACGGGGCAAATAAGAAGAACAATACGGGGAGCTTTCGTAGCCTGTCACATGCAGGCCCCGCCGCTCGTCGTGTTCTGGTAGCAATATTGGAAAGGTAGTAAGGACCTGTTAGAACGTGTTTGCGTGATGAACTAGAAAGAAAGGCAACGGAAAGGGGTAAATGAAATGGAGAGTCAGACAACGGCGCCACATGGGGAAGCTGATTCCGACATGCACGCAAAACGTAGCAAACCGATTCAACGTAAAGCCGTCGATCGTTTTCTTCCAGGGAAGAAAAACAGAGAAGAAAGGCAGCTCGGCGGCCCAATAAGTGGACTGTCAGAGACGACGAAGGTCAAAAGAGCAAAACCTGACAGGTCATCTCTTTGTGAACATTGGATTTACCACCAACCCGCGCTTTCCTTCAAAAGAGTTTGCTGTTGCTGTTTACGTCTGGCATGCGCACACGAATATAGCGAGTAGGCGTAACGCAGCGCACCACGGCGGTTCTACCCTCTGAGCGAGTATACGTAGTTGCTGATCTGTCCAGGAAACACACAGACTGAAGAGAGGAGGGAAGAAAAGTGCCTTAGCTGCTCAACCGAGAAGGCCTACCAGTTGTGTTACCCCAAATGGCAGCACCAGGAAATCTAATGCAGCGAAGACGCCGTTGGGCGGAAAAACCAACGGTTGCGTTGCTCCGCCGTTGATGAAGTGGAACTCTCAGGCCTACCGGCAACGCGCAGAGAAGCGCCGGCACGAAAAAAGTGAAAGCGCAAAAAAAAAAAAAAACGTTGCTTGGAAAGGTATTGCTATTGACGACTTAACGAAAAGAGCTTCAGAAGACAGTGTACGCGGCGTCGGCATCACGTGCGTCTTCTGTCTTCGGTATACTGGCAACGCCGCCGAAGTGGTACGTCTCACAGCAGTTTTACCCTTTTACAAAAGCAACCAAACTCGAAGAAGAAAAGAAACGGGCGTTGCACCTCATTACTCTGCTGTAACTCACCGGTCCTTCGGTAGGCCATCTTTGTACTTAATGCGCGTCGCATCAAAGCTCGGCATGGTGAACTGGATTGCAAATGACTCTACGTCGTTGCGCAGAACCTCCACGCCCGGATGCTTCGTCAGTGCCTCTTCAAAGTCGTTCAGCTTGGCCGAGCCAGCGTTCCGCTGCACCTCCTTTGCCAGCGATATCGCCCGATCCAAAAAGTCCGCTACAGCGGACATGTCCTTCTCCGTCATGCCACGCGAGGTGAGTGCCGGGGTGCCAATGCGAATTCCTCCGGGCGTTACGGCGCTCTTGTCACCAGGAATCGTGTTTTTGTTTACTGAGATGGAGACGGCGTCCAGTAGCTTTTCCACTTTGCTGCCCGTTAAGCCATGGACACGGACGTTCCACAGCAATAGGTGGTTGTCCGTGCCGCCTGATACGAACTCGTGGCCCTTCGCAATCAGCGCTGCACAGAGCGCGCGGGCGTTCGCCTGCACCTGCTGGGCGTAGACCGTCCACTCAGGGCTGCAGACTTCCCGCATCTGCACCGCGATAGCAGCGATTTGGTGTTCATGCGGGCCGCCTTGGATGCCAGGGAAAACAGCCTGGTTGATGCGGCTCTCGAAGTCCGTCGGCTTACCCTGGCGGTCCTTCTTGCGGTAGAAAATCATTCCCGCGCGGGGTCCACGCAGTGACTTGTGCGTCGTCGTCGTCACCACATCGGCGTACGGAAACGGGGACTTAAGCACACCACCAGCAATAAGGCCAGCGGTGTGAGCCATGTCCATCAGCAGATACCCCTCGACAGCATCGCAGATGCGGCGGAAGCGCTCGTAGTCAAAGTCGCGCGCGTAAGCCGAGGCGCCGGCGATAATCATCTTTGGCCGGTACATCAGTGCAAACGACTCCAGCTCGTCGTAGTCGATTAATCCGTCCTCCTTCACTCTGTATGGGAACGACTCGAAGTAGATAGAGGTGGCGCTGACTCTCTTCTTGGCCGTGTAAAAGCCGTGGGTGAGGTGGCCGCCGCTGGGCAGGTCAAGACCCATGATGCGGCTGTGCGGCTCCAGCAGTGCAGTGTAAACGGCAAAGTTCGCCGGTGAGCCGCTGTACGGCTGCACGTTGACACCCCACTCCTCTGGGTCCAACCCAAAGGCAGTCAGAGCACGTTTCTTTGCCAGATTTTCTACCTTGTCCACGTAGACGGTACCGCCGTAATAGCGGCTGCCTGGCTCACCCTCGGCATACTTATTCGTGAGGGCCGAGCCGAGACACTCGAGGACGGCATTGGAGGTGAGGTTTTCAGATGCAATCATCTCCAGCCCACGGAACTGGCGGCCCATCTCAAGCTCAATCATATCCGCCAGCTCCGGGTCCTGCTGAGCCACTGTGGGAAGGAGGGAGGTCATTTTTTTTTTTTTGCCTTTCTTGAGGCCTACGCTAACAGAAACAAAGATGAAGGGTGTAGCAAGACGATGCGTGGCCGTGTGTTTTGAAGTCTTCTGGCCGTTTTACTGTGTAGTCGTTTCGATAAGTAACAGAGGTGTAACGGTAGAAAATATGTTTATATATACATATAGAGAGAGAGATACACGAAGAGTCATTATATTGGCCGCGTGCAATCGGACTTCCGTGCTCTCCCGCTGTCACATCAAACGGGCTTAGGTACATTGGACGCTTTAACGTCACTTCGCCGAACGCATAGAGCGTACTACTCTTAAGTAGACGTGGATTGCTGCAACGAAACACCTGTGTTTGTTACCGCCTTGGATGGCAAACCACCAAATACGAAAAAAAAACTGAAATTAACGGTTACGCATAATCACAAAACCACCTTCTCGTCCTCCGCACGCACAACTAACGCGTCTGTGTCAAACAAGCCAGTTGGGTAGAAACAGACGTAGAATACCGGCCCTTCGGATGTGGTCGGCTCTTTCGCGAGACTTTCCGCCGCCTTGAAAGCCTCTGCAACACTGTCATACCGCACCCACAGCCGCAGCTGCTCGCGGCGCAGCATCGTTTCGTTGGTCTCTAAGATCCCCAGTACAGCTGCCACCTCTTCTGCACGGTGAATCCGCGCCTTAAACCCGCGCACAAAGCCAAACCGCCTGCAAAGCGGCTCTATTTGACGCAGCAACGGCGCACAGAAAGCCTCGGCAGCAGTGGGGGAAGCTGCTGCAGTGGCCAACTGCTCCACAGTCCACGCCGCAGTTGCGGCAGTATCTCGGCGGTAGCGTAATAGGAGGGTCGAACTCGGCTTCCCACGAACCATCCGCTGCACCGGTGACGAAGACGGCGGAGAAAGGGAAGAGGACGAAGAAGATAAAGACGATGAGGATTCCGCTGGTCCAACCGTCATGACGAAGCCGCCGGCTGCCAGTGAGGAGTGCTGAAACACCAGCGGTGCAGAAGTAGTAACGGGAGAAAAAACAAACGAAGGAGAGTCGGGTGGTTGCGAAGTGGATGCTGGGAGATCAGTCGCAGACAGTGTAGAAGCCTCACCCTGCTCCGCTGATGCTGCGCTTGATTCCGTCAGCTTCTTCGACTTCGCCGCCAACGCCTTCAGCTTGTCCAGACGGCTGCTGATGCGGGAGCGGGCATCAGCGCCCTCCATTTTCTTCTTCTTGTACTCGACCTCGAGGACAGCTTTCTCCATATCCACTGCGCTCTGAATCCCAAGCGCGGCTGACTCTTTGATGCGGCGCAGGTGGAGCTCCTCGGCCGACACGCCCAACCCGGACGGCGCCTCGACTTCGCTAAAAACGGAAGAGGGGGAGTCGAGAGATGAGAGGGCAGAGGCCAGCGCATTCGGTTGCCGCTGCGCCTCAAGCGCCTCTGCCTCTTCGCGCTGTCGGCGCCGCACGTACGCCGTGAAGACGACATCGCGGTAATGGTTTGGAAGCGCAGGGTTGTACATGCTACACTGCTTACTTTTATATGTCCTTTGCGTCTGTGGGCGACGAGCCAAAATCAAGCGATTCCCGTTACGAGGCACTTTGTGTGTACGGCTACAACGGGTATTGTGAAACGAGATCTGTTCAGCGCCAACGCTACAACTGTCACTCGTTTTAGTTCTCTTCAACTGCCACAGAAAGAACAGCGACGTGAAAAGGGGAAATCACCCAAACAGAAGCGCAAAAAGTGATGATAACGCCGTCACAGGGAACGTAAAGGATGAGAACATCGTGCTGCAAACCCATCGAAAGGGCACGCACTGCAAGTACCCGCTTAGTGTTATTCAGAGCATAATCATTTGGAACAACGGTGTGGGAATGTGGCCCCTGCCAGGTGCGCCGTTACGGCACAACACTTTCAAAAAAGAAGCACATCGTGGCAGCCTCTGGTGTCCCTTGTATAGAAACGTGCGTCGGGGGTTTCCAAGAGTCCGTCCCATCTCCACTCAACTGTGCGATTCGCGTAACGGAAAATGGGAGGAGGACGAGCCGGGTATGACATTGTGCGCGTGAGGCGAGGTGCGTTGCAACCGCAGCGTTTTCACGTCAGCGGCACACACTTCTTACGTTTGATAGCTTTCGTTACGTGTTTCCTAGTAGGGCTGATCACCACATCGACAAGGTTCAAGGAGGAAACACATATATAAAAAGACCAATCGAGATTCAAAGCATGACTCGTACGAAGTCGGGTAAGGAGAAATATACATACGAAGAAATCAAGAAGGAAGGGCAGAACATCGCCAACGCCAAGCGAAGCACGGGGCCGCTCAATAAGGGAAAAGAAGAGCAAAACAAAGCACACAGGGGTATCTTTCCAAGAAGCGATGGAGTATGTCGGCTATACAGAGCTGAAGTACTCTTTTAAATATACACAAAGAGCAGTCATCAAAGCACTTGCGTGAAAGGGAGACAAACAAGCGAAAGCAAAACAAGAGCAAATAAACTAGGTTTCAAAGCAACGTAATGAGTGCTGATGTGATCAAGACAAATTAACCGAAAAGAGGGAACAAGGTGAGACGGATACAAAGCTAAAGTACAAGGAGAAGAAGGGGGAGGCACTTCTTTCCTTTCCGAGTGCTTCCAATAATCTTTATCAAATGTAAATTTTCATACGTACAGATACGTAGATGGACCACACACGTCGTTCACTGCTGTCCGCCGAATACATATACATACATATACATACATATATATATATATATAAATTCAATGACGGCAACCGTAAAAACCAATTGTCCTCGTATATTCAATTTAGTAAAAGCGATGAGAAGAAATAGTAAAAAAAAAAAAATCAATCGGGTGTATGCACTGAATATCAGAAAGCAACGAACATCTAGTAGCGGCTCATCATGGCGGTAACAGAAAAGAGTAAATCGCGCGTTTTCGTTAACACGACACTTCCAAATAGAAAGGAGAGTGGTACGAGGGTCAAGGAGGTTCTTATCATATTTTTCCTTTTCCTTTCGACCAAACACCTACAACACACCCGCAGCGTAAAAGTAACGATGAAGACGTCAGAAAACAAACGAAAAAAAACTACAGAAGTGGAGAAGACGAAAAAAAAAAAACACAATGGAGCGAGCAAACAGGAGAACAGGAAATAAGCACCGAGCAGCACAACATGTTTTTGTTTGTTTGTTTGAATTTTTTTTTAGGTATATAAACACATGAGGAGCTTAGAGTAGAGAGACAGAAATCACAAGCTCAAAGAGAAAGACCTGTATTGAAAAACAGGAACGTAAAGGCTGAGGAGTCACGTACACGCCATCACAGTGGAAGGCTGTCGAAAAATGAGGAGTTCGCAACGCGCTCGTGAACCATTCATCTCCGCTGCCTGGTGCACAGATAAAAGGAGTGTTGTTGCTTTCCGTGCAACCCAAGTGTACAGGCATGCCCCTCGGACTTAACATCCCTAGTATTGTCTACTCCAGTATCGGTGGCACTTTCTGATTAGAGGGCAAACACACACACACACACACATATATATATATAGATAGATAGATAGATAGATAGATATATACGGGAAGCACGCATTCATATATATACAGGTTTGAAAGACCAGCAAAAAGCATTAACAGTTAAAAGAAAAAAAAAACACGCGAAAGGGGAGAAGCAACAAGGCGAGGGAAAACGGTGGAAACGCGATTGCAGCTACCCCAAGGTGGCCGCCCTGGTAGTGTAGGTCTGCCGTACCAAATTAAAGGGGGAAACCCGGAAAAGAGAGAGAGATGTAATTACTTCACGGCGAAGTAAAGGTAAAAGACAAGGAAGCGAAAACAGTGCTGATAGTAAATACCAGAAAGAAGAGAAGCAAGGGAGAAGGAATACGCAAAACGCGAAACGTGAATACCGAAGAAACGCAAAGGAAAAAAAAAAAGAAGGGGGAAAAAAATAAAAAATGAGCGGCGAAAGAAATATGAGGGCGAGATCACTTAGAGAAATAAAGCGGAAAGGAAAGAAAACCACATATAGACAGGCAGAACAAACCGCACATCGGCGACGGGGAACAAAACTGGAGAAAAAAATGAACAAGACAAAACGAAAGGAAACAAAAGCACGCGCCAAAGACAACGTCGGAGAGGGCAGTACGACACGTCAACAGAATAAACACACACACACACAAACACACACAGCTGGAATGACCGACTTTGCGCCAGGTTCAAGAGTACTAGCAGATCAACAAAAAAGAAAAGAAAAACAGAGTAAGATCAGCAGCACGACGCGAGATAGAGATAGGGACCACGAAGAAGAAAAAAAGAAAGAACACGAGGCCGTTAATATTAGCCCACACAGCAGTCACTTTCGTTGTGCAGCCCGTAGCTTCTTCTTTTCTCTTTTCCCTGCGTGTTCTCAGTTTGCAGGCGGCCCTCCGCGGCCGGCTCGCTTCGAGGTGGATCGACGCGACGACGCGAACGGCGCCAAATCCTCCGCGGTAGGCGGTGCAGTGAGACAGTCCAACGTGCTGTACAGCCCAGACTCAAGCCCCGAGTCGAACAACGGGATGCGTGCTGTGCTGCCGTAACGCACCACGTTGTCCATGCTGTAGCGACCGCAGTCGTGGCCGTCAAGGTAAAAGTCCCGGGCTAACCGCGTTGGCTCACGGCTCATGAAGTCGTCCTCATTTGGGAAATGGTGGGCACGGGTGTCATCGCGCGAGCTGCTGACATTGAAGTGCCGTGCAAAGCGGGTGCCACGCATGCCGTCAATGGAGCTGGCCACACCACCGCCACCAATTGAGAAGCCTGTGGTTGCACCACTGCTGTTGTTGCTCGACGCACCCGGGATAGCGGGCAGAAAGTTACCGGCGGACTGGCCCATCAGTTCCACTAAGCGGCCGAGGCTGGGCAGCGGGTAGTCATAGCTGAAGCTCTGCTGCCGGTCGTCGTCCCTCAAACTGAGGTTGCTATGAGCTCGGTTGGTGTGCATCTTGCTCGTACTGTTGCCGTTGAGCTCCACGCCGGGTTTCAGCTGGGCGGGGTGGCTGATGCTCCCATTCCCGCCTTGACCGTTTAGGTTGAGCGACACCGGCACAGAGGGGTCATCGCCGGAGATGCGGTGACCACCCGTCGGCAGCGGACTTGGTGTTGCGTGCGACTCCTCGTGGACGTTCTCGTTCGTTGGGTCGCGGGAGTGCTGCCGACGAGTCGCGTTGTTACTACTGCTGTTAGCGTTACTCTCCCGTTCCCCTTTGCTGCGCTTCTCCTTCTTTGACTTTCGCTCCCGTGGCGTCGCACCGCTGTTGCAGCGGCTGAGTGGCTGTGGCGAGACCGTCGGCGTGTGGGTGGAGGCGAAGTCCGGCGTGGCCGTCACCACGGCGTCTGGAGAAGTCGGCATACGCGCGTTTAAGGACGTCTGTTGCATGAGGCGGTCCATTGGCGGAATCGACGGGGTCGTGGAGGATGTCGTCGCGGTCGTCACACAGCTCGTCGTGCCGCGCAGCTCCGCCGTGTCGCAGTTCTTTGTTATCCACGGGTGCTGTAGCAGCTCCTGCACGGTGGGTCGCAACGCCGGGTTGACGCGCAGGCACTGCTGAATGAAGTCAAGCACCTCTTTGGACCAAGTGTTGTCGGCGGGAATGTACTTCTCCAGCGGCACTTTCGGTGACCCGGCAATAGTCATCATGACACTGTACTGGTTCGGGATGTCTGACAGCGGCGGTTTGCCGGTGAGCATTTCAATCACGCAGCATCCAGTGGACCAAACGTCGGCGGGCGTGCCGGCCACCCCGTCCGGCCGCAGTACTTCGGGTGCCATGAAGTACGCCGTGCCAACGATGTTCGCTGTCATGGTGGCGGAGGCAATGATGCTCTTCGCCGTGCCAAAGTCAGCAATCTTCAGCTCACTCGACGTCTCGAGTAGTAGGTTATCTCCCTTCAGATCACGGTGCACGATGCCGCGACTGTGCAAGTACGAGAGACCTTGCAGAAGCTGGTAGCACAAGGCTGCAGCCTGCGGCTCCTCAAAACTACCGTATGTTTTCACCGCAGAAGCAACGCTGCCGCCCGACACGTATTCCATGTAAATCCGCAGGCAGCCGTCCACGATTTCGTCGTTGAGGTACTTCACGATGTTCGGGTGGTTCAGCTGCTTCAGCAGGTGCAGCTCTCGTTTCACACTTTCCATCTGCTTCAGCAGAACCGTCTTTTCCCTCGCTCCGATGGAGACGTTTGAACTTCCGTTTGCGTTGGCGCTATCAGCACTGGCGCTTGAGATTGGCTGCGGGGGAGGGGTAGAAGCGGAGGCGGCACCGCGCGGACTGGCATCCTCGGCGACCATGCTGCCTTGCTGCTCCATCTTTTGCAGTTCTTCCACAATTCCAGGCAGGCGTATCTCCTTCATGCAGATTATGCGATTGGTGCTGCGCTGCATGCCGCGGTACACCGCACCGAAGCTACCTTTGCCTATCAGCTCACCACGCGCGAAGTTGAATGCGTTTGGACGCGAGGTGCAAACGATAGGCGACACCCCCACGTTGGAGATCTCGGTCGAGACACTGACGCGGCCCTCGCTAGAGCCACGTGAGGTGTGCGTGCGGCCTCGGCTGCTGCTGCTGCGGTTGCCCCGCTTTTTCGCTTCGGTAACGGCGGGACTCTGCAAGCCGCTCGTCGGCCCCACACTCTCCGGTGGAGCGGCGTTGTCTAAGAAGAGGTGACTCGTCAGCCGCGGCGCACGCGACGACTTACCGCGTGCCTCGTGAGAACGATTACTGTCGCCAATCGTCGATGCCAACACCGCGGTAGCACCCGTGCTGGCATGCCCGGCTGATGGCGCTGTTGTTACAGCTGCGGTGTAGGTTCCGTCTCTCTGAGAGCTTGTTGCTAAGATGGACCCTGCCTGCGCGCTGCGGCCGTGCGAACCGACAGCAGGTGTAGACGGTGCAGAGGGCGACCCAACGGTGGAGCTAATGTTGTTGATGCTCTGCACACGGGAGGCGTGCCGAGGGCCGACGCAGTGGCTTGTGGGGCCGCTGCTGCCGTCCGCTAATGTAGGACCGGCGTGCGACGCGTCGTGCTCTGCCGACATCTCGCCGCTGCGGACAAAAGTCATCGCTTCCCCATTTTGCCGTGGCTGTGGCACCTGCAGCTGTGGGTTGGAATCCTCGGCTGAGCGCCGCGTTGGGCTCTCTAAGTTGTTGCCCACCACTGCACCAGTGCGTAGAACGGACCCGAGCGAGGGTCGCGGCGGTGGCATGCTATCTCGTGCGCCATTCCCCGTGCGCTTCGAGTAACTGCGTGGGGCGTTGGGTGGCGGGGTGGCGGTGAGGTCGCCGAGGGTGGACGCCGACGTACGCTGCGGCGTGACAGACGAAGTGTTGTTTAATGTTTCAGTAGTTGGGGTGAAGGCGAGGGAACGACCGCCGCCGGCCGACGACGGCGACAGAGCACACCGCTCCGCACTCACGTCCGAGCTGTTCGATGTCAACGCCTCTTTTCGCGTCGTCAGGTCCGGCAGGGAGCCGCGGCCGTTGCCGCTAACGCTCTGTCGGTTTGTGGTCGTTGGTGACATGATATCCAGCGCGGGTGGTGCCTTTGCTTTGCCGTGGTTGCTATTACTGGTGCTTGCGTTGTGACTATTGCCGTTTTTGCTGCTGGTGGAGAGCAGGTTCGCGCTCAGCGACCAGGCGGTGCTGTGGCTAACAGATTGACGTCCGTGCAGGTCCGGTGTGAGGGGCTGCAGCTGCGACGGCGAGCTCGACAAGAGCTCCGTGAGGGGGGAGACAAGCCCCACCCCATAATGGCCGTTTGAACTCCCATCAACGCTGGCAAGACGCAGTTTAAGGTCCTCTGCGCTGCGTGACAAAGCAATGACGCGTTTGCGCACACCCGAAGACGATGAGGAGGTCGGCGTAGACATTAGTTGTCAGGTGGTGGGTGTTCTCCTACGCTACACGACGATTAAAAAAAAAAAAAACTCTCAAGCACGAAAGGGGAAAAGGAAACTGCTTTGCTTTCCTGAAACTGCAAGACAGACTAAGGAAAGAAGGAAAATGAAAGCGATTTGGTTACACACCGCGTGTGAGTTAGCAATGAAAAGACAACGGTACCTGAGTGCCGCTCCGACCAAAGAAAGGGGCAAGAGAGAGGGGGAGAAAACACGTAAGTGCCTCTAGGCGATTGTCGCTATCCGTTATATAAAAGAAAGCCAACAGCTCAAAAAGCAGTTCAAAGAGAAAAAATGCACCTAATGCTGTGTGCGGCGTGTGTGTGCGGCTCGTGAAAGAACGGAGAGACAAAAACTGGCTTACACCAGAAATCACAACAGCGTAAAACAGTTGGCCGAACAGCGTAGCACAACGGCTTTACTGGAGAGAAAAATGGAGAAAGAGGGGGAAGGGTGAGCCGCTTAACAGTCACTTTCGTTTAGGCAAGTTCTCAGCCTGCGGCAGCTCTTTGCCCACACAACCGGTTATACAAAATCAGGATGTTAGCAGCCAAATACAAAAAAACACGACCAAGGGAAAACGTACATAAAGCAAAGCAAATATTGGCTGGTGTTTGGAGGAAAACAAATGAGAGCACAGGAAAAGGCCAGTGGCGCCCTTACGCGTTGCGCGACAGTGCGTTAAGTGCCGGTATTTTCCCTCTACGTACGACAACCTCGAACAACGGAAGCAAAATACAAAGGGAGACAACTCAACGAGAGAATTAGACGGCTGATGACTCTTTTGAGCTTTCTTTGTTGACGGCTTTATCCCCTATTCTCTACGTTTATTTATTTTATTTTTTTTTTTTTGAGGTAAAGCAAGTGTCAAGAGCAGGGGATAACAGGAGAACAGGAACGTCGCCGTCAGAGAGAGAGAGAACGAAAGAGGGGGATGCCGGATCTCTCTCCAACTACGCTTTGGCTGCCGACGGAAGTATTCACGACAGGGTACCACAGGGAAAAAAGACAGGTAACAACAGAGGGACGTGATAACTCCGCAAGTGACGTTGCTGACTGAATCAAAAACAAAAAAGAAAGAACCAAAAACGACAGAAAAAACCCCGAAGACAAAAAAGGGGCTGCTTGATTTCGCTTTTTTTGTACTGCTCCTGTGGTGTACGCTGTAAGACAAAAAGTGGTTGAGCTGCTCGTGTTCGCGTTTGTTCGTGTGCACGATGGGAGCTGTACGCAGAGTTTCAGAAGTCAGATTTTGGTTGATTGCGACACTGCAGTTGAAAACGCTCCGCGCATTGAGACCACTGGTATGAAAAGGGGAAGAGAATTAGAGCAGAGAGGAGATGCAAACCAAACGGAAAAGAGAACGAAGAGGGATGAAAAGAGGAGAAGACAAAGAGAAAAACGGGCACAAATCAATTGCTTGTGTGCGAGCACGTAGTCTTCTTTTGTTCTTGCTGTTTCGCCGACTTATTACGCTTCAGCCTGCAGGATCTTTGAGGCACACACAACACCACTCTTTTAAAGGTATTCCTTGTTTCACTGCGTCTGTGTGTGCTTATGTTTGTTAAGGGTAGTAGCACTTAAGGTTAAAAGGGGGTTCTAAAGCTACGCTGAGTACTCTTCGCAAAAGCGCTCCCTAGCTTCAGAGGAGTGAGAAGAACATTGGGAAAAAGGAGCAGTGAATTACGGTAGATTTGTCTGCGTGTGCGTGTGTCTTCGTTTTGTTTTTCTTTTTTAGATCCGTCAAGTTGACCCGATCGAACGGATGTGTGATACATGTACCTTATATCATGCCAAGGAAGAGAAGCACTTAAGTGCTCAACTCAGCATTGCTCGATCACGTATAGGTGAGCTCACGGCGGTACGCACCTTGAGTCTCTGCTTTCCTCACCGGTAGTACGCGCGTAATCTGAAAGCTTATCAGCAAGTCAATCCTGTTTTGTACGCTGTTGTTTTCCCATGTTGCTGTCTCTACGCACAGCGGAACGGCGGCACAGAAAAAAAAATTTTACACTAAAACAGTGTGGACTAGCAGAAAAGAGTGTAGCAGACGTTACGTTTAAAAGTGAAAATGCACCCGCGCGTTTTACCAGTAGCCTTTCGGCTCCTCGAGCCTAAGAGAAAAGATCAGCAAAGAGGTCATCCGCCTCTCCGGCTGCTGTCGGCATCAGCGGCGGCACACGCTGTCGTCGGCCGGCCCCAACAGGAGCTGCAGGACGTGTTCCAAGAAGGCGACCAGAGCGCGGACGCTGCGCACCGTCCTTAGTACCTCCACCACCACTCTCACTGTTAAATACTGGCAATGCAGACGCATTGCCCGACGTTGCAGACGCCTTACGCATCACCGGCAACGCATGCTGCATGGCTGCAGAGTGCGGTGTGCATGTGGCCGCCAAGGCAGTGGCCAGCGCACTTCGTGGGGCTTCGTTTCGCAACGCATCAACGCCGGTGCTTTCACCACCAGCGGATAAAAAAGTATGGCGAAGAGGCAGCACCGCGGTGGGACGCATGGGATTTTTAACATTTTCGATGTTAGTGTTGCGAGCCGGCGCATAACTCTTTGTGTGAGCCGCTGGGCGGCGAGGCACCGGGGATGGAGACGACGAAAACACAC
Source organism: Crithidia expoeki (assembly GCA_900240875.1). Classification (NCBI taxonomy): domain Eukaryota; phylum Euglenozoa; class Kinetoplastea; order Trypanosomatida; family Trypanosomatidae; genus Crithidia; species Crithidia expoeki. Next base: position 83,276 of record OESE01000168.1, read on the forward strand.
ATACCCCCGACACCTCTTCCCCTTCCTCTTCTCGAAACACCGCTGCTGCCGCGGCTTTCGCAGTGTCACGGAGTTTTGTGCGAGCTGCGATAGCGATGGACGGGACACCACCAGCCGCGACAGCCTGCGTCATGCTGCTGTCGTTCATCAATGAAAAGCTCGAGTCGGACTCACTTGTGGCCGCCATGAAAGGTGACATCGCGGAGGCCAGGAGGGTGTGCTTAGTGAACTTCGACCCAGGCATTTGCTGTTGTTGTTGCGTCACTGAGTCCAGGGACTTTGTCTTGTCAGTAATACCAACTGTCTTCGCCAAGGGTGGTTTCAACGACACAAGACGGTACGCGGTGCGAGAAGTGTGAGAAGGAGCGGTAATCGACGCAGTGGGAGATGAGGGATAAGAAACGCTTTGACAGTGTGCACAGTCTCCAGTATTGCTGTGATTGCCGACGCAACTGCCGTGTGAGGCCGCCAACACCAGCTCGTCGACCGCCCCCAGTGCTGCGCGTTGGCGGCGTGAGGCGGCAGACGGACGCACTGGTCGCTCCCCTCCACGCGGCCGCTTGCCCAACGGGGCACGCCTCCTACCTGCAACCACGTCAACGCTTGCAGCAACGGAAGCGAAAGACTTACTTTTTTTTGCCTCGGCGGCTGCGGTTTCTGCTGCTTCTGCTGCGGCAGCACGAGCACGGCACGCGTCCCGCACCAATTGAGCGTGCAGGAGCCGCCACTCATCCCCCTCCAAGCCCACCAGTGCATTGCGCTGCTGCCCCTCTTGGCGAAGAACTGTTTCGCATGCCTGCCGCTGTGCAGCTTCAGCGCGTATCATCTGTCGCTCTCTGAGTTTGTCGGCGTGCTGTGCGCGCAACTTCGCCAACGCTTGCTGGGTGGTGTTCTGCTCGCACTGCTGCACCGCCTGCTGTGCAACGCGGCGCTCGTGCAAACGTCCGCATAAATTTGTAATGAGGCCCACAACCAGCATCTGAGAAAAAATAATGCGTGAGCGCCGCTGCGCGTTGTCTCTCACTTCAGTCAACTGACGAACGCACTCCATTGTTTTCAAGGATCTATCCTCCTCCTCTGCGAGTTCTGCGGTCATCTGCTGCTGTTGGTGCGCATGTGCTGCGCGCGCTGCTGCGTGCACCTCACGCTGATCGAATAAAGCTTTTGTTAATTCCGTGACGCTCGTAGTGGCTTCCTCGACCTTCACTTCCCACGTTGATAATACTACCGCCTCCGCGTCAACTCTGTTGGACAGCATAGGCACCTCCTCATTTGCCAACGCACAGCGACTCTGCATGCTTTCTGTGTAAACCTCACAGAAGCCCAGCTGCGCTTCAAGCAATAGGTGGGTCTGCTGCGCAGTACAACGTTCTCTCATCAGCGGGCCCGCACGCTCCTTTTCCGCTTCCTCCGCTTCTTGCACGGCCGCCTCCCGTGATTGCGTTGTGGCGTGCATCTTCTCCTGAAGGCAACACGTCAGCTTTGTCACGTGCGTCGTATGCCACTGCATGACTGCCACACAACGCCGAGCAAAAACAGACACCTGTCGGCGCAGCCGCAGGGTCCGCCCAATACACCGCAGAACCCGCAGCAGCTGCTTTGCGCACGTGCTCAGTTTTTTCTGCATTTGTAAGGCTTGTACAATCAGGACAATCTGGGCTGGGTGACCCGACCAGCTCCGCACGCTGTCTTGCAACCGCGCCACCGCGTCCTTCTGAGCCTTCTGCGCCGCATTTGTGCGGCACTGCAGCGCGGCTAGCTGCAGAGCATGTTGAGCCAGTTGGTCGGCGAGTTGCGCGTTCTCATTCCGGAGGTCGACGACGTCATTGCTACGACGCTCTAAATCAGCGCAGTGTTGCTTTAGTGTTAAAACGGCTGTACGTCGTCTTCGCTCGCGGTCCAGCAATTGCCGCTCGAGGCGCTCATAGTGAGAAGACTGCACTACTTTCTGCTGCAGCAAATCGTCGGTGCACTGCAGAAGCGACGACATGTTCTGAAGCGTGTTTTTGCTTACGTGAGTGAGTAACGGTTAATGGTAAATGAATGGAGTTCGATTTGCGGCCTGTCTGCTGGAATACCAGGAAAAAAAAAAAAAGCGAAGTGGTGCCGCGCGGTACTTGCTGCGTTATTTGCTCCATTACGTCTGCGAGAGTTCAACACGTGAGCAGTAGTGAAACGAGCCCCAATTGCAACAAGAAATGGAGGAGGGAACTCAAGAGGAAGCTAACGTTGCTTCAAAAACTCTAACAACCGTTAAGCACAGCAACACATTGTCCGCTACGTGTTGCTGGCAAATACAAACTCTTCTTTCCTCGTAGCAGAGTATAACACCAACCTGCTGTCTATACTCGATTCGTGTCAATGAGAGCGCATTACGCTTCATTTCCTTTTCCTTTTCTTTTTTTCAAAGATTTAGAAGCCTGGTGCTGTGCGCGTTTACATCGGGAGAGAGACCCAAAGCAGTCAGCGAAGCGGAGAATAGCGTTGATCAACGAGTCAAATGAAAAGAGGCGTTCCAAAAAAAAAAAAAAAACATCTATTGACATTGGAACCTTTCCCTCATCACACCAAGGTTTGCTCGGCGCCAATCAGTACGTACGTGGTAGCTGTTGCTCCAGCACATGCTGATACCGCAACTCCAAGTCCGTGACGAGAGCAGCATCGTCCGCGTACACACTGCCCAGCCATCCACCCGTCACAGCGGTCACCTTCTGGGAGAGAGACGGTGCCGTTGCCCCAGCAGAGTATCGCTCCCCACCAGCAGAGGACTGTGCTTTTGCCAACTCCGACGGCATCGCTGCAGTCATTGTACGGCCCCCTCCATTCCCACTGTCTTGTCGACCGTACAAGCCGCACCGCCACCACGCCTCCCACAGCGCTACCGTCTTCGACGCAGGCAGTAGTGCGAGGGCCGGAAGCAGCTCCGCCTCCACCTCCCCAGGCGCGCGTGGCGCGCCGTACGAACTCTCCGGTAGCACCACGCTGATCAACCCTCCGCTATTACTGATGCCGCTGCTGCCAGTTTTTAGTTGGTTGTGGCCCCGCGATCGCGCCTTGGCGAGGGCTTCGGCAAAGGTGGTCCGCACGTACGCCTGCAGCAACCGCCAGAGGTCCAGAAAGGCCTCTAAGGAAGGGGCGGTGGCGTGTTGCCGTCCTGCGGTGAAGTCAGTTAATCGTGGCGCCGCCAACGTTGTTCGTGTCACTGCGGAGCATCCATTTAAGGCTGCGTGTTGCGTTGCGTGAAAGCTTCGATTCGCGCTGCTCAGCGTAATGGCGTTCCACTCCGTTTTTGCTGCTTGCGACGCTGCAATTGTTGTTCTTGCCAGCATTTGCTGCTCCAGAACAGCGGGTCGCAGGAATGAAACGTTGCACTGCATGTCGGCCATCCGTGACCCTTTGTACCGCTCCATCGCGTTGTGGTACTGAAAAGCAACTTCCCGCAGCGACGCAGGTGCAAAAGGCGGGGTGAAAGACTTAGAAAAACGAGCAGCAGTGGAAAGCGTGTTTGCGTCCGCATTACCTTTGCTGCATGCCACTGCTATCTTGTCGTCGACCGTGTCGTCTGCTATACCGTCGTGTAGCGGTATGCACGTCACCAGTGTCAACTCCGGTGTGCGTTGGAAAGCCATTGACACCTTTCGAGCGGGCACGCCGGCCATACACGACAGCAACACCGCATTTGGTTGCAGCACCGACGCAGACGATGAAGATCCCGTCCCTGCAAACGTATTGTTCTTACGGGTTTTTCCACTGAAGATATCAAAGTTATGGTTGCTTGTATTCACAGCACTTGCGCCATTCCCCGAAACAGCGGCGGTGGAGGGGGCGTCGCTCAAATCGTGGGCCACCTCCCGGAATAGCGCGGGCGGACAAGTCAGCAGTACCACATCACTTTGCATCACTGCGGCACGGCTGTGGTGGCGGTTTAAACAGTGAACACCGTGCCGGGCGTGCTGGGCCAGCCGCTCGGGCTGCCGTGTGATGACTGATAGGTGTGACGGGTGCACAAGGACGTTACGATGCGGACCACCGTTACTAATAGTGCTGTTGCCGCTGTTGTTGCCGGCTTGGTAGAGCAGCCGTAGCAACAGCTCACAGCAAGTTCCACCGCCGATTATGGTAATAAATACGTCAAGAGAATCCGAGGGGGCGATTGGAGGGAGAACCGCTGGGGTCAACAGCGCGTTTGGAAGTGTGGAAGTTGGGCCGTTGTGGATGCTAGCGGGCTGCGTGGGTGGAGGTGCGGCACGGAGGGCCTGCCAACGGGCCAGCTGCGCAAATGCGGCTTCCTTCTCGTGAAGGAGGGCCTTGATGACAGAGACGGCGTAGATAAAGTAGTAATTCTGCTCCGCCACGACTCGATAGACTAATGGAACCGTTTGAGTCGTATCTTGCAAAGTGGCATCTACGCAACCCCGCTCACCCAGTACCGTCTGGAGTAGAAGTGCACAATCCGAGTTCATGCAGATGGCACAAGCTCTTTCGCTGTTGTTGCTGCTGTGCAACAACAACAACAAAAAAAACTTAATGAAAAGTTTGGTGTAAGATTGGATTAAAAGAAAGGGAAAAAGGAGTTGGGGCAGGTCCGGTATTTGCATTTGTGCTCGCAGCTCGAAAAGTTGCAACGCATATCAGAAACGGCGGAGGTGTTAAAGTCAGCTTCCTTTTAATTTTTGTTTTTTGAGCACATTCCAGTCGTTAAAGGCGCTTTGGTCCGAAGCTGCGATGACGTGCACAAATAGAAAAGCGCATACGGTGTGTTGGAAACTGCTCTTCAGAAAGGCCGTAGCCATTTTTCCCTCCGATGATTGGTTGTTTACGTATCTGCCGTTTTTAGGGAAGGTAAAAACAGAAAGAAACACAAATGAAACCACGAAAACAGTGATTGGTATTCACCCCTTATCAGATCATGCGGGTACTGTCTGCAACACGCCGAACAAAGTAGAGACCAAACACAGTTGCGCACAGAAAGAAGAGTGAAGCAAACACGAAAGGTTAGAAAAACCAGTAGGAAGGCGCGAAGAGACAGTCGAGGGCAATGTTGGCAATGGGATTTACCATTCTTCCTGGACACGGCCGTTTAGACTGTCACTACCGATGGAATCCCTACAACTTCATCTCTGCTCTTTACTTGCCGTCCAACTTGTAGGTGAGGTGGCACTTCCCGCAGTACTGGCGGTCCTTGTGCTGGGCCATGTACACGCCAGCGCCGCACTGCGGGTGCGGGCAGTCCTGGCGGGTGCGCTCGACCTTGTAAGAGCCGTCGTCGTTCTCCGTCACCTTGAAGTACTTGAGGGCGCGCATCTTCTCCAGCTTGTGGCGGTGCGTCGGCTTCTTCGGCTTCGTGAAGACGCGCTTCTTCTTCTTCTTGCCCTTACCACCCTCCACCGGGACCACCACATCAATGGTGGACTCAGCGGTCAGGTTGTAGGCAGCAAGGGTCTCCTCCTCCGCGAGGCACATGCCAGCGAAGAAGAGGTTGCCCTTCGCAACGTTGGCCTGCGCCTTCACGGCGGCCACGGTGTCCTCGGCGGACACGCGCACGGCTACGGTGCGACCGGCGGCGTTCTTGATGAAGATCTGCATGATCTAAAGGGCTGAGCAGCAATGTGAGGCGTGGGAGGTGAGAGGTAATTGCCAAAAGAAAGAGCACGCCAAGAATCGAAAACCGAAGAATGAAAGAGAAGGGTGGGAATTGGGAGAGCACGCGCCGGAAGGTAAAGAAAGCGAGCATTTAGCGAAGAACGTCAAGTGTGCGACTCGGTACACTTGTGTGCTAGACGTCAAAGCGTGTGGTCTTCGGGGTGCCCATCGCATCCTCTGACACGCTGCCACTCTTAATGCGCACACCACTTTCAGCATTCGACTTGTAGTTTTGTTTTTCAATGTAACAAGGAGATGGTGTGTAAGTGACTTTCCTTCGTGTCTCTCCAAGTGTCATCGTGCTCAATGGACGTAGAAGGTCTCGCTCTCTTGCTATTCGCTTTTCCTTTGCTTGTACGTCTGATGGTAAACAAAAAAAGGAAAGATACGATGAAGTGGAGCAGTAAGAAAGCGCGACATCAACAAACGGGGCGCCGCTTCCCGCAGTGTTGTCTGCCTCTCTCACAAATAAAACGGTAAAAGCGTAAATCGTTTCAAACAGAATGAACAAAAAAAAAAAACGTAGCTGGTGCACCACAGCAAGTAAACCAAAGCAATAACGAGCGACAACAACAGAGTCACGCGAGGAGGTAAAAGCCGTCTACGGCACTCTTCTAAAGGGGGGTACAAACGAAAAAGGAAAGGTAGGCAGGAGTGCAGTCGAAAGAAAACGGAAACAACACGCACGAGAACAAGGGAAAATAGGTGCGTGGCCCGTTGCATCTAGGTGCAGCTACACTCACGACGCCCAAGTAAAGGATCATCCTCTTGGACTTTTTCCACTCAAAAAAAGAAAAAAAAAAAAGCAAATGGAACGAGGACAGCTCGGCCTCACATGTTGTTCCACAGGGTAACAACGCCGCCCTTGCGGAACACATCCGTCACCGTCGCACTGCCCGCCGAGGAGCACGACGCAATCGGCAACACCACGTAGTACGCAATCGGCAAAAAGTTCACGACGGAGCCACTGGACATGCGGCCCATCACCATAATCACACGGTTAGGCGTCGCATCAAAGGCAGGTGCAGTGCCAGACTGAATCGCCGAGCAGCTGCCGTAGAAATCACAGGAGTGTCCGTAGAGTTCGTAGGTGACGCTGGAGCTCAAGGTCACCGGCTGCACCGTCAGCGCCACCTTCGAGACGGTCAGCTTGTACGGCGTGGTGGCGGAGCCGTACGCCACCGTAGCGCCCGTCGCCGTCGCGTTCTGACAAGTCCAGACGTATGCCGTCGGCAGTGCAACGGCGTCCTCGTAGAACATGCTAAACCCGCTGCCGGCCTCCTCCATAATTGCTTGGTACTTTCCAATGAATGCCTGAAGAGTCCCAGTGGAGGGTGTGGTGAAGAGTAGCAGCATCAGCACAACCACCGCCACCATCAGCAGACGAGATCTAGCACGCATTTCTTCTTTGAAATTAGAAACTCTCTGCTTCGAGTGGAAAGAGAGAAGAACGATGTTTTTGGCTGTGTTTTGTGTTTTTGTTTTTCCTCTACAGTGCAGAACTCGATGAATAGAGACACGTTGCCGCGAGGAGCCTCGAAATAGTGGATGAGCAAAGCGCAGTTTTCAGTAGCGATGAGAGTGAGTGCCTTCAAGCAACGCTGAGACTCTAGAGTTCTCTTTTACTTCCTGACTGGAGGCGTTTGGGCTCAATCGAGTTAGGTAACTTCTAGCTTTCAGACACAGAATTGCGCGGGAGATATCAGTGAAGAAAACAGCAGCCAAAAGAAGAATGTGTGCAGTATTTGCCAGAAGTGTTTTCCAATTATGTAAGGGGCGGGCTGGACGAAATGACCTAATCCGACTTCAAGGGGACAAGGCGCAACGGCTGTGAAGGCAAAGAACGTTTCTGCTCTTGTGAGCTGCACTAAGCCGCAGCAACGTGATCGGTAATTAGAACACGGAAAACAGAGGCTCTGTTTCAACGCCAATGAAACCGCTTTTCGTGGCGGCGTGTTCTCTCCGCAAACCCCGTAAAAGACTCTTCAGTTTTTTGTTCTTTCTGGCACGTGCGACGTTGCAGCGCACAGGCTACACGCTAACATTGAGGTTTTTTGGGGTGCTAGCTGCCGAGTTCCAACAGCAAAAGAACGTAATATAAACAATGACGACACATACCGTCGAACGGGAGGTAAAGAAAAAAAAAAACCAAGAGCGTACCGCAATTCTCAGAGGGCCGCTACAAGCTGCGTCGTGAACCCGAAAGTCTGAAGAGTCGCGATGGACACTTCGGGAAAAAACTGCAGCTCGCGCACAATACCAAACAAAAGGTATGAGGTATAAAAAAAAAGTGCAGAGGTAAAAATATCAACGAAGGACAGCGAGACAACGGTGTCTGCACTTTCAGGACGGCAACACAATCGCGACGAACAAAAGAAAAAACGAAGGTAAAAGCAAATGGAGTGACGATGATCTACAAAGCAAAGAAAAAGAAAACAGATTTGCCACCTTCGCGAAACCCGTTCGGTAAAGTCCGTTACTCACGTGCTGACGCGAGTCACAATTCACGACAACAGGTGAAGGAGGGGGAAACCTTTGTATTCTAAAAAACGTCCCATCCAACTGACCGTCTCAACAGGCAATTAAGAAAAGAAAAAGGCAAAGCTGGGTGCGCTCTACGATGAGACGGCTGCAGCCGAGAACGCTGCAAACAGCGTTGCCAGCGACGAGGTAAAGCTGGTTGTGTCGGCGTACATGGAGTTGCACAGGTAGCCGTCCACAATCATGTAACGCGCCATCGGCAAAATGTTCGTCTTCGTGCCGTTCGACATGGTGCCCGTCACCATAATAATGGAGTTCGCCGTGTAGGGGATGAGAAGGCTGTTGCCCTGCTGCACGCTCGTGGCCGTGCTGCCGTCTGCGATGCGGTAGCTCGTGCCGATCAGGTTGATCGTCGGGCCGTAGATGTAGCTGTCCTTGTAGATGATTAGGCCCGACGGCGTTGCGAGGAGGCTGTAGGGTGAGCTGATAGACTCCATCGTAAGCGCCAGGCCGGGGGCCATGTTGACGATGCTGTTTGTGCAGAACTGCGCTTTCACCGTCGGAGCACCGACCAAGGCGGAGTAATAGGTCACAAACCCCGGCGCAATAGTGCGCAACTGCGCCTGTAGGGCGGAGGCAAAGGCAACCACGTTAGCCGCCTGGGCCGTGGCGCTGAGGAGGAGAAGGCAGACGATGCCTAGTACAGGCAGCGCCTTACGCCACCCGCTGAACAGCAGGCCGCAGCCACGAACCATCTTGAGGGGATAAGAAGGATCTGGAATGGTGGTAAATAGAAAAAGTAGTGGAAGCGCATTCAACGGAAGGAGTGAATCGAAATATACCCAAACATAAGGGAGAAACACAGAGAGTGCAGTAAAACGTGATGGGGGCACCACTTCGAATTAAAGGTACGTGAAAGTTGAGTGTTAGCAGTACATGGCTGAAGGAAAAACACGTTCCAGATTTTTTATGAGGAGACGTTAAGCGACAACGGCACACGTAAATGGAAAAAGCATGGGTGTATTCACAGCACTGTGCGTTAGCGTTTTGCCTTCTGTCGACTAACCGTGTTTGGTGGCCACACATCAGTATGCCTAGCAGCACTCACTCTCGTCACGAGACAGTTCAACGTGTTGCGCAGTTCATCGGTTACCGCTGCACAAAATTAGAGCCTCTTCTGCTTCCGTTCGGTAATATATGTATATATATATATATAGAGAGAGAGAGAGATAATAACGTGAACAGGTCACTAGCATCATGACACCTCCCGTCACACAACGCAGTTGTTTGGCGACCACAAAGTGAGAAGGCAAACCCTGTGGAATCGGCTTATTGCCTTCATAACCCAGTCGCTTCACATAATCTAAGAGTGCTATTCTCTTAGGGCAAAATAAACTCACAGAGGAGTCACGCCTGGGTGCATCGGTGCCACTTGGCTTGTCGCCGGTGCTTTCACCACAGGCGCTGCTTCCGTTTGCGTCGGAGCCACCGGAGACGCCCTCTCCTCCAACATTTCTCTCTCCACATGGCTACCGTTCTTCGTCTTGCCTTCGTCCCCCGACCCCACCGGCTCCGCCGTACCTTTGACCTCCGCCTCCTGCACTGTCGCCATAGCACGCAGCTCCGCCTCCCGTAGCGCCCGCACGCAGTCGGACGCCGTCGTTGTAATGATGTCCTTCTTCGCCTTCAGCCCGCCTGCCGGAAGCTTGAAGTGTTCTTCAAGTTTTGTCCGTAGGCCCTTCACGCCGAGCACGGCGCGCTCCTCAAACGGCATGGCGAGGACACGGCGGTACACCTCCACCAGCACGGCGTCGTCGCTGGGGCCTGAGCTCTCGGGTGAGGCGGGCGTCGAGGAGGGTGCCTTCGACTCCGTCTTGGCCTGCTTCGCCGTCTTCTCCTCTGTTGAAGACTCCGCGGGACGCTTCTCTGCCTCTGTAGGCGAGCGCTTGGGGGAAGACGAAGTGGTCAAGGACGACGAACGCGCAACCGCAGCCTTCTTTGCCCTCGCTTCCCTCTTCGCTGCCTCAATCGCCTTGGTGTCCTTGATTCGTCCTTCGTCTTTGGGTGCCATGAGAAAGCTCGTCACACCCGTGGCGAGCTCCGCTAGCGTCAGAGAAACCTTTACGCCGATGCCCAGAGCTTTCACCATGTCCCGCAGGCGGTCCTTCGTGAGCTTGCCCATCTTTTCCTCTACAGCCTCCTTCATAGAGGGAGGGAAGCCTTTGAAGCTTTCGAGGGCGCTGCGCCTCTCACCGGCTTTGCCAGGGCGGCCGTACACGAGGCGGTGCACGGGCTCGAGCGCACTCTCGAGAGCGTCGCATGCCGCACCGCGACGGGACACGGTGGAGAAGCACGGCAAGCTGCCAAGCGTTGCGCCGCAGCCTTCACTGAAGTCAAACTTGGGTTCCTCGTCCGACATCGTCTAATGCGTGGAAAGTCTATTGTTGAAGACAGAATTAAAGTTGTCTGATCTGCGTTCCTGGTGTGTGGTGTTTGTTTAATCCTTCGTGTGTAACTGTGCGAGCGACTGGTGTAAGTAGCCGATGTCCAATCGTGTGTGAAGGCGACGAAGAGAAGGGCGGGATTGGAGAGCAGGAACACCCAAACTTTGAAGGCTGCATAGATGTGGAAAGGAGAAGAGCGCAAGCTGGACATCAAGAAACTGGCCGGGTGTTGAGCGAGTTTAGTTTGTGAAGTCATTATTTGCAAAACAGTGCATTCAAACTCTGTGCACACAGCTGCAGTCACTACCCGAACAGCTGGCAGTGGAAGGAGCAGAAGAGGGTGCCTCGATCACGCTTCCGGCTTCACCATCAGAATCCGGCACACCACGGCATTTGCCTGTTTCCTCGGTTCCCTTTTTCTCGTTTTCTGTTGTTCCTTCCTTTACGTTGAGGACAAGCCACTGAGAAACTAATACATACTCATGTAACCGTACCGCTCACACCCTACACACATATATATATATATATATATATATATGTGTGTGTGTAGAAGTAGTGGGCAACAGGAGGAACCACAAGTCTTTGCGTGGCTGCTCCCACTATTCAAGAACAACAAAGGAGCTCCGATTACCATTAGCGTATAGAAACGCGAATGCGTAGGCCCGGCCTTCAACTTCGCACAATACCCAACCCAGTTTAAGAAACCAGGAATACAACCCAAAAGCGGAAACACGCGCTTGGACGACTGAGGGAGAGGCACTTTCCAGTAGCGTAACGGAGGGAGTGCGGCCAACAGGCTGACGCACGTTTATGCACGTGAGAGAGGAGGGCAAAAGAAACTCGAAAAGGGGGTTAAATAGGATCGCACTCCTGTGGTGGAGTACGGGGAGGAACAGAAGAGGAATACCCACAGAAACAACGGGGGGATTAGAAGAACAAAAAGAAAAAGGAAAATCGAAAAGGCCGATGTTAAAGCGAACAGGTTTTCAAAAGTCGACCGAAGAGGAAAAGAAAAAGAGAAAAACGAAAGAGGAAACAACCAACAACTACGAAACCAAAGGCAAATGAAACCAGAAGAGCAAAGGCTAGAAGGTAAGTGAGGTGAAAGCAAAGCAGTGCACGGAAAAACGCCACTACGCAGCCCAAAGAAAAGTCGATAGGTTGAAAAAGAGGGGTATAGTTGACGCGGTTGAAGCTGTTGCGCCACACATGAGATTGGCAGTGTTGTTCTTTTGCGACGCTGCCTCGCTCCAACATCCAATCCACACCTTTCACCGGCACAAGAAAAACATCAAGCACCAAAGGCTACGTTAAGGGAGTAATACGACAAATAAAAGTCTGTTTTTCTGCATTTGCGAAAGCCAAATGAAAACAGGAGGGCGAACACATCTATTTTTTGTCTGCTCGCGGAAATTACCTTCCTCACCCCGGCCTTCACCTCAACGCTAAGCAGATGAAGCGAGGGGCTTTCGGTACTGTTCCTGTGTTCGAGTGTACGACGGAGTAGTGAACGAAAAGTGAAAAGCAAACAGCCTGACAAGAAACGACGACAATCCTCAGCAGCACCTCATCAAAGAAAGGGCGGAAAATGACATGGAGTTCAAAAGGGGGCTAACTACGCTTCGCAATGACGAAGAGGGTTTGCCTACGGAGCAAATGTAACACATACCCTCAGTTTTGAGGGTAAAGTGGGGAAGAGCAAAAAAAAAAAGGAATTGCAGAAGAGAATCAAAAGCGAAGTTTTCTGTCGATAGGAAGAAGGCGAAACGAGTAAGGCTACAAAAGGCAAAGATGCAAAGACAGTGGACAGACACACAAACGTACAAAACCTACACGTGCTTCTACGTTCCGTTTCGAAAAGGAGTGAAAAGCAGGAAACTGGAACACCTTCTTACACAGACTCCCAACGCCGATAGCGCGTAGAGTTGAAAACCAATCACAAGGGAGTACGCTGGGAACGACATCGCTCAACTGCTCAGTCCAAAAAAAAAAAAAGGGCGTTGCTGTTTTTCTTGAAAATGAAAGGTCAGTAAAACAGCTTTACTGACAGTGAAGGATCCGGGACTGAGACGTGAGCGCAGACGACACAAGCCCGGTAAAGAGATGGCATCAAGCAGAAGTTGAATGACTTAACGCACCTTTAAGAGCAACAGCTAAGCAACTTTTCGTCTGACCTCTCAATCAGAAAAAGACGTGGCTGATTCCACTACTACAGAAGGGCTTTGGTTAAGGGGCCTTTTCGGTCGCAAACCCTGCTAAGAGCTTGAATAATGAAAAACAAACGACATAGGCGGAAAAGGGAGTATTTACTGAGCAGTGATGCTACTTGCGCGCACCGACCATCTGCAAGGAGAAGTACACGCGTCCCCACACACCTGTGAAAACCAAACGAAAATCGTGAGCTGAAAGAAAACTCTTAAAAAACACCTGAACACGAGCAAACAGGTCCGGCTAAACGGATAGAGAATATATGTATGTATACGTACATATAGTGGATGAAGCGTGACGACCCGCCACCCAGCAGCTGAATAAATTTAGGAGGAGAACGTTATAGCAAACAAACGAAGAAACAAAAACAGAAAAGGAGTGACGGAAGCAACACGAGAAGAAGGGGCAAAAAGTGAATTGGTTTGAGTTAGCCGAGAATAATAAAAGAAATACGAGAGAAAGCTACGTGGCGTTGGCAAAGGAGAAAGCGAAGGAAACCGCGGTTGAGAAGTGGAGGAGAGATGGGAAAACAAAGTGCTAGACCTAACGGCAAAAAGGGGGCACGTGAAGTCGAAGGGGAGAAACAGAGCACGTCAGATTCTTGCGTTACTTACTGAGGATGGTTGTCAAACAGAAATAAATACAAAAGAGAAAGGATCAAAGCATTAGAAGAAGAAGAGGAAAGCGTAGAAAGAGCTCTTGTCCGTGACGTGTTTGAAACACGTTGTAGTATACTTACTGAGTGGTCCACAGCAGTGTCTTCTTTACGTTGCGGGCAGGGAGGCAAGAAGAGAAGGAAAAGAAGGTACCGGCTATCAGAACAAAACAGCAATTTGAACTCTTTACGGCAACGTTCAAATCCACCTTAGACAAAGAGACGGCGACCAGCGTCAGCGCTTCTGCGAATGTCAGTTAACGTGCAAAACACAGTCTTTGAGTGTTCATGCAGTACTTCAAAGAAAAAAAGAGAAAATGAGTTTTTAAGGCAACAAAAGGAAAATCAAACGGAAACAAGGTAAGCCCCGAACTTCTTAAGACCCTTTACACCTCGCTTCCTCTATGCGAACGTCTGCCTTGTGACAAACCCCTACAGCCCCATCTCCGTCGCGTTTGCAGCACCCCTGCGGCGGCGAAACAGCCTCGTAGCGGACAAAGACTGCCGACTCAGCGCGTGCGATGCAAGGACTGTTACTGCAACAGCAGCAGAGGGCGGAGCAAGTGCCGTGGGAAGGACACGTCACTCTGACAGGATGCCGCCTCAACTGACGCCCCTCACTGTCCAATTGCACACATCCGTTTGGTGCTGCGTGGCAGACGTGCCCCTTTGGAGTGTTTCCTGTAGCATTTACAGTCCCAGCGCAGGAATCGTCGACCGATAAGCGTTCCTGATCGCAACCTGTTGCATGAGGATTCGTATTGGCACATCCGTTGGATGAAAGTGATGGAGGAGTAAAGAGAGGGGGCGGCGCCAGCGCCGTTCGCGAGGCAGAGGCTGGCCGTTCCATATCGCCCACCGTCACCGCGTCACATAACACAGGGGTAACGCTCCGGCCGCATGGGTCGGAGGATGACATACTCGAGAAGTTCAGCTGCGTGCCGCGCACACAGCCCCACGTTCGGACGCCAACTGCATTATTGGCTACGCCACCAGACGACAATGAAAACTCGGTGGACGACATTGCATGTGACAGTCCGAAGGAGGAGGACAGTGCACCGCAACCGCTTTCACAAAAGTCCATCGTGTGCAGCATCGGAGAGCAATAGCAGCCCATGTTGCTGCACGGTGGCGCAACGTAATCCACAAACAAGGCCAGCGATGTCTGGTAGGGGCGTTGCGGTAGCGCAGGCTGTGGGTCGTTTCGCGGGCGCTCCAAACTGGTCGACGCTTTGGACCACGCTGTACTTTCGTTTATCGGCGCTGGCGACACCGGGGAAGCGGAGGTAGCAAACGTGCTTTTCACATTAAAACAGTTCTCACCGCGCACCGGCGACAGCGAAGGCGCGTCCGTCATCACTACCGCTGTTGACTGCTTCGCTTTCGTAGTGGCCGTTGTGCCTCCTGTTGCAGTACCGGCATCGTTTGCAGTGTCGTGCGTCGTGGGCAGGGAGTCGCATCGCAAAAATCCATTGTCGTTGTTGTTGCTGTTGTGATGCTCGTGTGAAAGTGCTTGTGCAACGCCGCCAGGCCTTTCTTCACTTACTTTAACTTTAACCAACCTCGCCGCGGTGCCGCGATGAAGTGTCGGCGGCGAAGTGGAGAAGGTGAGCGGCGGTACGCCGTGTCCGCTGCGATGCGGCGTCGTCGCCGGGATCGTGTTGCCGTTGCTGCCGTTCTGGTGCTTTTGCAAGCGCAACGCGCCGCGCGACAGCGGCGTTTCTCGCTCTCCAACCGCGGTGAGACGGGGTGAGGAGCCGAGAGTCGAAAAGCCACAACCGTTTACAACATTACCACCGCATGTCACTGCAATGTAGCCGGATTGTGTTAAGGAATACGAGGGTCCGCCCACGCGCGGCATGGGAGGCGGCTGCACTGTTACCTCTAAACTCGGCGAGTACGGCGCGGAGAGCTGCAGCGACGGTGCCTGGGTGCCAAAGCCGTCCACCGAGTCATTCAGCGATATCCGCGACGGTGACGGGGTATCGCGGGTTGAACGCGAGGTAGCGGTCAGGCTCGGCTTGGTGGACGGCTCCCCCACGGCTGACACTACGACGGCGCTGCGCTGGAAAGGCTTGTTACCGCTGGCGCTTATGGGCGGCGGTGGCACCGGGGCGTACGCTGTCAGTGCCAAGTCAACCGGGCTGGACATGGAGGGTGGGACAACAAAAAAAGGGCAAATAGATAAGTGAAGAGGCAACTATATATATAATATAATATAATATAATATATATATATATATAGCCTCTACAATCTGTGAAGCCGTACGACGAGCAGTCAGCTCTGAAGCTTGTTAGAGCGCTCTCCCTAATGGAGTACGGCCCGATTGCCCCCGTAATTTATGGGATTTGCGATCAAAGAAGTGAGAGGCGACAGAAGGAACAAAAAGGGTACCCCTTCCGAAACCGCACAAGGAAGTGCTTGCAGAAGTGGTGCTCTGAGTGTCCAAGCCGAAACAAGAATGTGGAAGAAACGAACCACGCCACGCAGACGCTGAACCACTTGCAAGTCTGATTTCCCTTTTCTTTCCCCGGCCGTTTGACGTCGCCAACGTTAGCGTTAACCGATGGGAGGTGTATCACGCGTCGAAGCGCGTAACTCGAAGGAACGAGGCCAAGAAAGTGCCTGCCTAAATACGCGTCCACAGAGGTGTTGCCTCCCCCTTTGGTTTGTAGAGAGAATAGTAGTGATAGAACGAAATCTGCAGCAATGTTCAAATCCCACGATGGTCTTCTACAAAACAACCCTCGTTCAACCTGTGCTCCTCTCCAGCTTTGAGATGCAGAGTGCGAACTGATAAGAGCCCCACACGCTTCAACAGGTGCGTTTTCGTTTACACAAGAAAATAGGCGGATAGGCGACAAACGAGTTGGAAGCGTTTGGCGTCTCTAGGGTGCTGTTCTGTTACGTTGGAACTGCAATGCGCGTGCTTGAGCGCGGCAGTTAAAAAGGTTGAGCACTGGTGTTAGCGTTGGTTGACGACGCAGTCTGGAGAACAAAAAAAAATATATATATATATATAGTAATAATAAAACGGCAGTATACGGCACACTGCACTGCACCACTGTAAAGCATCCGCTTAATTTTAAAACAAACCCACTACGGGAATAAGCAAATCAGAACAAGCAGCAGATATCAAGGAAAGGGTGTAAAGATCCAGATCAAATAGCACTTAATTTGGGACAAGTAAAGGACGCCAATTTGCTGAGAGCAGAGAACCTGAACCAGCGGCAGAAATCCTGTGATCCTACTTCGAGAGCGATGATACATCAAATACTTTGTTGTAATTTATTGTAGAAGAGCACTCCAACGGGGCTGATGTATGGTGCCTTGATAGACAGAGGTCTCCCACATGACCCAACGTGCAGTATGAAGGCAAAAAAATTTAGTCATCATCTACAGCAAACGCCGTAGTGTCATGGCGATGGAGTCCTGCCGCACCGTCTCTGGCCCACACCGCGCCTCCAGCGTGTCCAACATAAAGATGAGAGCATCACGCACACACGTAACCGTTGCCGCCGCTGCGACCACTGCATGACCTTCCGCCGATGCGGGATGGGGAGAAGAGAGAGGGGGCTGCGGCGTGCGTGCGGGACTGTCCCTCTCGGTATCCAGGTGGTGCGCACTCATGTTTGGGGAGAACGAGCCGTTGGTGTTATCCAAGACGCGTACCTTTTCCGATTCATCACATTCGTCCTCCTCGCTGTCCTCCCAACCGTTGCGTGAGATGACCGCCGCTTTTGACGGTACTGCTTTAGCAGGTGAAGAAGCGGCACCAACAGCAGTGGTGTTGTTGTAAAAGTGAGTAGACGATGGGTTATCCGTACTAGTCGTCTCAAAAGCTGCGACGGTGGGTAGACGTGCCAGCAGCAGCGACGGGTCGTCGAGCACGCGCTCCGCGAAAGGGCGGAGGGCATCGTGCACAGCAAGACGCACAAACTCCATCGCGGCGGCGTTGTCATTTATTGAAAAACTGGCCCTGTGCCTTTCCCTCGGATGAGTCTCTAGGTCACCCATCGTGATAATGTTACGCGCCTCACCATTCGACTCCTCCATCTGCGGAAAAAGGCTTAGTGCGCACTGCTGTACCGCTATGATAGCATCGACAAACAGCTGCACCCGTGCACCAGCAGCCGCGTTACCCCGCTCTGCAGCGGCAGGAGTAATAGCGAGAACGCTACGTGTGTTAGTGTAGTTGCCCTGAAAGACCAGCTCTGAGATGGAGAGTTCAAGCACACGGACTGCGCTGGGCAGAACTACAGCGCTGAGAAACCGCGTAGCGCAGGTGCAGCCGGTGCACAACAGCTGCATGAAGTCCACACAGTTGGACGAGTGCTCAGCTGCGGCGGACACGGGTTGTGTCCAGCCGTGTGCACTCCCGAACGCTTGAGTGAAGCCCCACCACCACCAGTACAAATGGGCTAACTGTCCACACACCTTTGTGCGCTGTTTAAAATGAGCCACTGCCTGGTACCTGCCAATGTTGTCTTCGAAGAGAACGAGTGCTCGTGCGAGGCTATGTGCAGCACGGTTGAGGCTGTCTAACAGTGCAGATGCCACGTCCAGCCACCCCGCAACGCCGTCATCTTCACGCACGCTCAACAGACGCCGAAACGCGTCGAGTAGACGAAAACAGCAACGCCACCCAACATAGACGCAAACCGGCAGGAGCAGCGTACAGTCCGAGGGGAACAGCTCATTGGCATTGTTAGGGAACTGCACCTGCACCACGGTCTTACTGTCTTGCTCATTGGAAATCTCTGAAAAAGTTGCCGTGAAAGTTAATTCGTATGCGTTCGTGACAGGGGCAATGAACTCCGTCACGACGTGGCCAACCAGTGCAGCATACAGCTCAATTTGACTTGTCTCTTTCGCCTTTGTCTCGTTCTGTGGATCCAGTAAACTCTCTGCGTCGGTTGCTTTCAATGTCTCCGCCACTCGCTCCTTCACCAGTCGCTCAATCTCGCACAGAGAGGAAACGACACGTGGCAGCTCAGGCTTCGTCCAGTACGAGAGGTCGTCGCTCTTTTCACTTTCGCTGAAAGTAACAGGGCTTACAGCCCAAGCCTGTGGCACCGCTTGAACAGCAGAAACGAGGCTTTCTAAGGACTCTTTGACACGTTTATGAAAGTGCTGCTCGGCAAGCGTGTGCTGCTCCGCGTGCGCGGCCCGCTCAATACGGGCACGCATCCCCACTGTGTTCCCGGACCAGTAGTTGTTTGACAAGCAAAAAAATGGCTGCACCGTGTTTCGTAACATGAAACACGGTCGGAAAAGAGAACGAAAAGAGGAGGATTAGACAGTAAGTGCAGGTGGTTTCCGCCCAGTGAAGGTGAAGATGACGTGGCAACGGTTAGTGAGTCGCAAATGCCGAACGTGCCGCGCACCGCAGCAAGTTCAAAAGAACATAGGGGCACAAGCCGAAGCCAAGGAGTAGTATTCCAGGCGGGAGAGGCTAGGTTGCGCATTAAGTCTCTGAGACGAAGTGCCCTCAAGGGAACCGCAGAACCTTAATCTACGACAAGAGGCGCACCACAACACCCGAGCACAACTCATCGATAATGTAGCTTATCCTTTACTTTCTCTGCTTCGCAGCACTAATACAACATAAAGGATAAAATACTCAAAGTTAAAAAATCAACAACAGCCACACTGGTTCAGAAATGGAAAGCAAAGCGCGCGGCAATGAACACGCCGTAGGTTGGGCTATACATCATTCCTCTAGTGGAAACGAAAAAGGAGGGAACAAATAAACAGGAGTTGCATCCAGCAATGCATGCATCGTACAGACCCGCGAGCGTGAATTTCAGGGGGAACTGTGCATTCAGTCAGCACAGATGCTTTTGGTGTGTGTGTGTGTGTGTATTGCACGAAGGACAATAAGGACATTGCGGGTAAAGATTAGTAAGATCAAGCGGCAATGGAAAGCAGTGCCGAAAGGAAGACGCACACACACACACACACACATATATATATATATATATATATATATATATATATGTGACAGTCGTTACGCTGGCTCAATAGGCGGCAGAGGTTCACTACTGGTGCTGCGGTGCAGAGACACATCTGGGCTACCCGCCGTCGCAGCTGGTCGAGGCCCAGCGCTGAAGCTGTTCGCCGGCACCACCATCCGTTGCTGCTGCTGAATCGTGCGGGTCACGTTATCCTGAGGGAAGTTCTGCGGATTTCGATTCAGAAACGGCGTCATCGTCGCTGGCAATGTCCGAGGACGCATGCTGTCCATCGGTCGGTTGCAGCCGAGGCAGCGGAAGCCTTTAAAACCGGTCAAACCATCCGCTGCACCGGCGCTGACACCAATACCGGAGCCAACAGCACCACCGTTCGCCTCGGCCATCCAACCTTGCAGGTTTGCCACGTCCTGCTTCGTCGCCTTGCCGTCGATCATGTCGCGCAATATGTTCAACGACTTCTCCAGTGTGTCGATGAGACCCGCGTTTGTCGCGTTGAGCACTTGCTCCACCTCGCGCATCAGCCGCTCCAGCGCGTTCTCTACATAGTCACGTTCCGCCTTGTTTGCCACCAGTGTGGCATCAGCCTTGCAGTGGTCAAGCCGCTCAATGCGATCCTTCAAGTCTTCGATGTCCTCACCGCCAAGTCCGGTGTTTAAATTGCCGTTGCTGTTACGGTACGCGTCTTTTAAGTTATTCAGATCGACCTGCATCTCTCGCAGTAACTTGTCCATCGCAGCGGAGTTGCTGCCATCGACGTTGCCGCTGCTGCGGCGCTGCGCGTTCACCTGCTCCACGAGCTGCCGCAGCCCTTTTAACTCGTCCCGTAGTTTCTGCAGGGCTGAACGATCGGCTTTGTCCTCGTTCAGTCGCTCGATCGATCCCTCGGTACGCGTCATGCGACTCATCAACTCCGCCACCAAGTCGCTGTCGGCAGAGCTGCGCCGTCTGTTGTTAAGTAGCAACGCCGTGTCCGGAAGCTCCGATTTGTTTGCCTTCACCTCTTCTAAACGAGTCACTTCTTTTGCGGTGCGCTGCAGCTGGCTCTGTGCAACCTCGACATTGCCCTCCACAGCGCGAACCGCCTCGCTCAGCTTGCGGATCTGCTCCGACCAGTCTTGCTGCCCACCCTGCGCCGCCAGCAAGTCTGTGAGCTGCTTCTCCAGGTTTTTGACAGTGCCCTGCAGTGCCGCAAACTGCAGGGGATTGACGTCAGACGTGCCGCTGCCGCTACTTCCGTCCCCGCCCTTTTCTCCGATAGCGAGCACACTTGAAAACTGATCGGACAGCGCACCCTGTGTCACCTCCAGTGCACGCACGAGTTCCTCCAGCTGCTTCAGGCGTTCCAACAAGTTATGCATGTTGCGCAAAGCATCGAGGTCGTCGTCTGTTAGGTTACGTGCAACACGCAGCTGCTTCTTCAGCTCGTCCAGCTCCTCCTGAAGGCCGTCGTCACGACGCTGCAGCTGCTGCCGTGTGTCGACGACCTCAGCTTCAACGCGATCCAAACGGTGGCGGACCTCGTCTAAGCTTTCTTGACTAGCACCAACGCTGCCTTGAGTCACCGAGCCTTCCTTTGTCCCCTGCGAAAGCTTGCGCTCCGTCGACTCCCCGGATTCTTGGTTCGTGCGCAGCTGATCCACGTCTGCGTGCAGGTCCTTCATCTCCCCCAAAATCTCCGCCACGACGCGGTTCAAGTACGCGATATCATCGCCGTCTCGCTTCAGCTTGTCAAAGACAGACGCTGTCGGCAACCCGGTAACTGACGCACGGTCGTTCGACAACTGCGAGGCGCGGCGGGCGGCGGCGGCGGCTACACGTTGGTCAGCATACACACTGCGCCGCTGTGCCTGTGAGGCACGTCGCGAGTGCGGCGTCACGGCCAATGAGGAGGAGCCGCGGTGCTCGCCAGCGTCCTCGCCGCCGCCGTTGTGGCCACCCGACATGGGACGAGAGCCAATGCTGATGCTGACGCTGTGCGGCCGACTCTGCTGCTGCCCCTGACCTCCGCCAAACCCCACCGACCCATGTTGGGCTTCCCCGCCCGCAGCCGAGGCGGCCTCGTCGGAGGCGGGATAGACCTGCGTCCCGCCAAACTGCAACTCCTCGTGCGCCTTTTCAAGGATGACGTCACCAACCGGTTTGGCTGAAGTCACTTCCTCCGTCTCCCATAGCGGACGTGCCGCACTCGGCTTGCGTGCGGAGGCAACGGGAGCAGCAGCATTAGCTGCGACACCAGCGGAGCCAACACGTGACGCCGCGCCTTTCTCCGCTCCTTCTCCTCCGGCGGCACCACCCGCAGGCAGTGGACTCATCGAGTGATGGCGCTTGCGGGCGGCGTAGATTTCATCAATGGTATGCCGGTCGCGCTCCGCGCCCTCCTGCAACTCGCCAAGGAGGCTGTTAAGACGGGCAATCTCGTCCCAGATGGCATCGTTGTCAGAGTTCAAGCCGCCGGCTTTTTCATTACCCTCTTGGTTGTCTGTCGCTACTGTTTCTTTATTTGCCTCTGTTGCCGCCTTCTCCGCCTGCGCTTCGAGCTCAGCCACTCGCACTTCCAGTGCCGACTTCGCCTCCTCTAATGTATTGACATTTGCGCTGAGCTCAGCGATGCGGTCGTCCTGAGACACGTTCTGGCGCTCCAGCCGTGCGAGGCGGTGCAAGATGTCGCGGATGGTCAGTTGTAGTGGCTCGAAGGCCATGCCGAAGCTGATGAGCTTCGATAGGTCTACCTCCTCTACCTCCTCATGCACTGCCGTCGACATCTCTATTGTAGTTTTTTTTATAGTTTGTAGGGATGCGCCGATGACCTGTGGTGTAACGTGCTGTGTTTGTATGTCTGTGCTTGCGGGTGGGTGGGTGTGTGTCTGTGTGCCTCGGTGTGGTCTTTACTTTGCCAGCGGGACGTCGCTCCGTGCAATGGAATAATAAAATGCCGAGTAAGATCAATACACGCGTGAGGCAAGAAGCAAACAAAAGAATAAAGGAAACAACACGGAAGAACAGGAAAAAAAAAGTCGTCACTACAGTCCCTAGAGTCTGCACTGCTACCGCGCTTCAGAGGGTGACGAGCTAAACAATCAAAGATCAGTCAGCTGAATGATCACGCAGCTCCTTGAAAGAAAATTGCTCTGAAGACACCTGTCAACCTCAACCCTCATATTCGGCTTTCCTCGCGCCGCTGTTCACCATAGGAAACCAAGTAAAAACAAACTCTATTTTTTGATCTGAAAGCGTATGAGTGAACATGGCAGTGCGACCACAACCTACGCGAGAGCAAATCGCTTTTTGAAGTGCATGGATCAAACAAATTAAGTTCAACTGCATCCATGAACAACAACAGCGCCAACGGACTCTTTTGTTGGAGCTAAACGGTCCAAACCACTTCAAGAAGTGCCATAGGCGAGCCGTCACCTGCTGCACCCCTCACCAAAAAGACCAAATCTGTGAACGAGTGCGCCACGCGGGGCAATTGCCTTACATAGCGCGCTCCTTTTTACTTTTCTGAAACGAAGTACTACTCGAAGGAATTACTGACTCACCCAGATAACACACACGGAAGGTACGGCGCCGCAAAGAGCTTAATACCTTTTTTAATCGTTGCGTACGCGGCGGCACAGAACGTCGCGCACATCCTTTGCCGGCACCAACTCTGTCATCACAAATTCTTGCAGCCGTCGCATACCTTTTGTCTCCATCACGTTCAACCCCTGACAAGTGTCGAGCCACAAGTAGTTGTCAGCGTGC
Source organism: Crithidia expoeki (assembly GCA_900240875.1). NCBI lineage: Eukaryota > Euglenozoa > Kinetoplastea > Trypanosomatida > Trypanosomatidae > Crithidia > Crithidia expoeki. Next base: position 106,426 of record OESE01000168.1, read on the forward strand.
ATTTTTGCTTTGCTCGGCGTGTCGTCGATCAGCACAGTATTTTCCGGCTGCGCGATTGACGGAAATTGTGCAAAAATCTGCGCCAGGTCCTTCACCGTCGCGTGATTATCATCCGCAACTGACGCATTCAGCCGGCGAAAATCGTCCGCACGGGTGTGCTCACGTGTCCAGACAAACTCAAAGTGGATCGGTGTTGAGGCACTACCGCCAGCCGCAATAGAGTTCTCATTCCCGGTAGCAGCCACAGCAGCATCCGCTATAGCTGGTACCGCTTTCTTCTTCTTATCAAAACGGCCACCGCGGCCGCTGCCCTTCTCGTTGCTCGAGGAAGCAACAGAAGAATACGTGTCTGCGCCTGCCGACTGCAACGGCGCTCGTGCAAAGCCGCCTCCTACAAAACCACCCGGCATTGGCGTCGACACCGCCCCTGCTACTGCCGGGACTGCAGCGACGGGTGATTGGGTGAGTAAATTTGAATCGAAGACGGCGCTAACAAGCGGGTGCGTGTTGCGGGCCGTTGTCGAGCTCCAAATCGCGAGGCGGCAGTGCGGCTGTAGTGCCCGTAGTACTTCCATCATGTGCGGCCGAAGCCAAATTTTCGAGGCACCGACAGTGAGATCCGGTGCTGGCATGTTCTCTGGCACGTTGCGGACGTGAATGCGCTCCAGTAAGGTCCCGCGCAGACCAAAGACGAGCAGCGGCTTCAACGCTGGCATGGCAGTGTTTGGAACTGTTTAGCTTGGAAAGGGGAAAAGCTAATATGAAAAGCTGCAACTCAAAGGCCTGGCACGTTTGTCGCAGAGTCCTGTGGAAACTAATCAGACGGTAAAAAGACGAAGGACAAGAGAGTGGAGCAGCAACGTAGTACGCAACAGGGCAGTGATTTGATCCGAAGAGTGCTCGGTACCGTGCAAGTAAAACTCCTGCGCGGCGAATAAGACGAATGTGGAACCAAGGAGAGCAGCCAACAGCTGTTTCCGTAGTGTTGCACGTTGATGGTCCCCTTTTTTCGCCTGCTTTTCAGAGCTGTTTCAAACAGATTTTCCCTTCGGCTATGGTGAAGTAGTTAGGAACGAGAAGAGACGACCAAATCCTGGAGCACGGATAAGCTACGTGGAGAGGAAACAGCACAAACACAACAAACGAAAATAAAAGAGGTGCCTCCAACTACAAAGAGACAGGCGTGCTCGATGCTAAGCCGAAAAGTGTGATGGCCCTCACACCGAACTGCGCAAGCAAGAAAGCAAATAAAAAGAGGAAATAGCGTCGTCCGAGCGTAGCGATGCAGAGTGGCAAACAAAAAAACGTGAAGCACCACGCACCTCATCACACACACACACGCACGCACCGCAAAAGTGAGGCGATCACATTAGAAAGTCACTGAAACGGATCGAGGAACGGAAAACAAAAAAAAAAAAAGGACGCACGTACACGTTACAGTGGGACGTGTACAAAGGACATTCGGCTACGTGCAGACCGAATCCGTGTCCTGTACGCTCCCACAATCACTATTAAAAAGCGAAGTATTTTACGTAAGTTGTTGTAAAGGTCGCAGTTGAAAAGCACAACGATTTGCTGTTTCGGCCGCACACCGAGAAAGACAGGACGATCCGTAAAGCACGCACTGCGTCACCGACCGTTTTTCTCACAGAAAGAGAATAGAGAGAAGTGCGGCCTTGAAAAGGATACACAAACTCTCCCTCTCCTCTTCCCACCACTTTGCTCCAACTCGTCACGTCACCCTCCTTTGCGTTTTCATCGCCAGGGGAAAATGTACTTTTCATACGGAGCCACCGCCGACTCGAAGGCCTGCCGGCCAATCTGCAAGTCGGGCAGACCCATCAAGAAGACAGCCAGGATGCACAGCGCAGCCGCGTAAAAGAAGACGTTCACACCAAAGTACAACAACCCGTGGCGACGGTTCCGCTGCTCCAGCGTCAGCACACCAAAGTAGAGAAGAAGCCACACTGTGAAGCTGGCAGTAGCAGCGATCCACGGCACAGCAATGTGCGTCGGCATGTACGCATCTTGGAAGTAGTGGCCCTCGACAGCCATCTTCACTATCCAGATCGTCTCTACGCAAATGCCGAGGATGGTCACCCACGCCGTCGTACCGATGCGCTTGACGTACGGATTGGTCATGTACTCGTACAGCTCTCGCAAGCAAGACGTGGCGAGCAGGGCCCACAGCGCCAGACGCGCCGTCACGAGGTGGTACTCGGGTTGCATATGCAAGATGGCCTTCATGGTAAAGCAGTTCAGTTCCTGAATAAGCATTAACAGGAGAATACCCGTCACCTGGAAGAAGCGGCGGCAGCTCTGGAAAACGTTCCAGTTGTAATGTTCAAAGCTGCGAGGGCCGAGCTGCTCCAGCAGACGCCGCGCCTTGCCCTTCATGGTTGGGATCTCCTTCAGTGCAATCCATTTGTACTCCTTCGCATTCAGCCTACGCAGCAGCCACATCCCGATCAGCATGCCACCCGTGTTGCAGATCAACACGTCGAGCAGCAGGTGATCCCACCAGCACTCGCGGAAATTAGGGAGGACATGTTGAAAGGTCACCTCCACGACCTCGAAGCCGAGCGAGATAGCCGTCACCATGCGCCAATCGCGCAGGATCAGCATCTTCACCACGTAACCCACCGAGTGCGCCAGAATGAACACGTCGAAGGCAGTACTCACAAAGAGCCACGGGTTTTCCTCGGTGCTCATGCGGCAGTCCTGTGCATAGGCTCGCTCTGGTAGCGGCGTCAGCAGGGACCTATCGTAGTAGCCCATAATAGTTCGCACGGTGGGCAAGTCTTGGAAGATCATGAAGGTCAGGAACACCAGGTACAACACACCGAGCGCCAGCACGCAACGCCACACAGCCGGGTGGGGACGCACCATCAGTGAGTCCGGTAAGTGCACGGTGCCGAAGCCGATAAACACAAACACCGCCGCGGAGAGGCCGAGCTTCACGTTCTGCACCACACTGAGATTCGGGTAGTAGTAGTAGCGCAGCATCAGCAGGATACCCATAAGGATCGACAGAAGGACAGCAACGGTGTGGGGCGTGTAGGCCCGGTCCGCAAAGTCCAACTCACGCACCCATGGGCTAGCGGGTTTCAGGTGATCATCGGAACGGTGCGCCACGGAGACGGAGTCGAGCGGGTGCGTCAGCGCTAGCGGAGGAGGACGCCGTTTCGCACTGGCACCTCCCTTTTTCTTGTTGTTCCCGTTGCTGTTGCTTTGATCTGCGGGGACGCTGGCAGACGCGGCTGCCACCTCTTGGGTACCCGCCTTGCTGTTCGGATTTGCTAAACGTGACTTGTCGCGAGCCATGGTGTTTTGTGTGCGAAACGCAGTACTACTACTGTTCTGAGAGCCCAGCACCGCGCGGCGTTGACAAAGGATGCGTGTTTTTCCTTGTTCTTTTTCCGGTTGCTCACGGTGGCTGAGGCATTAACCGAAAGAACGGAGAAAAATGGAGGAGACAGTAGAGTGTTCAGTTAGAGAGCGACGCAAAACTACTGTTGCACAACAGCTCGGTAATTAAACCTTCCGTTGGCTTTGACGATTGGCGGAAGTGATGCGCCCACTGCAACCCATGTCTTTCAAGTAATCTACTTTACATGAGCACCCGATCTTAAAAGCAACGCACAGCGACGATGCGGAGAGACGAATAAGTTTCGGCCTCTTGCCTCCACCACAATACGTTTCGTACAGCACAATAGGAAGCTGGAGGAGGAAAGTCTGGGGCACGTCGTTGACAGTAAAAGGGGAGTAAAAAAGAAAGCGCACTATAGATACAGAAACCAGTTCTCTGTTTCACTTGCCCTGCAAGGGGGGCTCATAAACTGCCGCGACTCTGGCAAATTCTCGTGAGCCCTGTCGCGTTCACAACACAGGGGATGCGCGCGATCAGCTCCGTTGCACGAAGGCCACGTGTGCCGCGATCCTCCGCAGAAGCCACGAGGTCGGCCGCCACACCGTGCGCCAAGGCTCCTGCGCAGGTAGTGTCGAAGGTGCCGTGCAGCCGCTGCGCAGAAAGACCGGCGAGCAAACCGGTGAGGACGTCGCCCATGCCGCCGCTCGCCATGCCCGGGTTGCCGGCATCCACGATGGCCGCATTCGCCAGCCGTGACGGCACGCCGTTCATCGCCGCTACGCCAAGCAACTCTTGCGATTTACTCCTCTCTTCGTTATTGCCGTTGCTGTGTGCACTGCTCCGCGGATCACGATACACCACCGTTCCCGGACCCTTCAGCAGGCACGTCCCGCCGAAGATGGCAGCGAGGCGGCGGGCCGCGTCGAGGCGGTCCGTCTCAATGTCGTCGATAGTGCAGCGTAGCAGTCGTGCCGCTTCGCCTGGGTGCGGCGTGATAATGCTGTGAGGGATATGCGGCACCGATGCGGCAGGCGCACTACGCAGCTGCTCACTCAGCACGTTGAGGCCGTCCGCGTCGAGCACCAGCGTCTTCTCTGGGTGTGCCGCGGCGTGGCGGACGGCCACGGAAACTGCCGTCTTGGCAAAGTCGGCCATGCCGAGGCCGGGCCCAACGGCAATCGTCGTCGCCCAGGTGAACGCCCTTTCCAGCTGCTCTTCCAGCGACGCCGTCGAAAAGGAAAAAGTCGAACCGTCTCCGGTGGTCTCGACCATTACCTCAGGACAGCGCGTGAGCAGCGGCGTGGCGTGCTCGGGGCGCGTCACCACCCGTGTCAGCCCAGCGCCGGCAGCGACGCAGCTCTCGGCGGACAGCAGAATCGCTCCGCCGAAGCCGCAATCGCCGCCAACCAACACAACCTTCCCGCAGCTGCCCTTGTGCGCCGAGGCGGAGCGCGGCGTGCCAAAAAACGTCACGACGTCGTCAATTGAGACGCGGCGACACCGAACGTGCTGCAACCGCTCCGGCGCTGTCATCCACTCCTCAAGCCCGAGACTGCGGTAGTGCAGCTGGCCGACGTAATCGCGCGCCTGACCAGTCAACAGACCAGGTTTTAAACAGATGAACGTGGCAGTGTGGTCCGCCTTCACGCAAGCACCCGCGGCCTCGCCCGTTTCTGCATTTAGTCCAGACGGGATGTCGATGGCCACCCGCGGCACGGGCAGCTCGTTGATAGAACGAATCACTTCTTCGTAGTGCTCGCGAGGCCGGCCCGTGATGCCGGTGCCCAGCAAGCCATCAATCACAAGGTCAACATCAGCTGGCAGTGGAAGCGGTTTCCCAGCTTCCAGCATCGCTTCGGTGCCGCCGGCCGCTCGCCACGCCGCCCTCGCCCGGGTCGCCTCCGTCGGCAGTGGCTTGTTGTGCGGCATGCAGAGCACCGTCACCGCTTTTCCCGCCGCCAGGGCGTGCCGTGCAATGACGTAACCATCTCCACCGTTGTTCCCCGGGCCGATCAAAATCAGCCAGTGTCGTTGCTGAGCGTACAGATTTGCAAATATGTCATAGGCAGCACCACCGGCGCGCTCCATCAACTGACCGAGGTCGATGTTTTGGCTGGCGGCGGCGGCAGGCTCGGCCTCTCGAAGCCACGCGGCGCTCCACACGCAATGACGCAGCGTCCGCTCCAGCGCTGTTGTGACGTGACAGCGCTCCGCAAGCCACCGGGACATTCTTTGAGTGACTCTCTGTCTGTGTGACTCTGCGTGCAGGTGTAGAGGAATGCTGCTGACAGCACTTTGGCTTGTGACGTTGGAGTGCTTTGTGTATCCCTTGAAACAACAGTGAAAAACACAGCGTTTCGTCGCGGTAGCTTTGCAAAACGGTAAATGAAAAACGAACGGTAGAAGTGAAAAGAGCTGTAGAACGAGAGTAGGATAGTAGACGGTAAAGTGAGGTGTGTGATCTGGCTAGAAAGTGTGTACAAGCGAAGTTTACTCTGATTAGAGAACTTTTGGTGAGAAAATCAAACTAGAGGGGTACTTGTCGAGTTTTGCCGAAGCCTGTAAACCTACGCCCCTCGCCCATCAAATAGCAAAGAAAGGGGTGGGAAAAAAAGAGGGAAGGATGAGAAGATGAAGTTCACACACGCGTTCATAATAATCCTGACAGACCCTTACATCAGCGTGTTATCCGCAACGGCACGCAAACACCTCAAAAAAGGAGGGATAAAGTACCATTGCTTTTCGAGTCCAACTCTTAGCGGTTATCGCGTACGAAGCGATCAGTCTTCTTTCATCGAGATTCCTGTAAGGGTTACGCACGTAACTGGTGCACCTCAAACAAGGCACACCCTAGCAAGGGAAGCAGCCGTGCGCTTTTGCGCATCAGCTGTCTTCTGCTTTGATGAGCGGAGTTAGAAGATTGACATTGTAGTAACAATCATGGAAAACTGATTAATCAAGCCTCGAGATTACTGTATTTACGCGTTCTTATAAAAACACGAGGAAAACAAAAGACCGCTTCGTTTACAGAATATTGCTCATGAAACGGAGCTATAGAAGTGCAACAACGACGCCAAACTTCTGTCAGTCAAAAGCAGTGCACTAGTGACTAAAAGTCCAGCCCCAGCGCTACATCGAGGTCGTCGTAATCATTCTTCGTAGCTGCAGTAGCAGCAGCAGCAGCACTGCTCCCGTTGCTCTCTGTTTTTGATGCCACAGACACTCCGTTGCGCTGACCTTCGCCCTCGGCACGCTCGCGCTTGCGCGCCGACTCACCGCTTTCTGCAGAGCCCGTGTTGCAGCCGTTCTTGTCGTTATCTGGCACAGAAAGCGCGGATGACCCCTGTCGAGCACCACGTTGAACTGCAGCAGTGCTCTGCACAGTAGTGGAGGCAGTAGAGGATGACGAGGCTCCGCCGGTGGTGTGTGCAGCTGCCGGATTGGCCGCCGAAGACGACGCCGTGTCATGCAAGTGACAACCATTGCTACTCTGTTGCTGGTCATTGTTAGTGTTGCTACACCACAGTACGGATCCAGATCCCGCTTTTGCCCCACCTTTCAGTGCTCCACCATCACCATCACCACCACCAGCCTGCCCACACACCAACGACTTCTCCTTTCCATCTCCGTTGTTGTTGGTGCCATGGTGCTCCGCCGCTGCAGTTGTTGTTGATGCTGCCGTTGACGCTTCCTGATCCTCCACGTAACCAGCCGCCTCCTTGACAAAGGTCGGGATACGCGACATGTCCACTACAGCAATCGCCGGCAGCTTTGTCACACCCTCGCGGTACTGCCGCAGCTCCCGCACCACGGCATGAAATGTGCGGATGGCCGGCATCAAGTCTATCTTCGCCGAAGACACTTTTGTGTCGACGGTCATCCCAATGAAGTAGTGCGCCGTGAACCATGTCGGACCACTTGCCGCAGATGCTGACAAGCCATTGAAAGTTGGCACGGACGAAGACGAGAAGGGGTCGTACTTGGCGTTCGAGTTGCCACTGCGAACGCCTTTCAGATGATCGTCGGAGTTAAGTTGACCAGAGACACGTGCGCCGGTGCTGTTGCGCGGGTTGGCCGCATTCGTCGTCGCGCCTGCGGCATTTTTGCTCGTCAGCCGCGCTCGCAGTTCAACCTCCTCCGGATCCTCAAAGCGGCGGGGGTTGAGGTGCAGGCGCAGCTGCCGGTAGTCCTCCAAGGTGTGTCCACGTGAGGAGGCGTTGCCGGACCAGAGAATACGCATGCGCGACTCGACGCCGTCCGCGTAGGCTTGGTAGTGCTCCGCATCGCTGCAGGCAACCTTAATGTGCAGGTAGTGCTGATACTTGCCGAAGAATGGCACGGGTTCCAGCACGCTAGACCACACGCCGAAGGAACCGAAGCGGGCCTTGGCCTCCGCCTCGGTTAAGCCCAAAAACTGGCTCAGCAGCTCATGCCCACGCTGGAACTCATCGCAGAGCTGACGTAAATTTGTCAGCGTAACGTTGTAGCACGCATTGCCGTACGGCACGGCGGGCGTCAAGACTGGGAAGAGGGCCATGGCGTCAGACTTCGACTCCCGCGGGTCCCAGCCGCGACCAAGGTGGCTGCGTGCCCGTGTGGATTCAGTCAGGTAAATGGCGCGGTTCTCCGTGCCTGTTTCATGCGGATTCGGCTTGAACCAGGTGTGGTAAGTTCGGAAGAAGCGCGTGATCATGCCGGCGGCGTTCTGATTCGGGTAGCACTGGCACACAAAGGCGGTCAGGATGGCCCAGCCGATACCAGACGGAAAGCCGAAGGTATTACTATAAATTGCCCGGGCTTTACCCCACGCCTTCACGAAGCGGAGAGCCTGACGGAAAACGGCTTTGTTCGGCACGAGATCCATAATGTTGTGCGCCACACGCACAGCGTTACAACTCAGCACTGACTGCTCATCTAAGCCTTGCAACAGGTCATCCGTAATGACATCTGGCACGCGGTCTTGGCGAATCGAGCCAAACGACAGATCGATATCGATGCCGTCGCACACCATAGCAATAATCGGCACGCGCGACTCACGAATGCAGTGCAGGTCAGACACCCACGGCTCGCCCTTCAGCCGCGGCGCCAATGTGTCAAAGAAGTGCTCCCGTGTGATTCGGCTCGGGGCAATAAGGACCATATCAATATCACTCCCCGACGTGTGCACATTGTACCGGTACGACCCGGTGGCAAAGATGCGGCCTTCCACCTGCGATGCAGCTGCCTCCGACATGCGAAACTCGGTGATCATTGTGTGTCGAATCCATACCCGCACCACGTTCACAATGCGCTCGAGAACACTGCGGCGGCGGTTCGACTCCTCTTCGGGCTCGATTCGGGTAAGACACCATTCGCCCAGCGTGGCGTCGTGCACCACCTCCCCACCTTTAGGGCCGTCGCTGGAGACAATCTTCTTCGACAAAAAGTTTTTGTCTGCTGTTGAAGTCATGGCGTGTCGAAGTTGCTGCAACAGATACGCTGCCAACCACGAAAGCCTCGTCCGCTTCCGGAAAAGGGGGCAAAAGGGAAAAAATGGTTTGTCACAACACTCAAAAGAAGAGAGTAGTAGATGGCTGAGAGGAGTCGTGCGGGTTTCAATGATGATTCCTCACTGCGCGGCTGGTTGTGTAGGCTAAACTAAATCAAAGCTCGTCTGCTTCGACATTGCAGACAAGAGTTCGATAAAATCAAGAAGGAAGAGAATGAAGAGGGGAAAAACTTACAATTTGATACGTCTTCTGCTTTGGGAGCTATAGCATTGTGTTGCGGTGACGTTGTGCACCCTGACCTGAACCCTGCGCTCTCAGTAATTTATCGCACATGTCTAACGAAGCATTGACGCAGTTTTACCTTTCTGTCAGCATACCCAGTGGCACAACCCAAAGCAAATCCTCAGTTTACGGACATGACTAAAACACTTGGACGAACTAGCGAGACCGCAAATGGGCCCATTTTCCAGCTTCTTAAGTGAAGATGTCTTTCATTGATTTGATACATCTACTTCGTTTTAATAAAGAACACAAGGCAACAAGATTAGTCACAAGGTGATTTCTGCAAACGAAAGGTGGGGAAGCAATACAACTCAAAAACGCGCTTAAGGTGCTGCTAAGCGAGAGGAAGATATGAAGTAGTCAAAGGGGAGACGAGGCAGGGAACGGTTCAATCAAAAGCGACTGTTTGCCCACAGGAAAGCAGCGCAACGCACAACAGCGCGCTTACGGATGAAGCTAGGTACCTTCCCCCACTGCTGAGCAAACAATCAGAATTGGAAAGAGGAAAATGGAAAACTGGTGCTGAGCACCATTTGCCGCAGCAGCAGACGCAATTCACAAGATAAACAGCAAACCGGAAAACAAAAGTTATTTAAGACCCAAACCGCTTTACTTACGATCGAGCAGAATGTCCAGGGCGCAGGGCTGCATCGTCAGGTTCAGCAAGTCTTGCACGATGGTACGCGAGGCGGCGGCGGGGCGGCGACGGCGCGCCGATGACCGCGCAACACTCGCCGGTACGCTGCGATTGGCCGTGCTCGCTGTTCCGCGATTTACAGAGCTGGCTGATGTGCTGAACTCCCCCTGTGAAGACAATTCTGCGCTTATCTCGGAGATGGTAGTGGTGCTGGCCAAGGTGGCCTCGCCGAGGCGATCCAGCACGGCCTGCACCACCGCTTCGAAGAGTGGGGTGGGTTGCATCATAGGACACTGAATTGACGACAACCCCCGTACCGTAATGCCGACAGCGTCTTCTACTGACACATCCGTCGAAAAAGCTGCCACCGCTGCTGCACCAGTGGGCAGAGCATCGGCATTGGAAGAACTCACGCCTACTCTACTGCTCGAAGCTCCTCGACCATCAGCTGATGCTGCAGCAGTGTCGTCCACGCCACTGCTGTTCGTGGAACTACCCACTGCTGCCGGTGAGCAGACGCCGCTCCTGCTCATTTCAGGAAACGAGATCGCGGAACCTGTCGTGTTTGCCGCTCCAGATGCCGTAGTGGTCATAGTAACAGCTGCAGCGTTATCGCTCCTCACCGGCAGAGACTGCGCATTGTGCTCACCGAGAGCCAACGTCTTCTTTGGAACGCCGCCATCGAAGATGCTGGCAGACCGCGACGAAGTGAGTTGCGTCGAACGTATCTCCACTTTGCCATTTTCGGAATTCGTTCTCGACGCGTGACGTGAACCCTTCCGCAGCAGCCCGCACACAACGACAGGCTGCGGTCCCAGCGCAGGCTCGAGCGTCATCATAATATCAGCCGCTTGCACCAATGTGACCTTCTGCGCAGGGTCGTAGCAGAGGGCAAGGACATGGCAATGGCGACACACAAAGCGGCGCAGCTCCTCGTAGCGGTCTGCGCCGCTGAGGTCGTACAGATGCAGCGTCGCTTCTGTGGAAAGATCACCAGTGAGGCGGACAGAGGTGACGCGGCGCTGAAAGCCAATCGTGGGCCGCACGACCATCTGTGTCGGCTTCTCCCCCAAGAAAGCTTGCACTGCAGCCGTTTTGCCAATGCCGCTGGGCCCGATCAGCGCGACGCGGATCGGGCTGGACAGCAGAATACGTGCACCGAGGGAAAAGGACGACAACCCCTCGCAACGCGCCATTTCCTGTCGGCGCGCGAAATCGAGGAATTGGGTGTAGTTGTACCGTGCGTGGAGCGAGATGACCCGCTTTGCCGCCTCCGACTCCGATAATGCGGTGGCGTCTTGAATCACCGCGGTGCTGTTAAAGATGTCGTCCGCTAACGAGGAAGCCCCGCCGCCGCCGTACCACGATGTCGCCCGCTGCTGCTGCGCACGCAGAGCTGCTGCACGAGACTTAAGCGAAGAGAGCTGCACCTCCTCCTTTTCCTGCGCCCACCGCGTCATGTTGTACTGATACCAGATCACGTTGTCGCGTGACAAGAAGTAGAAGTCAGCAGACACGAGCGCCACACTTGCCAGATCAAGCAAATTCAAGTAGGTCATTACGTTCACTAAGAGGGCGCGTTGCAGCATCTTCAGCTCACCGCGGCTGCGGCGGCGCAGCTCGCCGTTTTCCTGACGTGTTGAAACAACCAGCTGGACCTCGTAGAAGCAACTCGCGCACACACGACAAAGCACCACGCTCGCGGTAACTGGGGAAGAAACCATGGAGGTCGTTGCCTGAGTAGCACCAGCCGTGTTAATGTTGCTGTTGCCGCCTCCGGACATGAACCCATTTTTATTACTCTCCACCATAGTCAGGTTGGTGGTGGAGAGTGTTACAGCGCCAGGCGAAGTCGAACCAGCGGAGTTCCCTTCACTAGAACTGCAGTTGACACCCCCTGCGCCGTTGGACCCATTCGCTGCTGCACCGCCGCTGGAAGGATTCGAAGATAGACCACCGGCGTTCGCCCCAGCACCTGCTGGCTCCGTCGTCGCCATGGCCGAACTATTCGCGGTGTTATTGCTAGTGTGATGGATACTACTGTTGTTGTTGTTGTTGCTACCGTTCATTCCAGCAGTTTCCGACAGTCCAGTCGGCATCGCCATCCCTGCCGCGGCGGCGACGTAAACAACGTTGTTGCAGCACGAAGAACAAAACACCCGTCCGCACATGCGGCAGCGGTGCTTGCGATTGAATAGAGAGAAGTTGTTTGTGCAGTCCGGGGCCATGCAGTTCATGACGTGGGCATCCGGCACCCACTGATCCAGCGGGCAGCAGCGCACCTGACAGGGGTCGAGGACGGGCTTTGCGAGGGAGGAGGAGCTGGTGGCTGAGCCCGTGCCATTCGCGGCCGTCAAGGAGAAGGCGCTGTTGTTGGGGTTCGTTGCGTCTGCCATGACGCGACGCGTCGTCGAGGCACTGCCGCTTCCGGCGATGTGCGCACTGAAGTTGTGGTTCGTCGCCGCCCGAGTAAAATTAATTGCGGAGTGACCAGCGGTGGTAGTGGTGCTGCCGAGGGAACCGGCGCCGTTGCCTGGTGCTTCCTCGCCTGTCATGAAGGAGGGCACTTTCATCTGCAGCACCGGCGGTGCACGCAAGCTGCGCACGGCGGATAAGCTGTTGTACATCGGTGAGGGTTCCCGCTCCATTTTTGCCTTACTAGTCCCCGGATGTATAGATTTTGAAAGAATGGGAGTTGCCACAACAGAAACCAAGACCGACTCTTTGCTCGCCCTTCCCTCCCCTTTTCGGTTGATCGTGAAAAGGTGGCTGGGCTGAAAACAACAGAAGTAGAAAAACAAATGTCGAGTGCGGAACGTAACCGAGTGAAGACGGCGAACAACGAAATGCAAGCTGAGTGCCGGGGAAAGAGGACACGGGAAAGGAAGAGAGCTCCACGTATACGTTTGGACGCCGCACAAGGCCAAAAAGGCGGAAACGTAGCCCAAAGAACTGCGAACCCGCAGTCAAATGTGGACTGCGGGGTCGACAGTTGACAGTTCTGAATCAAATACAGGTGAGCAGGCGTGGCCTGCTTTCCTTGTGAAGGTCAAAACACGGTGGCACACTTACCAATAAGCAAAAAAGGGAGTACTTGACGTCTTACAGCCGCACGGATGGGGAGAGGGTAGAGAAGGTGAAAGGAAACGCTGTGAAATGAGAGACCAAAGGATACCTGAACTCGAGGGGGTCTAAAAAGGAGTTAAAAAGACGCTTCCCAGACTCCGGCTCTGTGCATCTGCGCACGGCACTGCTGCTGAATGTATGGAACGACCCCGCCGCTCACTGAGACGTCACTCGCATAGTGCAACGGTTCCGAGACGTCTTTTTCCTGCTCTTTTCGATCAAAAAAGAATAGCTTGCGGTCGAATCTGACGAGCAGACGATGCTAGTACATATAGGGAGCACCGAACGGTTAAGTGCGAGGTCACCAAAGTTCTAAATGCACGTTCAGAGAGTCAGAAAAAGCAACACCGCGAACAGCAACAGTAGAAGAGGCAGAGCAAGAAGCAGAAAACCCAGGAATAAGTGTGATAGAAGGGGGAGGCGAAGTGATTTGAGGTTAACGAAGAAGGAAGAAAGCACGACACTTTGAAGTACTATAAGGCAGTCATTTGCCTTGCTATGACGGACGTCAGAAGACGATTCAAGAAGACAGATGAACTCCACTGCAGTTCAGATAATCTTTTTACGCATATGCTAAAGGACCTTAGCACCGAATGCAACGAGGAGAATACCTTTTAAGCAGGATCCCCCTCCTCTTCACAACGGACTAAAAAGAAAGCATGAGTTTTACACCAAAAAGACGGAGTTGTACTGACTGCCACCTTCTGAGTAGCTTTCGCATCGCTCAGCAAAGCACTAAACTAGTAGCTCTTTTTTTTTTTCTGGTGATCTATCTTCAGTACTTTGCGACAAAGGAGAACCGAATATACGTAGTTGAGACGGACAGCGGCCACCGCAGTTGGTCAACCACAAGAAGAGAGGAAACCGATCACATTTACACACGCATACGTATATATATATATATATACGTATGCGTGTGTGAGTGTGTGTGTGTGTGTGTATGTGTGTGTGTATTCTGCGAGCTTTCCAACAGTAACACAGAGACTATACCTTAGTACCACCGTCGACGACACCCCCTGCCCTTCCGCACGCATTCTCGACTGACCCAACACCATGGTAGAAATGGGCAAAGACCCAAAGAGCAAACACCTCTCATAATTGCGTTCATTTACTTGCCGAGTTGACGAGCAGCCACCGCCAAAAACCAGACAACCATTTAACGACAACCCCACACGACAAGCCTCACCACGTCCACACATACAACGATCGAATAACCACCACTTTGAACAACCGACCACAGCGAAGACCACAACCAACGCACAGAACACAATCACGAACACAGGAACAGAAGCAAGACAACAGCACCGAAGGAGTGCCGTCCGTCAAACAACCAAAACGACAGAAGAACAACAACCCCAGTGGAGATCAACCGCACACTAAACCCCAGTCAACAACTCACACACACAACTACAAAAACAACTAACACCACGCAAAAGCAATACCAGCACACACACAACAGTACGAAGACACCACAAAATAAAGGAGGAACAACCGCAACTAACGCAAAAATAGACACGCACAGACAACAACACGACCAGCAAACCTCAACAGAAGCAAGCACACCATCAAAAACACAAACTGAAGAGAAAAAAAAACACAGCGCCTGCGCCGGTCTTACGCCCAGCCGGGGTAGCCGTACTTCGCGGCAGCGCCGATCTCCTCCTCGATGCGCAGCAGCTGGTTCATCTTCGCAGTGCGCTCGCCACGGCACGGCGCACCGGTCTTGATCTGGCCGGTGCCCAGGCCCACAGACAGGTCGGCGATGTACGTGTCCTCCGTCTCGCCGCTGCGGTGCGACACCATCACGGACCACCCGTGCGCCATGCACAGCTTCGCCGCAGCGATCGACTCGCTGATCGTGCCGATCTGGTTGATCTTCAGCAGCAGCGAGTTGCACGCCTTCTTCTCAATCGCCATCTTCACGCGCTCCACGTTCGTCACCGTCAGGTCGTCACCCACGATCTGCGCCTTGCCCTCCAGCGCCTTCGTGATCGCAGCGAACTCGTCGAAGTTGTCCTCGCTGAACGGGTCCTCGATCGACACCAGCGGGTACTCCGCAACCCAGCGGGCGTACGTCTCCTGCAGCTTCTCCGCGGTCACGTACGTCGGCTCGGGGTTCTTGAACGTCAGGTTGTACATCTTCTTGTCCGCATCGTACGCCTCGCTCGCGGCGCAGTCCATGCAGATCGCGAACTTGCCCTTGTGCCCCGCCTTCTCGATCGCCTCCATCAGGATCGGCAGCGGCTCGTCGATGTGCTTGATCGGCGGCGCGAAGCCGCCCTCGTCGCCGACGTTCACGGCGTCCTGGCCGTACTTCTTCTTGATGATCGACTTCAGCGCGTGGTACACCTCGGAGCCCATGCGCAGCGCCTCGTGGAAGGACACGGCCTTCGTCGGCGCAATCATGAACTCCTGGAACGGCAGCACGTTGCCGGCGTGCTTGCCACCGTTGATCACGTTGAAGCACGGCACCGGCAGGCGGATCTCCTTCGTGCCCGCAAGCTGCGCGATGTACTTGTACAGCGGCACGCCGGCCTTCGCAGCCGCGGCCTTGCTGATCGCCATCGAGCAGCCCAGGATCGCGTTCGCGCCGAGCTTGCTCTTGTTCTTCGTGCCGTCCAGCTCGCACATCAGCTTGTCCAGGCCAGCCTGGTCCGACTCGTCCTTGCCCACCAGCGCGGGGGCAAGCACCTCGTTCACGTTCTTCACCGCCTGCAGGCAGCCGGCGCCGCAGTAGCGCGCCTTGTCGCCGTCGCGCAGCTCGCACGCCTCGTGCACGCCAGTCGACGCGCCGGACGGCACGGCGGAGCGGAACATACCCGCCTCCGTCGTCACCTCCACCTCCACCGTGGGGTTGCCACGGGAGTCGAGCACCTCGCGGGCGTGGACCTTCTGGATCGGCATGGTGTTGCGGGGGAAAAGAGAGTGTTTTTGATGCGTAAGAGCACGGAGCCCGGTATGCAGAGGGAAATGAGAAATAGTGCTAAGATTGAGCGAAAAGACTGTCGCACAGCGGGGAAAGGAAACAGAGAGGGGACGGCAGACGTGAAACGTGGGAGGGAAGTTGGGTGTCGAGAGTGTCGAGACGGGAAGAAGGCGCGCACGCACACAGGCGCGGCGCAACCGCGCAAATGAGGCGGAGCAGGGGGGACAACGGGGGCGCACACACACTCAGAAATAATTAATAAAGAGACAAAGGACGCAGGGCATTCGCTCCGCCTCGCCACGCATGGCCCTGCCGTACAGCACGCACCGCGCCACACTCGCAGATGACGTCGCGCCGTTTCATCCTGTAAACACAGATTGGCTTGTGGTTCAAGTTGCTGTCGCCGTACACACACCGCGGCACCGCGGCTCCTCCGCACGCCGCCGGGGTGTCCGCATCGTTGGCTCGCACGCACAGAGCGAGAGAGAGAGAGAGAAAGACGAGCAAGACTGGATACAGAGTGTTTAATAGAAAAGCAAAGAGCATTACAGTTAGAGCCCAAGCAGCACGCGCACGTTTCCGCGCAGTCGCAGCGGCAACGGCAGCGGCGACAGCGGGAGGGCAGGCGCGTGCACAGCCTGCATCTTACTTTTGATGCCACGCACGACGCAGCACGTGTGGGAAGGCGGTGCAGTGCGGCGCGTCAGGGTGGCCTGCGCTTGGGCATGCCACACACCGCGCACAACACAGCACAGCGCAGCACAGCACAGCACAGCACAGCGCACACACAGCCGCGCTGCCGTCAGCAACAACGAGTGGGAGTGGAAGGGAGCAAGAGAGAAGGCAGGTGGGCGTGCGCACGTTGCGGGGCACACACGGGAAAAGCGGTCGATGGAGAGCGCGGAGGGTAGGGTGGTGGGGGCAGCGCCTGCCGCACCCCGCCCTGCAGGAACGGGAGGCGTCAGAGCAGCGCGCACGCATCGGCGCGCGGCTTCAACGGAGCAGCCACACTACAGCGCATTAGACATACCACGCACACGCACACGCCTGCGCCGGTCTTACGCCCAGCCGGGGTAGCCGTACTTCGCGGCAGCGCCGATCTCCTCCTCGATGCGCAGCAGCTGGTTCATCTTCGCAGTGCGCTCGCCACGGCACGGCGCACCGGTCTTGATCTGGCCGGTGCCCAGGCCCACAGACAGGTCGGCGATGTACGTGTCCTCCGTCTCGCCGCTGCGGTGCGACACCATCACGGACCACCCGTGCGCCATGCACAGCTTCGCCGCAGCGATCGACTCGCTGATCGTGCCGATCTGGTTGATCTTCAGCAGCAGCGAGTTGCACGCCTTCTTCTCAATCGCCATCTTCACGCGCTCCACGTTCGTCACCGTCAGGTCGTCACCCACGATCTGCGCCTTGCCCTCCAGCGCCTTCGTGATCGCAGCGAACTCGTCGAAGTTGTCCTCGCTGAACGGGTCCTCGATCGACACCAGCGGGTACTCCGCAACCCAGCGGGCGTACGTCTCCTGCAGCTTCTCCGCGGTCACGTACGTCGGCTCGGGGTTCTTGAACGTCAGGTTGTACATCTTCTTGTCCGCATCGTACGCCTCGCTCGCGGCGCAGTCCATGCAGATCGCGAACTTGCCCTTGTGCCCCGCCTTCTCGATCGCCTCCATCAGGATCGGCAGCGGCTCGTCGATGTGCTTGATCGGCGGCGCGAAGCCGCCCTCGTCGCCGACGTTCACGGCGTCCTGGCCGTACTTCTTCTTGATGATCGACTTCAGCGCGTGGTACACCTCGGAGCCCATGCGCAGCGCCTCGTGGAAGGACACGGCCTTCGTCGGCGCAATCATGAACTCCTGGAACGGCAGCACGTTGCCGGCGTGCTTGCCACCGTTGATCACGTTGAAGCACGGCACCGGCAGGCGGATCTCCTTCGTGCCCGCAAGCTGCGCGATGTACTTGTACAGCGGCACGCCGGCCTTCGCAGCCGCGGCCTTGCTGATCGCCATCGAGCAGCCCAGGATCGCGTTCGCGCCGAGCTTGCTCTTGTTCTTCGTGCCGTCCAGCTCGCACATCAGCTTGTCCAGGCCAGCCTGGTCCGACTCGTCCTTGCCCACCAGCGCGGGGGCAAGCACCTCGTTCACGTTCTTCACCGCCTGCAGGCAGCCGGCGCCGCAGTAGCGCGCCTTGTCGCCGTCGCGCAGCTCGCACGCCTCGTGCACGCCAGTCGACGCGCCGGACGGCACGGCGGAGCGGAACATACCCGCCTCCGTCGTCACCTCCACCTCCACCGTGGGGTTGCCACGGGAGTCGAGCACCTCGCGGGCGTGGACCTTCTGGATCGGCATGGTGTTGCGGGGGAAAAGAGAGTGTTTTTGATGCGTAAGAGCACGGAGCCCGGTATGCAGAGGGAAATGAGAAATAGTGCTAAGATTGAGCGAAAAGACTGTCGCACAGCGGGGAAAGGAAACAGAGAGGGGGACGGCAGACGTGAAACGTGGGAGGGAAGTTGGGTGTCGAGAGTGTCGAGACGGGAAGAAGGCGCGCACGCACACAGGCCCGGCGCAACCGCGCAAATGAGGCGGAGCAGGGGGGACAACGGGGGCGCACACACACTCAGAAATAATTAATAAAGAGACAAAGGACGCAGGGCATTCGCTCCGCCTCGCCACGCATGGCCCTGCCGTACAGCACGCACCGCGCCACACTCGCAGATGCCGTCGCGCCGTTTCATCCTGTAAACACAGATTGGCTTGTGGTTCAAGTTGCTGTCGCCGTACACACACCGCGGCACCGCGGCTCCTCCGCACGCCGCCGGGGTGTCCGCATCGTTGGCTCGCACGCACAGAGCGAGAGAGAGAGAGAGAGAGAAAGACGAGCAAGACTGGATACAGAGTGTTTAATAGAAAAGCAAAGAGCATTACAGTTAGAGCCCAAGCAGCACGCGCACGTTTCCGCGCAGTCGCAGCGGCAACGGCAGCGGCGACAGCGGGAGGGCAGGCGCGTGCACAGCCTGCATCTTACTTTTGATGCCACGCACGACGCAGCACGTGTGGGAAGGCGGTGCAGTGCGGCGCGTCAGGGTGGCCTGCGCTTGGGCATGCCACACACCGCGCACAACACAGCACAGCGCAGCACAGCACAGCACAGCACAGCGCACACACAGCCGCGCTGCCGTCAGCAACAACGAGTGGGAGTGGAAGGGAGCAAGAGAGAAGGCAGGTGGGCGTGCGCACGTTGCGGGGCACACACGGGAAAAGCGGTCGATGGAGAGCGCGGAGGGTAGGGTGGTGGGGGCAGCGCCTGCCGCACCCCGCCCTGCAGGAACGGGAGGCGTCAGAGCAGCGCGCACGCATCGGCGCGCGGCTTCAACGGAGCAGCCACACTACAGCGCATTAGACATACCACGCACACGCACACGCCTGCGCCGGTCTTACGCCCAGCCGGGGTAGCCGTACTTCGCGGCAGCGCCGATCTCCTCCTCGATGCGCAGCAGCTGGTTCATCTTCGCAGTGCGCTCGCCACGGCACGGCGCACCGGTCTTGATCTGGCCGGTGCCCAGGCCCACAGACAGGTCGGCGATGTACGTGTCCTCCGTCTCGCCGCTGCGGTGCGACACCATCACGGACCACCCGTGCGCCATGCACAGCTTCGCCGCAGCGATCGACTCGCTGATCGTGCCGATCTGGTTGATCTTCAGCAGCAGCGAGTTGCACGCCTTCTTCTCAATCGCCATCTTCACGCGCTCCACGTTCGTCACCGTCAGGTCGTCACCCACGATCTGCGCCTTGCCCTCCAGCGCCTTCGTGATCGCAGCGAACTCGTCGAAGTTGTCCTCGCTGAACGGGTCCTCGATCGACACCAGCGGGTACTCCGCAACCCAGCGGGCGTACGTCTCCTGCAGCTTCTCCGCGGTCACGTACGTCGGCTCGGGGTTCTTGAACGTCAGGTTGTACATCTTCTTGTCCGCATCGTACGCCTCGCTCGCGGCGCAGTCCATGCAGATCGCGAACTTGCCCTTGTGCCCCGCCTTCTCGATCGCCTCCATCAGGATCGGCAGCGGCTCGTCGATGTGCTTGATCGGCGGCGCGAAGCCGCCCTCGTCGCCGACGTTCACGGCGTCCTGGCCGTACTTCTTCTTGATGATCGACTTCAGCGCGTGGTACACCTCGGAGCCCATGCGCAGCGCCTCGTGGAAGGACACGGCCTTCGTCGGCGCAATCATGAACTCCTGGAACGGCAGCACGTTGCCGGCGTGCTTGCCACCGTTGATCACGTTGAAGCACGGCACCGGCAGGCGGATCTCCTTCGTGCCCGCAAGCTGCGCGATGTACTTGTACAGCGGCACGCCGGCCTTCGCAGCCGCGGCCTTGCTGATCGCCATCGAGCAGCCCAGGATCGCGTTCGCGCCGAGCTTGCTCTTGTTCTTCGTGCCGTCCAGCTCGCACATCAGCTTGTCCAGGCCAGCCTGGTCCGACTCGTCCTTGCCCACCAGCGCGGGGGCAAGCACCTCGTTCACGTTCTTCACCGCCTGCAGGCAGCCGGCGCCGCAGTAGCGCGCCTTGTCGCCGTCGCGCAGCTCGCACGCCTCGTGCACGCCAGTCGACGCGCCGGACGGCACGGCGGAGCGGAACATACCCGCCTCCGTCGTCACCTCCACCTCCACCGTGGGGTTGCCACGGGAGTCGAGCACCTCGCGGGCGTGGACCTTCTGGATCGGCATGGTGTTGCGGGGGAAAAGAGAGTGTTTTTGATGCGTAAGAGCACGGAGCCCGGTATGCAGAGGGAAATGAGAAATAGTGCTAAGATTGAGCGAAAAGACTGTCGCACAGCGGGGAAAGGAAACAGAGAGGGGACGGCAGACGTGAAACGTGGGAGGGAAGTTGGGTGTCGAGAGTGTCGAGACGGGAAGAAGGCGCGCACGCACACAGGCCCGGCGCAACCGCGCAAATGAGGCGGAGCAGGGGGGACAACGGGGGCGCACACACACTCAGAAATAATTAATAAAGAGACAAAGGACGCAGGGCATTCGCTCCGCCTCGCCACGCATGGCCCTGCCGTACAGCACGCACCGCGCCACACTCGCAGATGCCGTCGCGCCGTTTCATCCTGTAAACACAGATTGGCTTGTGGTTCAAGTTGCTGTCGCCGTACACACACCGCGGCACCGCGGCTCCTCCGCACGCCGCCGGGGTGTCCGCATCGTTGGCTCGCACGCACAGAGCGAGAGAGAGAGAGAGAGAGAAGACGAGCAAGACTGGATACAGAGTGTTTAATAGAAAAGCAAAGAGCATTACAGTTAGAGCCCAAGCAGCACGCGCACGTTTCCGCGCAGTCGCAGCGGCAACGGCAGCGGCGACAGCGGGAGGGCAGGCGCGTGCACAGCCTGCATCTTACTTTTGATGCCACGCACGACGCAGCACGTGTGGGAAGGCGGTGCAGTGCGGCGCGTCAGGGTGGCCTGCGCTTGGGCATGCCACACACCGCGCACAACACAGCACAGGCAGCACAGCACAGCACAGCACAGCGCACACACAGCCGCGCTGCCGTCAGCAACAACGAGTGGGAGTGGAAGGGAGCAAGAGAGAAGGCAGGTGGGCGTGCGCACGTTGCGGGGCACACACGGGAAAAGCGGTCGATGGAGAGCGCGGAGGTAGGGTGGTGGGGGCAGCGCCTGCCGCACCCCGCCCTGCAGGAACGGGAGGCGTCAGAGCAGCGCGCACGCATCGGCGCGCGGCTTCAACGGAGCAGCCACACTACAGCGCATTAGACATACCACGCACACGCACACGCCTGCGCCGGTCTTACGCCCAGCCGGGGTAGCCGTACTTCGCGGCAGCGCCGATCTCCTCCTCGATGCGCAGCAGCTGGTTCATCTTCGCAGTGCGCTCGCCACGGCACGGCGCACCGGTCTTGATCTGGCCGGTGCCCAGGCCCACAGACAGGTCGGCGATGTACGTGTCCTCCGTCTCGCCGCTGCGGTGCGACACCATCACGGACCACCCGTGCGCCATGCACAGCTTCGCCGCAGCGATCGACTCGCTGATCGTGCCGATCTGGTTGATCTTCAGCAGCAGCGAGTTGCACGCCTTCTTCTCAATCGCCATCTTCACGCGCTCCACGTTCGTCACCGTCAGGTCGTCACCCACGATCTGCGCCTTGCCCTCCAGCGCCTTCGTGATCGCAGCGAACTCGTCGAAGTTGTCCTCGCTGAACGGGTCCTCGATCGACACCAGCGGGTACTCCGCAACCCAGCGGGCGTACGTCTCCTGCAGCTTCTCCGCGGTCACGTACGTCGGCTCGGGGTTCTTGAACGTCAGGTTGTACATCTTCTTGTCCGCATCGTACGCCTCGCTCGCGGCGCAGTCCATGCAGATCGCGAACTTGCCCTTGTGCCCCGCCTTCTCGATCGCCTCCATCAGGATCGGCAGCGGCTCGTCGATGTGCTTGATCGGCGGCGCGAAGCCGCCCTCGTCGCCGACGTTCACGGCGTCCTGGCCGTACTTCTTCTTGATGATCGACTTCAGCGCGTGGTACACCTCGGAGCCCATGCGCAGCGCCTCGTGGAAGGACACGGCCTTCGTCGGCGCAATCATGAACTCCTGGAACGGCAGCACGTTGCCGGCGTGCTTGCCACCGTTGATCACGTTGAAGCACGGCACCGGCAGGCGGATCTCCTTCGTGCCCGCAAGCTGCGCGATGTACTTGTACAGCGGCACGCCGGCCTTCGCAGCCGCGGCCTTGCTGATCGCCATCGAGCAGCCCAGGATCGCGTTCGCGCCGAGCTTGCTCTTGTTCTTCGTGCCGTCCAGCTCGCACATCAGCTTGTCCAGGCCAGCCTGGTCCGACTCGTCCTTGCCCACCAGCGCGGGGGCAAGCACCTCGTTCACGTTCTTCACCGCCTGCAGGCAGCCGGCGCCGCAGTAGCGCGCCTTGTCGCCGTCGCGCAGCTCGCACGCCTCGTGCACGCCAGTCGACGCGCCGGACGGCACGGCGGAGCGGAACATACCCGCCTCCGTCGTCACCTCCACCTCCACCGTGGGGTTGCCACGGGAGTCGAGCACCTCGCGGGCGTGGACCTTCTGGATCGGCATGGTGTTGCGGGGGAAAAGAGAGTGTTTTTGATGCGTAAGAGCACGGAGCCCGGTATGCAGAGGGAAATGAGAAATAGTGCTAAGATTGAGCGAAAGACTGTCGCACAGCGGGGAAAGGAAACAGAGAGGGGGACGGCAGACGTGAAACGTGGGAGGGAAGTTGGGTGTCGAGAGTGTCGAGACGGGAAGAAGGCGCGCACGCACACAGGCCGGCGCAACCGCGCAAATGAGGCGGAGCAGGGGGGACAACGGGGGCGCACACACACTCAGAAATAATTAATAAAGAGACAAAGGACGCAGGGCATTCGCTCCGCCTCGCCATGCATGGCCCTGCCGTACAGCACGCACCGCGCCACACTCGCAGATGCCGTCGCGCCGTTTCATCCTGTAAACACAGATTGGCTTGTGGTTCAAGTTGCTGTCGCCGTACACACACCGCGGCACCGCGGCTCCTCCGCACGCCGCCGGGGTGTCCGCATCGTTGGCTCGCACGCACAGAGCGAGAGAGAGGAGAGAGAGAAAGACGAGCAAGACTGGATACAGAGTGTTTAATAGAAAAGCAAAGAGCATTACAGTTAGAGCCCAAGCAGCACGCGCACGTTTCCGCGCAGTCGCAGCGGCAACGGCAGCGGCGACAGCGGGAGGGCAGGCGCGTGCACAGCCTGCATCTTACTTTTGATGCCACGCACGACGCAGCACGTGTGGGAAGGCGGTGCAGTGCGGCGCGTCAGGGTGGCCTGCGCTTGGGCATGCCAACACCGCGCACAACCACAAGCGCAGCACAGCACAGCACCAGCACAGCGCACACACAGCCGCGCTGCCGTCAGCAACAACGAGTGGGAGTGGAAGGGAGCAAGAGAGAAGGCAGGTGGGCGTGCGCACGTTGCGGGGCACACACGGGAAAAGCGGTCGATGGAGAGCGCGGAGGGTAGGGTGGTGGGGCAGCGCCTGCCGCACCCCGCCCTGCAGGAACGGGAGGCGTCAGAGCAGCGCGCACGCATCGGCGCGCGGCTTCAACGGAGCAGCCACACTACAGCGCATTAGACATACCACGCACACGCACACGCCTGCGCCGGTCTTACGCCCAGCCGGGGTAGCCGTACTTCGCGGCAGCGCCGATCTCCTCCTCGATGCGCAGCAGCTGGTTCATCTTCGCAGTGCGCTCGCCACGGCACGGGCGCACCGGTCTTGATCTGGCCGGTGCCCAGGCCCACAGACAGGTCGGCGATGTACGTGTCCTCCGTCTCGCCGCTGCGGTGCGACACCATCACGGACCACCCGTGCGCCATGCACAGCTTCGCCGCAGCGATCGACTCGCTGATCGTGCCGATCTGGTTGATCTTCAGCAGCAGCGAGTTGCACGCCTTCTTCTCAATCGCCATCTTCACGCGCTCCACGTTCGTCACCGTCAGGTCGTCACCCACGATCTGCGCCTTGCCCTCCAGCGCCTTCGTGATCGCAGCGAACTCGTCGAAGTTGTCCTCGCTGAACGGGTCCTCGATCGACACCAGCGGGTACTCCGCAACCCAGCGGGCGTACGTCTCCTGCAGCTTCTCCGCGGTCACGTACGTCGGCTCGGGGTTCTTGAACGTCAGGTTGTACATCTTCTTGTCCGCATCGTACGCCTCGCTCGCGGCGCAGTCCATGCAGATCGCGAACTTGCCCTTGTGCCCCGCCTTCTCGATCGCCTCCATCAGGATCGGCAGCGGCTCGTCGATGTGCTTGATCGGCGGCGCGAAGCCGCCCTCGTCGCCGACGTTCACGGCGTCCTGGCCGTACTTCTTCTTGATGATCGACTTCAGCGCGTGGTACACCTCGGAGCCCATGCGCAGCGCCTCGTGGAAGGACACGGCCTTCGTCGGCGCAATCATGAACTCCTGGAACGGCAGCACGTTGCCGGCGTGCTTGCCACCGTTGATCACGTTGAAGCACGCACCGGCAGGCGGATCTCCTTCGTGCCCGCAAGCTGCGCGATGTACTTGTACAGCGGCACGCCGGCCTTCGCAGCCGCGGCCTTGCTGATCGCCATCGAGCAGCCCAGGATCGCGTTCGCGCCGAGCTTGCTCTTGTTCTTCGTGCCGTCCAGCTCGCACATCAGCTTGTCCAGGCCAGCCTGGTCCGACTCGTCCTTGCCCACCAGCGCGGGGGCAAGCACCTCGTTCACGTTCTTCACCGCCTGCAGGCAGCCGGCGCCGCAGTAGCGCGCCTTGTCGCCGTCGCGCAGCTCGCACGCCTCGTGCACGCCAGTCGACGCGCCGGACGGCACGGCGGAGCGGAACATACCCGCCTCCGTCGTCACCTCCACCTCCACCGTGGGGTTGCCACGGGAGTCGAGCACCTCGCGGGCGTGGACCTTCTGGATCGGCATGGTGTTGCGGGGGAAAAGAGAGTGTTTTTGATGCGTAAGAGCACGGAGCCCGGTATGCAGAGGGAAATGAGAAATAGTGCTAAGATTGAGCGAAAAGACTGTCGCACAGCGGGGAAAGGAAACAGAGAGGGGGACGGGCAGACGTGAAACGTGGGAGGAAGTTGGGTGTCGAGAGTGTCGAGACGGGAAGAAGGCGCGCACGCACACAGGCCCGGCGCAACCGCGCAAATGAGGCGGAGCAGGGGGACAACGGGGGCGCACACACACTCAGAAATAATTAATAAAGAGACAAAGGACGCAGGGCATTCGCTCCGCCTCGCCATGCATGGCCCTGCCGTACAGCACGCACCGCGCCACACTCGCAGATGCCGTCGCGCCGTTTCATCCTGTAAACACAGATTGGCTTGTGGTTCAAGTTGCTGTCGCCGTACACACACCGCGGCACCGCGGCTCCTCCGCACGCCGCCGGGGTGTCCGCATCGTTGGCTCGCACGCACAGAGCGAGAGAGAGAGAGAGAGAGAAAGACGAGCAAGACTGGATACAGAGTGTTTAATAGAAAAGCAAAGAGCATTACAGTTAGAGCCCAAGCAGCACGCGCACGTTTCCGCGCAGTCGCAGCGGCAACGGCAGCGGCGACAGCGGGAGGGCAGGCGCGTGCACAGCCTGCATCTTACTTTTGATGCCACGCACGACGCAGCACGTGTGGGAAGGCGGTGCAGTGCGGCGCGTCAGGGTGGCCTGCGCTTGGGCATGCCACACACCGCGCACAACACAGCACAGCGCAGCACAGCACAGCACAGCACAGCGCACACACAGCCGCGCTGCCGTCAGCAACAACGAGTGGGAGTGGAAGGGAGCAGAGAGAAGGCAGGTGGGCGTGCGCACGTTGCGGGGCACACACGGGAAAAGCGGTCGATGGAGAGCGCGGAGGGTAGGGTGGTGGGGGCAGCGCCTGCCGCACCCCGCCCTGCAGGAACGGGAGGCGTCAGAGCAGCGCGCACGCATCGGCGCGCGGCTTCAACGGAGCAGCCACACTACAGCGCATTAGACATACCACGCACACGCACACGCCTGCGCCGGTCTTACGCCCAGCCGGGGTAGCCGTACTTCGCGGCAGCGCCGATCTCCTCCTCGATGCGCAGCAGCTGGTTCATCTTCGCAGTGCGCTCGCCACGGCACGGCGCACCGGTCTTGATCTGGCCGGTGCCCAGGCCCACAGACAGGTCGGCGATGTACGTGTCCTCCGTCTCGCCGCTGCGGTGCGACACCATCACGGACCACCCGTGCGCCATGCACAGCTTCGCCGCAGCGATCGACTCGCTGATCGTGCCGATCTGGTTGATCTTCAGCAGCAGCGAGTTGCACGCCTTCTTCTCAATCGCCATCTTCACGCGCTCCACGTTCGTCACCGTCAGGTCGTCACCCACGATCTGCGCCTTGCCCTCCAGCGCCTTCGTGATCGCAGCGAACTCGTCGAAGTTGTCCTCGCTGAACGGGTCCTCGATCGACACCAGCGGGTACTCCGCAACCCAGCGGGCGTACGTCTCCTGCAGCTTCTCCGCGGTCACGTACGTCGGCTCGGGGTTCTTGAACGTCAGGTTGTACATCTTCTTGTCCGCATCGTACGCCTCGCTCGCGGCGCAGTCCATGCAGATCGCGAACTTGCCCTTGTGCCCCGCCTTCTCGATCGCCTCCATCAGGATCGGCAGCGGCTCGTCGATGTGCTTGATCGGCGGCGCGAAGCCGCCCTCGTCGCCGACGTTCACGGCGTCCTGGCCGTACTTCTTCTTGATGATCGACTTCAGCGCGTGGTACACCTCGGAGCCCATGCGCAGCGCCTCGTGGAAGGACACGGCCTTCGTCGGCGCAATCATGAACTCCTGGAACGGCAGCACGTTGCCGGCGTGCTTGCCACCGTTGATCACGTTGAAGCACGGCACCGGCAGGCGGATCTCCTTCGTGCCCGCAAGCTGCGCGATGTACTTGTACAGCGGCACGCCGGCCTTCGCAGCCGCGGCCTTGCTGATCGCCATCGAGCAGCCCAGGATCGCGTTCGCGCCGAGCTTGCTCTTGTTCTTCGTGCCGTCCAGCTCGCACATCAGCTTGTCCAGGCCAGCCTGGTCCGACTCGTCCTTGCCCACCAGCGCGGGGGCAAGCACCTCGTTCACGTTCTTCACCGCCTGCAGGCAGCCGGCGCCGCAGTAGCGCGCCTTGTCGCCGTCGCGCAGCTCGCACGCCTCGTGCACGCCAGTCGACGCGCCGGACGGCACGGCGGAGCGGAACATACCCGCCTCCGTCGTCACCTCCACCTCCACCGTGGGGTTGCCACGGGAGTCGAGCACCTCGCGGGCGTGGACCTTCTGGATCGGCATGGTGTTGCGGGGGAAAAGAGAGTGTTTTTGATGCGTAAGAGCACGGAGCCCGGTATGCAGAGGGAAATGAGAAATAGTGCTAAGATTGAGCGAAAAGACTGTCGCACAGCGGGGAAAGGAAACAGAGAGGGGACGGCAGACGTGAAACGTGGGAGGGAAGTTGGGTGTCGAGAGTGTCGAGACGGGAAGAAGGCGCGCACGCACACAGGCGCGGCGCAACCGCGCAAATGAGGCGGAGCAGGGGGACAACGGGGGCGCACACACACTCAGAAATAATTAATAAAGAGACAAAGGACGCAGGGCATTCGCTCCGCCTCGCCACGCATGGCCCTGCCGTACAGCACGCACCGCGCCACACTCGCAGATGCCGTCGCGCCGTTTCATCCTGTAAACACAGATTGGCTTGTGGTTCAAGTTGCTGTCGCCGTACACACCGCGGCACGCGGCTCCTCCGCACGCCGCCGGGGTGTCCGCATCGTTGGCTCGCACGCACAGAGGAGAGAGAGAGAGAAAGACGAGCAAGACTGGATACAGAGTGTTTAATAGAAAAGCAAAGAGCATTACAGTTAGAGCCCAAGCAGCACGCGCACGTTTCCGCGCAGTCGCAGCGGCAA
The DNA here is from genome assembly GCA_900240875.1 of Crithidia expoeki. NCBI lineage: Eukaryota > Euglenozoa > Kinetoplastea > Trypanosomatida > Trypanosomatidae > Crithidia > Crithidia expoeki. Next base: position 134,705 of record OESE01000168.1, read on the forward strand.
CGGCAGCGGCGACAGCGGGAGGGCAGGCGCGTGCACAGCCTGCATCTTACTTTTGATGCCACGCACGACGCAGCACGTGTGGGAAGGCGGTGCAGTGCGGCGCGTCAGGGTGGCCTGCGCTTGGGCATGCCACACACCGCGCACAACACAGCACAGCGCAGCACAGCACAGCACAGCACAGCGCACACACAGCCGCGCTGCCGTCAGCAACAACGAGTGGGAGTGGAAGGGAGCAAGAGAGAAGGCAGGTGGGCGTGCGCACGTTGCGGGGCACACACGGGAAAAGCGGTCGATGGAGAGCGCGGAGGGTAGGGTGGTGGGGGCAGCGCCTGCCGCACCCCGCCCTGCAGGAACGGGAGGCGTCAGAGCAGCGCGCACGCATCGGCGCGCGGCTTCAACGGAGCAGCCACACTACAGCGCATTAGACATACCACGCACACGCACACGCCTGCGCCGGTCTTACGCCCAGCCGGGGTAGCCGTACTTCGCGGCAGCGCCGATCTCCTCCTCGATGCGCAGCAGCTGGTTCATCTTCGCAGTGCGCTCGCCACGGCACGGCGCACCGGTCTTGATCTGGCCGGTGCCCAGGCCCACAGACAGGTCGGCGATGTACGTGTCCTCCGTCTCGCCGCTGCGGTGCGACACCATCACGGACCACCCGTGCGCCATGCACAGCTTCGCCGCAGCGATCGACTCGCTGATCGTGCCGATCTGGTTGATCTTCAGCAGCAGCGAGTTGCACGCCTTCTTCTCAATCGCCATCTTCACGCGCTCCACGTTCGTCACCGTCAGGTCGTCACCCACGATCTGCGCCTTGCCCTCCAGCGCCTTCGTGATCGCAGCGAACTCGTCGAAGTTGTCCTCGCTGAACGGGTCCTCGATCGACACCAGCGGGTACTCCGCAACCCAGCGGCGTACGTCTCCTGCAGCTTCTCCGCGGTCACGTACGTCGGCTCGGGGTTCTTGAACGTCAGGTTGTACATCTTCTTGTCCGCATCGTACGCCTCGCTCGCGGCGCAGTCCATGCAGATCGCGAACTTGCCCTTGTGCCCCGCCTTCTCGATCGCCTCCATCAGGATCGGCAGCGGCTCGTCGATGTGCTTGATCGGCGGCGCGAAGCCGCCCTCGTCGCCGACGTTCACGGCGTCCTGGCCGTACTTCTTCTTGATGATCGACTTCAGCGCGTGGTACACCTCGGAGCCCATGCGCAGCGCCTCGTGGAAGGACACGGCCTTCGTCGGCGCAATCATGAACTCCTGGAACGGCAGCACGTTGCCGGCGTGCTTGCCACCGTTGATCACGTTGAAGCACGGCACCGGCAGGCGGATCTCCTTCGTGCCCGCAAGCTGCGCGATGTACTTGTACAGCGGCACGCCGGCCTTCGCAGCCGCGGCCTTGCTGATCGCCATCGAGCAGCCCAGGATCGCGTTCGCGCCGAGCTTGCTCTTGTTCTTCGTGCCGTCCAGCTCGCACATCAGCTTGTCCAGGCCAGCCTGGTCCGACTCGTCCTTGCCCACCAGCGCGGGGGCAAGCACCTCGTTCACGTTCTTCACCGCCTGCAGGCAGCCGGCGCCGCAGTAGCGCGCCTTGTCGCCGTCGCGCAGCTCGCACGCCTCGTGCACGCCAGTCGACGCGCCGGACGGCACGGCGGAGCGGAACATACCCGCCTCCGTCGTCACCTCCACCTCCACCGTGGGGTTGCCACGGGAGTCGAGCACCTCGCGGGCGTGGACCTTCTGGATCGGCATGGTGTTGCGGGGGAAAAGAGAGTGTTTTTGATGCGTAAGAGCACGGAGCCCGGTATGCAGAGGGAAATGAGAAATAGTGCTAAGATTGAGCGAAAAGACTGTCGCACAGCGGGAAAGGAAACAGAGAGGGGACGGCAGACGTGAAACGTGGGAGGGAAGTTGGGTGTCGAGAGTGTCGAGACGGGAAGAAGGCGCGCACGCACACAGGCCGGCGCAACCGCGCAAATGAGGCGGAGCAGGGGGGACAACGGGGGCGCACACACTCAGAAATAATTAATAAAGAGACAAAGGACGCAGGGCATTCGCTCCGCCTCGCCACGCATGGCCCTGCCGTACAGCACGCACCGCGCCACACTCGCAGATGCCGTCGCGCCGTTTCATCCTGTAAACACAGATTGGCTTGTGGTTCAAGTTGCTGTCGCCGTACACACACCGCGGCACCGCGGCTCCTCCGCACGCCGCCGGGGTCCGCATCGTTGGCTCGCACGCACAGAGCGAGAGAGAGAGAGAGAGAGAGAAGACGAGCAAGACTGGATACAGAGTGTTTAATAGAAAAGCAAAGAGCATTACAGTTAGAGCCCAAGCAGCACGCGCACGTTTCCGCGCAGTCGCAGCGGCAACGGCAGCGGCGACAGCGGGAGGCAGGCGCGTGCACAGCCTGCATCTTACTTTTGATGCCACGCACGACGCAGCACGTGTGGGAAGGCGGTGCAGTGCGGCGCGTCAGGGTGGCCTGCGCTTGGGCATGCCACACACCGCGCACAACACAGCACAGCACAGCACAGCACAGCGCACACACAGCCGCGCTGCCGTCAGCAACAACGAGTGGGAGTGGAAGGGAGCAAGAGAGAAGGCAGGTGGGCGTGCGCACGTTGCGGGGCACACACGGGAAAAGCGGTCGATGGAGAGCGCGGAGGGTAGGGTGGTGGGGCAGCGCCTGCCGCACCCCGCCCTGCAGGAACGGGAGGCGTCAGAGCAGCGCGCACGCATCGGCGCGCTTCAACGGAGCAGCCACACTACAGCGCATTAGACATACCACGCACACGCACACGCCTGCGCCGGTCTTACGCCCAGCCGGGTAGCCGTACTTCGCGGCAGCGCCGATCTCCTCCTCGATGCGCAGCAGCTGGTTCATCTTCGCAGTGCGCTCGCCACGGCACGGCGCACCGGTCTTGATCTGGCCGGTGCCCAGGCCCACAGACAGGTCGGCGATGTACGTGTCCTCCGTCTCGCCGCTGCGGTGCGACACCATCACGGACCACCCGTGCGCCATGCACAGCTTCGCCGCAGCGATCGACTCGCTGATCGTGCCGATCTGGTTGATCTTCAGCAGCAGCGAGTTGCACGCCTTCTTCTCAATCGCCATCTTCACGCGCTCCACGTTCGTCACCGTCAGGTCGTCACCCACGATCTGCGCCTTGCCCTCCAGCGCCTTCGTGATCGCAGCGAACTCGTCGAAGTTGTCCTCGCTGAACGGGTCCTCGATCGACACCAGCGGGTACTCCGCAACCCAGCGGGCGTACGTCTCCTGCAGCTTCTCCGCGGTCACGTACGTCGGCTCGGGTTCTTGAACGTCAGGTTGTACATCTTCTTGTCCGCATCGTACGCCTCGCTCGCGGCGCAGTCCATGCAGATCGCGAACTTGCCCTTGTGCCCCGCCTTCTCGATCGCCTCCATCAGGATCGGCAGCGGCTCGTCGATGTGCTTGATCGGCGGCGCGAAGCCGCCCTCGTCGCCGACGTTCACGGCGTCCTGGCCGTACTTCTTCTTGATGATCGACTTCAGCGCGTGGTACACCTCGGAGCCCATGCGCAGCGCCTCGTGGAAGGACACGGCCTTCGTCGGCGCAATCATGAACTCCTGGAACGGCAGCACGTTGCCGGCGTGCTTGCCACCGTTGATCACGTTGAAGCACGGCACCGGCAGGCGGATCTCCTTCGTGCCCGCAAGCTGCGCGATGTACTTGTACAGCGGCACGCCGGCCTTCGCAGCCGCGGCCTTGCTGATCGCCATCGAGCAGCCAGGATCGCGTTCGCGCCGAGCTTGCTCTTGTTCTTCGTGCCGTCCAGCTCGCACATCAGCTTGTCCAGGCCAGCCTGGTCCGACTCGTCCTTGCCCACCAGCGCGGGGGCAAGCACCTCGTTCACGTTCTTCACCGCCTGCAGGCAGCCGGCGCCGCAGTAGCGCGCCTTGTCGCCGTCGCGCAGCTCGCACGCCTCGTGCACGCCAGTCGACGCGCCGGACGGCACGGCGGAGCGGAACATACCCGCCTCCGTCGTCACCTCCACCTCCACCGTGGGGTTGCCACGGGAGTCGAGCACCTCGCGGGCGTGGACCTTCTGGATCGGCATGGTGTTGCGGGGGAAAAGAGAGTGTTTTTGATGCGTAAGAGCACGGACCCCGGTATGCAGAGGGAAATGAGAAATAGTGCTAAGATTGAGCGAAAAGACTGTCGCACAGCGGGGAAAGGAAACAGAGAGGGGACGGCAGACGTGAAACGTGGGAGGGAAGTTGGGTGTCGAGAGTGTCGAGACGGGAAGAAGGCGCGCACGCACACAGGCCGGCGCAACCGCGCAAATGAGGCGGAGCAGGGGGGACAACGGGGGCGCACACACACTCAGAAATAATTAATAAAGAGACAAAGGACGCAGGGCATTCGCTCCGCCTCGCCACGCATGGCCCTGCCGTACAGCACGCACCGCGCCACACTCGCAGATGCCGTCGCGCCGTTTCATCCTGTAAACACAGATTGGCTTGTGGTTCAAGTTGCTGTCGCCGTACACACACCGCGGCACCGCGGCTCCTCCGCACGCCGCCGGGGTGTCCGCATCGTTGGCTCGCACGCACAGAGCGAGAGAGAGAGAGAGAGAGAAAGACGAGCAAGACTGGATACAGAGTGTTTAATAGAAAAGCAAAGAGCATTACAGTTAGAGCCCAAGCAGCACGCGCACGTTTCCGCGCAGTCGCAGCGGCAACGGCAGCGGCGACAGCGGGAGGGCAGGCGCGTGCACAGCCTGCATCTTACTTTTGATGCCACGCACGACGCAGCACGTGTGGGAAGGCGGTGCAGTGCGGCGCGTCAGGGTGGCCTGCGCTTGGGCATGCCACACACCGCGCACAACACAGCACAGCGCAGCACAGCACAGCACAGCGCACACACAGCCGCGCTGCCGTCAGCAACAACGAGTGGGAGTGGAAGGAGCAAGAGAGAAGGCAGGTGGGCGTGCGCACGTTGCGGGGCACACACGGGAAAAGCGGTCGATGGAGAGCGCGGAGGGTAGGGTGGTGGGGCAGCGCCTGCCGCACCCCGCCCTGCAGGAACGGGAGGCGTCAGAGCAGCGCGCACGCATCGGCGCGCGGCTTCAACGGAGCAGCCACACTACAGCGCATTAGACATACCACGCACACGCACACGCCTGCGCCGGTCTTACGCCCAGCCGGGGTAGCCGTACTTCGCGGCAGCGCCGATCTCCTCCTCGATGCGCAGCAGCTGGTTCATCTTCGCAGTGCGCTCGCCACGGCACGGCGCA
>OESE01000098.1:0-18974 GCA_900240875.1 Crithidia expoeki
GTCCGCGGACGTTCTTGCCATGCAAGCAACGAAATCAAAGTAGCTTCTCGCGAGGCGTGTGCTGCGGTGGAGAGTGTGAGAGAGGAGTCATGTGCGCGCGCGTTTGTGCGTGTCTGTGTCTGTGTGGAGAGAGAGAACGGCCTGTCACAACGCCCGCGAGCTGCCGCGCACTTTCCTCTGACGAGGACTTGGTCCCCGTTTTCGCCACTATCCTATTTCATCTGTTTTCCCTTGTTTCCGTCGTGATGCACCGGGTGCCCTCTTACAGACCACGCCGGTCTCTTTCTTTTTCCGCCCTATTTTCCCTTTTCTCCCCCTTTTTGTTGTTGTTTGCTCTCGCTCTTTCTCACCTGCAGGCGCGCAGCGTGCAACCACACCGCCACCAACAACTCCGCAAGCGACAAACAGCAAACGCAACTCAGCAGGGGCGATGCGGGGCGTGCCTCGCGCAGCCCCGCACCTCTTTCGCTTCGTTTTCATCTCTGTGGCGGCGCTCCTCTGCCCTCTCCCTCCCTCTCTCTCTCTCTCTCTCCCTCTCGCGCCTTCACTCTCCTGGTACCCTCCTCCGACTTCTCTGCATGTGTGGTCTTGCTGCCCCTCATTTACTTACTCACACCGTAGATCTTCCAAGCCTTCATCTGACCTCGCGTGTTTCCCTCACAGCACTCAACCACAAAACCTATCGACGTTACCCTTAATCACTACCTTCAACACCGTTTCAACACCACCTTTACGTAAAAATGCCGTCGGATGCATGCGGATGGGGTGCCAAGACGGCCACGAGCCCGCTTGAGTTCATGACGCTGAAGCGCCGGGACCCGAAGCCGAACGACGTGAGCATCAAGATCGAGTACTGCGGCGTGTGCCACAGCGACCTGCACACGGTGCCGCGACGAGTGGGGCGGCACGATGTTCCCGATGATCCCCGGCCACGAGATCGTGGGCCACGTGACGGCGGTGGGCAGTGACGTGACCAAGTACAAGTGGGCGACCGCGTGGGCGTGGGTTGCATGGTGGACTCGTGCCTGCAGTGCGAGGAGTGCCGCGAGGGCCTGGAGAACTACTGCTCCAAGGGCAACACCGGCACGTACAACTCGAAGACGGAGGACGGCGTGACGATGGGCGGTTACACGGACCACATCGTGGTGCGCGAGGAGTTCGTGCTGCGCATCCCCGACAACCTGGACCTGTGCGCCGCCGCACCGCTGCTGTGCGCCGGCATCACCACCTACTCGCCGCTGCGCCACTGGGGAGTGAAGCCGGGCAGCCACGTCGGCGTGGTGGGCCTCGGCGGGCTTGGCCACATGGCAGTGAAGCTGGCGCACGCCATGGGCGCCGACGTGACGGTGTTCACGACGTCGGCCAGCAAGGTCGAGGCCGCCAAGAAGCTCGGTGCGCACCACGTGGTCATCTCCAAGGACCCGCAGCAGATGGCCGCCTACAAGCGCAAGCTCAACCTCATCATCGACACCGTCGGCAGCGCGCATGACCTGGCGCCGTACGTGGACACGCTCAAGGTGAGCGGCACGCACGTGCTGGTCGGCGCGCCGGAGCACCCGCACCCGGCGCTGCAGCCCTTCGATCTGATCCTCGGCCGCAAAGGCGTAGCCGGCTCCTGCATCGGTGGCATCGCCGAGACGCAGGAGATGCTTGACTTTTGCGGCAAGCACAACATCGTCTGCGACGTTGAGAAGATCGACATCTCCTACATCAACGAGGCCTACGAGCGCATGCTCAAGAGCGACGTTCACTACCGCTTCGTCATCGACCTCGCCACTCTCAAGAAGCAGTAGACCTCGATGCTGCCGAGTCCGTCTGCGGCTGCTGTTTGGCTCCGCCGTGTCTTCTGTCCATTTACTTTCGGGATCCGCTCGTCTTGTTAGCTGTTTGTTTCTCCCTGTTCTCCCCGCCTATGCGTGCGCGCGCACGTGTGTGTGTGTGTGTGTGTGTGTGTGTGTGGCGTATGCACAGCGCCCCTAGCTGCATAACTGTCTAGCTTTGCGATCCCCGCGCTGGTCTGCGTTTTCTGCACTGTGCTCTCCCCGTCCGCGGACGTTCTTGCCATGCAAGCAACGAAATCAAAGTAGCTTCTCGCGAGGCGTGTGCTGCGGTGGAGAGTGTGAGAGAGGAGTCATGTGCGCGCGCGTTTGTGCGTGTCTGTGTCTGTGTGGAGAGAGAGAACGGCCTGTCACAACGCCCCGCGAGCTGCCGCGCACTTTCCTCTGACGAGGACTTGGTCCCCGTTTTCGCCACTATCCTATTTCATCTGTTTTCCTTGTTTCCGTCGTGATGCACCGGGTGCCCTCTTACAGACCACGCCGGTCTCTTTCTTTTTCCGCCCTATTTTCCCTTTTCTCCCCCTTTTTGTTGTTGTTTGCTCTCGCTCTTTCTCACCTGCAGGCGCGCAGCGTGCAACCACACCGCCACCAACAACTCCGCAAGCGACAAACAGCAAACGCAACTCAGCAGGGCGATGCGGGGCGTGCCTCGCGCAGCCCCGCACCTCTTTCGCTTCGTTTTCATCTCTGTGGCGGCGCTCCTCTGCCCTCTCCCTCCCTCTCTCTCTCTCTCTCCCTCTCGCGCCTTCACTCTCCTGGTACCCTCCTCCGACTTCTCTGCATGTGTGGTCTTGCTGCCCCTCATTTACTTACTCACACCGTAGATCTTCCAAGCCTTCATCTGACCTCGCGTGTTTCCCTCACAGCACTCAACCACAAAACCTATCGACGTTACCCTTAATCACTACCTTCAACACCGTTTCAACACCACCTTTACGTAAAAATGCCGTCGGATGCATGCGGATGGGGTGCCAAGACGGCCACGAGCCCGCTTGAGTTCATGACGCTGAAGCGCCGGGACCCGAAGCCGAACGACGTGAGCATCAAGATCGAGTACTGCGGCGTGTGCCACAGCGACCTGCACACGGTGCGCGACGAGTGGGGCGGCACGATGTTCCCGATGATCCCCGGCCACGAGATCGTGGGCCACGTGACGGCGGTGGGCAGTGACGTGACCAAGTACAAGGTGGGCGACCGCGTGGGCGTGGGTTGCATGGTGGACTCGTGCCTGCAGTGCGAGGAGTGCCGCGAGGGCCTGGAGAACTACTGCTCCAAGGGCAACACCGGCACGTACAACTCGAAGACGGAGGACGGCGTGACGATGGGCGGTTACACGGACCACATCGTGGTGCGCGAGGAGTTCGTGCTGCGCATCCCCGACAACCTGGACCTGTGCGCCGCCGCACCGCTGCTGTGCGCCGGCATCACCACCTACTCGCCGCTGCGCCACTGGGGAGTGAAGCCGGGCAGCCACGTCGGCGTGGTGGGCCTCGGCGGGCTTGGCCACATGGCAGTGAAGCTGGCGCACGCCATGGGCGCCGACGTGACGGTGTTCACGACGTCGGCCAGCAAGGTCGAGGCCGCCAAGAAGCTCGGTGCGCACCACGTGGTCATCTCCAAGGACCCGCAGCAGATGGCCGCCTACAAGCGCAAGCTCAACCTCATCATCGACACCGTCGGCAGCGCGCATGACCTGGCGCCGTACGTGGACACGCTCAAGGTGAGCGGCACGCACGTGCTGGTCGGCGCGCCGGAGCACCCGCACCCGGCGCTGCAGCCCTTCGATCTGATCCTCGGCCGCAAAGGCGTAGCCGGCTCCTGCATCGGTGGCATCGCCGAGACGCAGGAGATGCTTGACTTTTGCGGCAAGCACAACATCGTCTGCGACGTTGAGAAGATCGACATCTCCTACATCAACGAGGCCTACGAGCGCATGCTCAAGAGCGACGTTCACTACCGCTTCGTCATCGACCTCGCCACTCTCAAGAAGCAGTAGACCTCGATGCTGCCGAGTCCGTCTGCGGCTGCTGTTTGGCTCCGCCGTGTCTTCTGTCCATTTACTTTCGGGATCCGGCTCGTCTTGTTAGCTGTTTGTTTCTCCCTGTTCTCCCCGCCTATGCGTGCGCGCGCACGTGTGTGTGTGTGTGTGTGTGTGTGTGTGTGGCGTATGCACAGCGCCCCTAGCTGCATAACTGTCTAGCTTTGCGATCCCCGCGCTGGTCTGCGTTTTCTGCACTGTGCTCTCCCCCGTCCGCGGACGTTCTTGCCATGCAAGCAACGAAATCAAAGTAGCTTCTCGCGAGGCGTGTGCTGCGGTGGAGAGTGTGAGAGAGGAGTCATGTGCGCGCGCGTTTGTGCGTGTCTGTGTCTGTGTGGAGAGAGAGAACGGCCTGTCACAACGCCCCGCGAGCTGCCGCGCACTTTCCTCTGACGAGGACTTGGTCCCCGTTTTCGCCACTATCCTATTTCATCTGTTTTCCTTGTTTCCGTCGTGATGCACCGGGTGCCCTCTTACAGACCACGCCGGTCTCTTTCTTTTTCCGCCCTATTTTCCCTTTTCTCCCCCTTTTTGTTGTTGTTTGCTCTCGCTCTTTCTCACCTGCAGGCGCGCAGCGTGCAACCACACCGCCACCAACAACTCCGCAAGCGACAAACAGCAAACGCAACTCAGCAGGGGCGATGCGGGGCGTGCCTCGCGCAGCCCCGCACCTCTTTCGCTTCGTTTTCATCTCTGTGGCGGCGCTCCTCTGCCCTCTCCCTCCCTCTCTCTCTCTCTCTCCCTCTCGCGCCTTCACTCTCCTGGTACCCTCCTCCGACTTCTCTGCATGTGTGGTCTTGCTGCCCCTCATTTACTTACTCACACCGTAGATCTTCCAAGCCTTCATCTGACCTCGCGTGTTTCCCTCACAGCACTCAACCACAAAACCTATCGACGTTACCCTTAATCACTACCTTCAACACCGTTTCAACACCACCTTTACGTAAAAATGCCGTCGGATGCATGCGGATGGGGTGCCAAGACGGCCACGAGCCCGCTTGAGTTCATGACGCTGAAGCGCCGGGACCCGAAGCCGAACGACGTGAGCATCAAGATCGAGTACTGCGGCGTGTGCCACAGCGACCTGCACACGGTGCGCGACGAGTGGGGCGGCACGATGTTCCCGATGATCCCCGGCCACGAGATCGTGGGCCACGTGACGGCGGTGGGCAGTGACGTGACCAAGTACAAGGTGGGCGACCGCGTGGGCGTGGGTTGCATGGTGGACTCGTGCCTGCAGTGCGAGGAGTGCCGCGAGGGCCTGGAGAACTACTGCTCCAAGGGCAACACCGGCACGTACAACTCGAAGACGGAGGACGGCGTGACGATGGGCGGTTACACGGACCACATCGTGGTGCGCGAGGAGTTCGTGCTGCGCATCCCCGACAACCTGGACCTGTGCGCCGCCGCACCGCTGCTGTGCGCCGGCATCACCACCTACTCGCCGCTGCGCCACTGGGGAGTGAAGCCGGGCAGCCACGTCGGCGTGGTGGGCCTCGGCGGGCTTGGCCACATGGCAGTGAAGCTGGCGCACGCCATGGGCGCCGACGTGACGGTGTTCACGACGTCGGCCAGCAAGGTCGAGGCCGCCAAGAAGCTCGGTGCGCACCACGTGGTCATCTCCAAGGACCCGCAGCAGATGGCCGCCTACAAGCGCAAGCTCAACCTCATCATCGACACCGTCGGCAGCGCGCATGACCTGGCGCCGTACGTGGACACGCTCAAGGTGAGCGGCACGCACGTGCTGGTCGGCGCGCCGGAGCACCCGCACCCGGCGCTGCAGCCCTTCGATCTGATCCTCGGCCGCAAAGGCGTAGCCGGCTCCTGCATCGGTGGCATCGCCGAGACGCAGGAGATGCTTGACTTTTGCGGCAAGCACAACATCGTCTGCGACGTTGAGAAGATCGACATCTCCTACATCAACGAGGCCTACGAGCGCATGCTCAAGAGCGACGTTCACTACCGCTTCGTCATCGACCTCGCCACTCTCAAGAAGCAGTAGACCTCGATGCTGCCGAGTCCGTCTGCGGCTGCTGTTTGGCTCCGCCGTGTCTTCTGTCCATTTACTTTCGGGATCCGGCTCGTCTTGTTAGCTGTTTGTTTCTCCCTGTTCTCCCCGCCTATGCGTGCGCGCGCACGTGTGTGTGTGTGTGTGTGTGTGTGTGTGGCGTATGCACAGCGCCCCTAGCTGCATAACTGTCTAGCTTTGCGATCCCCGCGCTGGTCTGCGTTTTCTGCACTGTGCTCTCCCCCGTCCGCGGACGTTCTTGCCATGCAAGCAACGAAATCAAAGTAGCTTCTCGCGAGGCGTGTGCTGCGGTGGAGAGTGTGAGAGAGGAGTCATGTGCGCGCGCGTTTGTGCGTGTCTGTGTCTGTGTGGAGAGAGAGAACGGCCTGTCACAACGCCCCGCGAGCTGCCGCGCACTTTCCTCTGACGAGGACTTGGTCCCCGTTTTCGCCACTATCCTATTTCATCTGTTTTCCTTGTTTCCGTCGTGATGCACCGGGTGCCCTCTTACAGACCACGCCGGTCTCTTTCTTTTTCCGCCCTATTTTCCCTTTTCTCCCCCTTTTTGTTGTTGTTTGCTCTCGCTCTTTCTCACCTGCAGGCGCGCAGCGTGCAACCACACCGCCACCAACAACTCCGCAAGCGACAAACAGCAAACGCAACTCAGCAGGGGCGATGCGGGGCGTGCCTCGCGCAGCCCCGCACCTCTTTCGCTTCGTTTTCATCTCTGTGGCGGCGCTCCTCTGCCCTCTCCCTCCCTCTCTCTCTCTCTCTCCCTCTCGCGCCTTCACTCTCCTGGTACCCTCCTCCGACTTCTCTGCATGTGTGGTCTTGCTGCCCCTCATTTACTTACTCACACCGTAGATCTTCCAAGCCTTCATCTGACCTCGCGTGTTTCCCTCACAGCACTCAACCACAAAACCTATCGACGTTACCCTTAATCACTACCTTCAACACCGTTTCAACACCACCTTTACGTAAAAATGCCGTCGGATGCATGCGGATGGGGTGCCAAGACGGCCACGAGCCCGCTTGAGTTCATGACGCTGAAGCGCCGGGACCCGAAGCCGAACGACGTGAGCATCAAGATCGAGTACTGCGGCGTGTGCCACAGCGACCTGCACACGGTGCGCGACGAGTGGGGCGGCACGATGTTCCCGATGATCCCCGGCCACGAGATCGTGGGCCACGTGACGGCGGTGGGCAGTGACGTGACCAAGTACAAGGTGGGCGACCGCGTGGGCGTGGGTTGCATGGTGGACTCGTGCCTGCAGTGCGAGGAGTGCCGCGAGGGCCTGGAGAACTACTGCTCCAAGGGCAACACCGGCACGTACAACTCGAAGACGGAGGACGGCGTGACGATGGGCGGTTACACGGACCACATCGTGGTGCGCGAGGAGTTCGTGCTGCGCATCCCCGACAACCTGGACCTGTGCGCCGCCGCACCGCTGCTGTGCGCCGGCATCACCACCTACTCGCCGCTGCGCCACTGGGGAGTGAAGCCGGGCAGCCACGTCGGCGTGGTGGGCCTCGGCGGGCTTGGCCACATGGCAGTGAAGCTGGCGCACGCCATGGGCGCCGACGTGACGGTGTTCACGACGTCGGCCAGCAAGGTCGAGGCCGCCAAGAAGCTCGGTGCGCACCACGTGGTCATCTCCAAGGACCCGCAGCAGATGGCCGCCTACAAGCGCAAGCTCAACCTCATCATCGACACCGTCGGCAGCGCGCATGACCTGGCGCCGTACGTGGACACGCTCAAGGTGAGCGGCACGCACGTGCTGGTCGGCGCGCCGGAGCACCCGCACCCGGCGCTGCAGCCCTTCGATCTGATCCTCGGCCGCAAAGGCGTAGCCGGCTCCTGCATCGGTGGCATCGCCGAGACGCAGGAGATGCTTGACTTTTGCGGCAAGCACAACATCGTCTGCGACGTTGAGAAGATCGACATCTCCTACATCAACGAGGCCTACGAGCGCATGCTCAAGAGCGACGTTCACTACCGCTTCGTCATCGACCTCGCCACTCTCAAGAAGCAGTAGACCTCGATGCTGCCGAGTCCGTCTGCGGCTGCTGTTTGGCTCCGCCGTGTCTTCTGTCCATTTACTTTCGGGATCCGGCTCGTCTTGTTAGCTGTTTGTTTCTCCCTGTTCTCCCCGCCTATGCGTGCGCGCGCACGTGTGTGTGTGTGTGTGTGTGTGTGTGTGGCGTATGCACAGCGCCCCTAGCTGCATAACTGTCTAGCTTTGCGATCCCCGCGCTGGTCTGCGTTTTCTGCACTGTGCTCTCCCCCGTCCGCGGACGTTCTTGCCATGCAAGCAACGAAATCAAAGTAGCTTCTCGCGAGGCGTGTGCTGCGGTGGAGAGTGTGAGAGAGGAGTCATGTGCGCGCGCGTTTGTGCGTGTCTGTGTCTGTGTGGAGAGAGAGAACGGCCTGTCACAACGCCCCGCGAGCTGCCGCGCACTTTCCTCTGACGAGGACTTGGTCCCCGTTTTCGCCACTATCCTATTTCATCTGTTTTCCTTGTTTCCGTCGTGATGCACCGGGTGCCCTCTTACAGACCACGCCGGTCTCTTTCTTTTTCCGCCCTATTTTCCCTTTTCTCCCCCTTTTTGTTGTTGTTTGCTCTCGCTCTTTCTCACCTGCAGGCGCGCAGCGTGCAACCACACCGCCACCAACAACTCCGCAAGCGACAAACAGCAAACGCAACTCAGCAGGGGCGATGCGGGGCGTGCCTCGCGCAGCCCCGCACCTCTTTCGCTTCGTTTTCATCTCTGTGGCGGCGCTCCTCTGCCCTCTCCCTCCCTCTCTCTCTCTCTCTCCCTCTCGCGCCTTCACTCTCCTGGTACCCTCCTCCGACTTCTCTGCATGTGTGGTCTTGCTGCCCCTCATTTACTTACTCACACCGTAGATCTTCCAAGCCTTCATCTGACCTCGCGTGTTTCCCTCACAGCACTCAACCACAAAACCTATCGACGTTACCCTTAATCACTACCTTCAACACCGTTTCAACACCACCTTTACGTAAAAATGCCGTCGGATGCATGCGGATGGGGTGCCAAGACGGCCACGAGCCCGCTTGAGTTCATGACGCTGAAGCGCCGGGACCCGAAGCCGAACGACGTGAGCATCAAGATCGAGTACTGCGGCGTGTGCCACAGCGACCTGCACACGGTGCGCGACGAGTGGGGCGGCACGATGTTCCCGATGATCCCCGGCCACGAGATCGTGGGCCACGTGACGGCGGTGGGCAGTGACGTGACCAAGTACAAGGTGGGCGACCGCGTGGGCGTGGGTTGCATGGTGGACTCGTGCCTGCAGTGCGAGGAGTGCCGCGAGGGCCTGGAGAACTACTGCTCCAAGGGCAACACCGGCACGTACAACTCGAAGACGGAGGACGGCGTGACGATGGGCGGTTACACGGACCACATCGTGGTGCGCGAGGAGTTCGTGCTGCGCATCCCCGACAACCTGGACCTGTGCGCCGCCGCACCGCTGCTGTGCGCCGGCATCACCACCTACTCGCCGCTGCGCCACTGGGGAGTGAAGCCGGGCAGCCACGTCGGCGTGGTGGGCCTCGGCGGGCTTGGCCACATGGCAGTGAAGCTGGCGCACGCCATGGGCGCCGACGTGACGGTGTTCACGACGTCGGCCAGCAAGGTCGAGGCCGCCAAGAAGCTCGGTGCGCACCACGTGGTCATCTCCAAGGACCCGCAGCAGATGGCCGCCTACAAGCGCAAGCTCAACCTCATCATCGACACCGTCGGCAGCGCGCATGACCTGGCGCCGTACGTGGACACGCTCAAGGTGAGCGGCACGCACGTGCTGGTCGGCGCGCCGGAGCACCCGCACCCGGCGCTGCAGCCCTTCGATCTGATCCTCGGCCGCAAAGGCGTAGCCGGCTCCTGCATCGGTGGCATCGCCGAGACGCAGGAGATGCTTGACTTTTGCGGCAAGCACAACATCGTCTGCGACGTTGAGAAGATCGACATCTCCTACATCAACGAGGCCTACGAGCGCATGCTCAAGAGCGACGTTCACTACCGCTTCGTCATCGACCTCGCCACTCTCAAGAAGCAGTAGACCTCGATGCTGCCGAGTCCGTCTGCGGCTGCTGTTTGGCTCCGCCGTGTCTTCTGTCCATTTACTTTCGGGATCCGGCTCGTCTTGTTAGCTGTTTGTTTCTCCCTGTTCTCCCCGCCTATGCGTGCGCGCGCACGTGTGTGTGTGTGTGTGTGTGTGTGTGTGGCGTATGCACAGCGCCCCTAGCTGCATAACTGTCTAGCTTTGCGATCCCCGCGCTGGTCTGCGTTTTCTGCACTGTGCTCTCCCCCGTCCGCGGACGTTCTTGCCATGCAAGCAACGAAATCAAAGTAGCTTCTCGCGAGGCGTGTGCTGCGGTGGAGAGTGTGAGAGAGGAGTCATGTGCGCGCGCGTTTGTGCGTGTCTGTGTCTGTGTGGAGAGAGAGAACGGCCTGTCACAACGCCCCGCGAGCTGCCGCGCACTTTCCTCTGACGAGGACTTGGTCCCCGTTTTCGCCACTATCCTATTTCATCTGTTTTCCTTGTTTCCGTCGTGATGCACCGGGTGCCCTCTTACAGACCACGCCGGTCTCTTTCTTTTTCCGCCCTATTTTCCCTTTTCTCCCCTTTTTGTTGTTGTTTGCTCTCGCTCTTTCTCACCTGCAGGCGCGCAGCGTGCAACCACACCGCCACCAACAACTCCGCAAGCGACAAACAGCAAACGCAACTCAGCAGGGGCGATGCGGGGCGTGCCTCGCGCAGCCCCGCACCTCTTTCGCTTCGTTTTCATCTCTGTGGCGGCGCTCCTCTGCCCTCTCCCTCCCTCTCTCTCTCTCTCTCCCTCTCGCGCCTTCACTCTCCTGGTACCCTCCTCCGACTTCTCTGCATGTGTGGTCTTGCTGCCCCTCATTTACTTACTCACACCGTAGATCTTCCAAGCCTTCATCTGACCTCGCGTGTTTCCCTCACAGCACTCAACCACAAAACCTATCGACGTTACCCTTAATCACTACCTTCAACACCGTTTCAACACCACCTTTACGTAAAAATGCCGTCGGATGCATGCGGATGGGGTGCCAAGACGGCCACGAGCCCGCTTGAGTTCATGACGCTGAAGCGCCGGGACCCGAAGCCGAACGACGTGAGCATCAAGATCGAGTACTGCGGCGTGTGCCACAGCGACCTGCACACGGTGCGCGACGAGTGGGGCGGCACGATGTTCCCGATGATCCCCGGCCACGAGATCGTGGGCCACGTGACGGCGGTGGGCAGTGACGTGACCAAGTACAAGGTGGGCGACCGCGTGGGCGTGGGTTGCATGGTGGACTCGTGCCTGCAGTGCGAGGAGTGCCGCGAGGGCCTGGAGAACTACTGCTCCAAGGGCAACACCGGCACGTACAACTCGAAGACGGAGGACGGCGTGACGATGGGCGGTTACACGGACCACATCGTGGTGCGCGAGGAGTTCGTGCTGCGCATCCCCGACAACCTGGACCTGTGCGCCGCCGCACCGCTGCTGTGCGCCGGCATCACCACCTACTCGCCGCTGCGCCACTGGGGAGTGAAGCCGGGCAGCCACGTCGGCGTGGTGGGCCTCGGCGGGCTTGGCCACATGGCAGTGAAGCTGGCGCACGCCATGGGCGCCGACGTGACGGTGTTCACGACGTCGGCCAGCAAGGTCGAGGCCGCCAAGAAGCTCGGTGCGCACCACGTGGTCATCTCCAAGGACCCGCAGCAGATGGCCGCCTACAAGCGCAAGCTCAACCTCATCATCGACACCGTCGGCAGCGCGCATGACCTGGCGCCGTACGTGGACACGCTCAAGGTGAGCGGCACGCACGTGCTGGTCGGCGCGCCGGAGCACCCGCACCCGGCGCTGCAGCCCTTCGATCTGATCCTCGGCCGCAAAGGCGTAGCCGGCTCCTGCATCGGTGGCATCGCCGAGACGCAGGAGATGCTTGACTTTTGCGGCAAGCACAACATCGTCTGCGACGTTGAGAAGATCGACATCTCCTACATCAACGAGGCCTACGAGCGCATGCTCAAGAGCGACGTTCACTACCGCTTCGTCATCGACCTCGCCACTCTCAAGAAGCAGTAGACCTCGATGCTGCCGAGTCCGTCTGCGGCTGCTGTTTGGCTCCGCCGTGTCTTCTGTCCATTTACTTTCGGGATCCGGCTCGTCTTGTTAGCTGTTTGTTTCTCCCTGTTCTCCCCGCCTATGCGTGCGCGCGCACGTGTGTGTGTGTGTGTGTGTGTGTGTGTGGCGTATGCACAGCGCCCCTAGCTGCATAACTGTCTAGCTTTGCGATCCCCGCGCTGGTCTGCGTTTTCTGCACTGTGCTCTCCCCCGTCCGCGGACGTTCTTGCCATGCAAGCAACGAAATCAAAGTAGCTTCTCGCGAGGCGTGTGCTGCGGTGGAGAGTGTGAGAGAGGAGTCATGTGCGCGCGCGTTTGTGCGTGTCTGTGTCTGTGTGGAGAGAGAGAACGGCCTGTCACAACGCCCCGCGAGCTGCCGCGCACTTTCCTCTGACGAGGACTTGGTCCCCGTTTTCGCCACTATCCTATTTCATCTGTTTTCCTTGTTTCCGTCGTGATGCACCGGGTGCCCTCTTACAGACCACGCCGGTCTCTTTCTTTTTCCGCCCTATTTTCCCTTTTCTCCCCCTTTTTGTTGTTGTTTGCTCTCGCTCTTTCTCACCTGCAGGCGCGCAGCGTGCAACCACACCGCCACCAACAACTCCGCAAGCGACAAACAGCAAACGCAACTCAGCAGGGGCGATGCGGGGCGTGCCTCGCGCAGCCCCGCACCTCTTTCGCTTCGTTTTCATCTCTGTGGCGGCGCTCCTCTGCCCTCTCCCTCCCTCTCTCTCTCTCTCTCCCTCTCGCGCCTTCACTCTCCTGGTACCCTCCTCCGACTTCTCTGCATGTGTGGTCTTGCTGCCCCTCATTTACTTACTCACACCGTAGATCTTCCAAGCCTTCATCTGACCTCGCGTGTTTCCCTCACAGCACTCAACCACAAAACCTATCGACGTTACCCTTAATCACTACCTTCAACACCGTTTCAACACCACCTTTACGTAAAAATGCCGTCGGATGCATGCGGATGGGGTGCCAAGACGGCCACGAGCCCGCTTGAGTTCATGACGCTGAAGCGCCGGGACCCGAAGCCGAACGACGTGAGCATCAAGATCGAGTACTGCGGCGTGTGCCACAGCGACCTGCACACGGTGCGCGACGAGTGGGGCGGCACGATGTTCCCGATGATCCCCGGCCACGAGATCGTGGGCCACGTGACGGCGGTGGGCAGTGACGTGACCAAGTACAAGGTGGGCGACCGCGTGGGCGTGGGTTGCATGGTGGACTCGTGCCTGCAGTGCGAGGAGTGCCGCGAGGGCCTGGAGAACTACTGCTCCAAGGGCAACACCGGCACGTACAACTCGAAGACGGAGGACGGCGTGACGATGGGCGGTTACACGGACCACATCGTGGTGCGCGAGGAGTTCGTGCTGCGCATCCCCGACAACCTGGACCTGTGCGCCGCCGCACCGCTGCTGTGCGCCGGCATCACCACCTACTCGCCGCTGCGCCACTGGGGAGTGAAGCCGGGCAGCCACGTCGGCGTGGTGGGCCTCGGCGGGCTTGGCCACATGGCAGTGAAGCTGGCGCACGCCATGGGCGCCGACGTGACGGTGTTCACGACGTCGGCCAGCAAGGTCGAGGCCGCCAAGAAGCTCGGTGCGCACCACGTGGTCATCTCCAAGGACCCGCAGCAGATGGCCGCCTACAAGCGCAAGCTCAACCTCATCATCGACACCGTCGGCAGCGCGCATGACCTGGCGCCGTACGTGGACACGCTCAAGGTGAGCGGCACGCACGTGCTGGTCGGCGCGCCGGAGCACCCGCACCCGGCGCTGCAGCCCTTCGATCTGATCCTCGGCCGCAAAGGCGTAGCCGGCTCCTGCATCGGTGGCATCGCCGAGACGCAGGAGATGCTTGACTTTTGCGGCAAGCACAACATCGTCTGCGACGTTGAGAAGATCGACATCTCCTACATCAACGAGGCCTACGAGCGCATGCTCAAGAGCGACGTTCACTACCGCTTCGTCATCGACCTCGCCACTCTCAAGAAGCAGTAGACCTCGATGCTGCCGAGTCCGTCTGCGGCTGCTGTTTGGCTCCGCCGTGTCTTCTGTCCATTTACTTTCGGGATCCGGCTCGTCTTGTTAGCTGTTTGTTTCTCCCTGTTCTCCCCGCCTATGCGTGCGCGCGCACGTGTGTGTGTGTGTGTGTGTGTGTGTGTGGCGTATGCACAGCGCCCCTAGCTGCATAACTGTCTAGCTTTGCGATCCCCGCGCTGGTCTGCGTTTTCTGCACTGTGCTCTCCCCCGTCCGCGGACGTTCTTGCCATGCAAGCAACGAAATCAAAGTAGCTTCTCGCGAGGCGTGTGCTGCGGTGGAGAGTGTGAGAGAGGAGTCATGTGCGCGCGCGTTTGTGCGTGTCTGTGTCTGTGTGGAGAGAGAGAACGGCCTGTCACAACGCCCCGCGAGCTGCCGCGCACTTTCCTCTGACGAGGACTTGGTCCCCGTTTTCGCCACTATCCTATTTCATCTGTTTTCCTTGTTTCCGTCGTGATGCACCGGGTGCCCTCTTACAGACCACGCCGGTCTCTTTCTTTTTCCGCCCTATTTTCCCTTTTCTCCCCCTTTTTGTTGTTGTTTGCTCTCGCTCTTTCTCACCTGCAGGCGCGCAGCGTGCAACCACACCGCCACCAACAACTCCGCAAGCGACAAACAGCAAACGCAACTCAGCAGGGGCGATGCGGGGCGTGCCTCGCGCAGCCCCGCACCTCTTTCGCTTCGTTTTCATCTCTGTGGCGGCGCTCCTCTGCCCTCTCCCTCCCTCTCTCTCTCTCTCTCCCTCTCGCGCCTTCACTCTCCTGGTACCCTCCTCCGACTTCTCTGCATGTGTGGTCTTGCTGCCCCTCATTTACTTACTCACACCGTAGATCTTCCAAGCCTTCATCTGACCTCGCGTGTTTCCCTCACAGCACTCAACCACAAAACCTATCGACGTTACCCTTAATCACTACCTTCAACACCGTTTCAACACCACCTTTACGTAAAAATGCCGTCGGATGCATGCGGATGGGGTGCCAAGACGGCCACGAGCCCGCTTGAGTTCATGACGCTGAAGCGCCGGGACCCGAAGCCGAACGACGTGAGCATCAAGATCGAGTACTGCGGCGTGTGCCACAGCGACCTGCACACGGTGCGCGACGAGTGGGGCGGCACGATGTTCCCGATGATCCCCGGCCACGAGATCGTGGGCCACGTGACGGCGGTGGGCAGTGACGTGACCAAGTACAAGGTGGGCGACCGCGTGGGCGTGGGTTGCATGGTGGACTCGTGCCTGCAGTGCGAGGAGTGCCGCGAGGGCCTGGAGAACTACTGCTCCAAGGGCAACACCGGCACGTACAACTCGAAGACGGAGGACGGCGTGACGATGGGCGGTTACACGGACCACATCGTGGTGCGCGAGGAGTTCGTGCTGCGCATCCCCGACAACCTGGACCTGTGCGCCGCCGCACCGCTGCTGTGCGCCGGCATCACCACCTACTCGCCGCTGCGCCACTGGGGAGTGAAGCCGGGCAGCCACGTCGGCGTGGTGGGCCTCGGCGGGCTTGGCCACATGGCAGTGAAGCTGGCGCACGCCATGGGCGCCGACGTGACGGTGTTCACGACGTCGGCCAGCAAGGTCGAGGCCGCCAAGAAGCTCGGTGCGCACCACGTGGTCATCTCCAAGGACCCGCAGCAGATGGCCGCCTACAAGCGCAAGCTCAACCTCATCATCGACACCGTCGGCAGCGCGCATGACCTGGCGCCGTACGTGGACACGCTCAAGGTGAGCGGCACGCACGTGCTGGTCGGCGCGCCGGAGCACCCGCACCCGGCGCTGCAGCCCTTCGATCTGATCCTCGGCCGCAAAGGCGTAGCCGGCTCCTGCATCGGTGGCATCGCCGAGACGCAGGAGATGCTTGACTTTTGCGGCAAGCACAACATCGTCTGCGACGTTGAGAAGATCGACATCTCCTACATCAACGAGGCCTACGAGCGCATGCTCAAGAGCGACGTTCACTACCGCTTCGTCATCGACCTCGCCACTCTCAAGAAGCAGTAGACCTCGATGCTGCCGAGTCCGTCTGCGGCTGCTGTTTGGCTCCGCCGTGTCTTCTGTCCATTTACTTTCGGGATCCGGCTCGTCTTGTTAGCTGTTTGTTTCTCCCTGTTCTCCCCGCCTATGCGTGCGCGCGCACGTGTGTGTGTGTGTGTGTGTGTGTGTGTGGCGTATGCACAGCGCCCCTAGCTGCATAACTGTCTAGCTTTGCGATCCCCGCGCTGGTCTGCGTTTTCTGCACTGTGCTCTCCCCCGTCCGCGGACGTTCTTGCCATGCAAGCAACGAAATCAAAGTAGCTTCTCGCGAGGCGTGTGCTGCGGTGGAGAGTGTGAGAGAGGAGTCATGTGCGCGCGCGTTTGTGCGTGTCTGTGTCTGTGTGGAGAGAGAGAACGGCCTGTCACAACGCCCCGCGAGCTGCCGCGCACTTTCCTCTGACGAGGACTTGGTCCCCGTTTTCGCCACTATCCTATTTCATCTGTTTTCCTTGTTTCCGTCGTGATGCACCGGGTGCCCTCTTACAGACCACGCCGGTCTCTTTCTTTTTCCGCCCTATTTTCCCTTTTCTCCCCCTTTTTGTTGTTGTTTGCTCTCGCTCTTTCTCACCTGCAGGCGCGCAGCGTGCAACCACACCGCCACCAACAACTCCGCAAGCGACAAACAGCAAACGCAACTCAGCAGGGGCGATGCGGGGCGTGCCTCGCGCAGCCCCGCACCTCTTTCGCTTCGTTTTCATCTCTGTGGCGGCGCTCCTCTGCCCTCTCCCTCCCTCTCTCTCTCTCTCTCCCTCTCGCGCCTTCACTCTCCTGGTACCCTCCTCCGACTTCTCTGCATGTGTGGTCTTGCTGCCCCTCATTTACTTACTCACACCGTAGATCTTCCAAGCCTTCATCTGACCTCGCGTGTTTCCCTCACAGCACTCAACCACAAAACCTATCGACGTTACCCTTAATCACTACCTTCAACACCGTTTCAACACCACCTTTACGTAAAAATGCCGTCGGATGCATGCGGATGGGGTGCCAAGACGGCCACGAGCCCGCTTGAGTTCATGACGCTGAAGCGCCGGGACCCGAAGCCGAACGACGTGAGCATCAAGATCGAGTACTGCGGCGTGTGCCACAGCGACCTGCACACGGTGCGCGACGAGTGGGGCGGCACGATGTTCCCGATGATCCCCGGCCACGAGATCGTGGGCCACGTGACGGCGGTGGGCAGTGACGTGACCAAGTACAAGGTGGGCGACCGCGTGGGCGTGGGTTGCATGGTGGACTCGTGCCTGCAGTGCGAGGAGTGCCGCGAGGGCCTGGAGAACTACTGCTCCAAGGGCAACACCGGCACGTACAACTCGAAGACGGAGGACGGCGTGACGATGGGCGGTTACACGGACCACATCGTGGTGCGCGAGGAGTTCGTGCTGCGCATCCCCGACAACCTGGACCTGTGCGCCGCCGCACCGCTGCTGTGCGCCGGCATCACCACCTACTCGCCGCTGCGCCACTGGGGAGTGAAGCCGGGCAGCCACGTCGGCGTGGTGGGCCTCGGCGGGCTTGGCCACATGGCAGTGAAGCTGGCGCACGCCATGGGCGCCGACGTGACGGTGTTCACGACGTCGGCCAGCAAGGTCGAGGCCGCCAAGAAGCTCGGTGCGCACCACGTGGTCATCTCCAAGGACCCGCAGCAGATGGCCGCCTACAAGCGCAAGCTCAACCTCATCATCGACACCGTCGGCAGCGCGCATGACCTGGCGCCGTACGTGGACACGCTCAAGGTGAGCGGCACGCACGTGCTGGTCGGCGCGCCGGAGCACCCGCACCCGGCGCTGCAGCCCTTCGATCTGATCCTCGGCCGCAAAGGCGTAGCCGGCTCCTGCATCGGTGGCATCGCCGAGACGCAGGAGATGCTTGACTTTTGCGGCAAGCACAACATCGTCTGCGACGTTGAGAAGATCGACATCTCCTACATCAACGAGGCCTACGAGCGCATGCTCAAGAGCGACGTTCACTACCGCTTCGTCATCGACCTCGCCACTCTCAAGAAGCAGTAGACCTCGATGCTGCCGAGTCCGTCTGCGGCTGCTGTTTGGCTCCGCCGTGTCTTCTGTCCATTTACTTTCGGGATCCGGCTCGTCTTGTTAGCTGTTTGTTTCTCCCTGTTCTCCCCGCCTATGCGTGCGCGCGCACGTGTGTGTGTGTGTGTGTGTGTGTGTGTGTGGCGTATGCACAGCGCCCTAGCTGCATAACTGTCTAGCTTTGCGATCCCCGCGCTGGTCTGCGTTTTCTGCACTGTGCTCTCCCCCGTCCGCGGACGTTCTTGCCATGCAAGCAACGAAATCAAAGTAGCTTCTCGCGAGGCGTGTGCTGCGGTGGAGAGTGTGAGAGAGGAGTCATGTGCGCGCGCGTTTGTGCGTGTCTGTGTCTGTGTGGAAGAGAGAACGGCCTGTCACAACGCCCCGCGAGCTGCCGCGCACTTTCCTCTGACGAGGACTTGGTCCCCGTTTTCGCCACTATCCTATTTCATCTGTTTTCCTTGTTTCCGTCGTGATGCACCGGGTGCCCTCTTACAGACCACGCCGGTCTCTTTCTTTTTCCGCCCTATTTTCCCTTTTCTCCCCCTTTTTGTTGTTGTTTGCTCTCGCTCTTTCTCACCTGCAGGCGCGCAGCGTGCAACCACACCGCCACCAACAACTCCGCAAGCGACAAACAGCAAACGCAACTCAGCAGGGGCGATGCGGGGCGTGCCTCGCGCAGCCCGCACCTCTTTCGCTTCGTTTTCATCTCTGTGGCGGCGCTCCTCTGCCCTCTCCCTCCCTCTCTCTCTCTCTCTCCCTCTCGCGCCTTCACTCTCCTGGTACCCTCCTCCGACTTCTCTGCATGTGTGGTCTTGCTGCCC
>OESE01000167.1:0-130085 GCA_900240875.1 Crithidia expoeki
AACCACAAGGCAGTCTCGCCGCACACTCTCTTCAAACACTCGGTCACACCACCCTAACCCTAACCCTAACCACAAAGGCAGTCTCGCCGCACACTCTCTTCAAACACTCGGTCACACCACCCTAACCCTAACCCTAACCACAAAGGCAGTCTCGCCGCACACTCTCTTCAAACACTCGGTCACACCACCCTAACCCTAACCCTAACCACAAAGGCAGTCTCGCCGCACACTCTCTTCAAACACTCGGTCACACCACCCTAACCCTAACCCTAACCACAAAGGCAGTCTCGCCGCACACTCTCTTCAAACACTCGGTCACACCACCCTAACCCTAACCCTAACCACAAAGGCAGTCTCGCCGCACACTCTCTTCAAACACTCGGTCACACCACCCTAACCCTAACCCTAACCACAAAGGCAGTCTCGCCGCACACTCTCTTCAAACACTCGGTCACACCACCCTAACCCTAACCACAAAGGCAGTCTCGCCGCACACTCTCTTCAAACACTCGGTCACACCACCCTAACCCTAACCCTAACCACAAAGGCAGTCTCGCCGCACACTCTCTTCAAACACTCGGTCACACCACCCTAACCCTAACCCTAACCACAAAGGCAGTCTCGCCGCACACTCTCTTCAAACACTCGGTCACACCACCCTAACCCTAACCCTAACCACAAAGGCAGTCTCGCCGCACACTCTCTTCAAACACTCGGTCACACCACCCTAACCCTAACCCTAACCACAAAGGCAGTCTCGCCGCACACTCTCTTCAAACACTCGGTCACACCACCCTAACCCTAACCCTAACCACAAAGGCAGTCTCGCCGCACACTCTCTTCAAACACTCGGTCACACCACCCTAACCCTAACCCTAACCACAAAGGCAGTCTCGCCGCACACTCTCTTCAAACACTCGGTCACACCACCCTAACCCTAACCCTAACCACAAAGGCAGTCTCGCCGCACACTCTCTTCAAACACTCGGTCACACCACCCTAACCCTAACCCTAACCACAAAGGCAGTCTCGCCGCACACTCTCTTCAAACACTCGGTCACACCACCCTAACCCTAACCCTAACCACAAAGGCAGTCTCGCCGCACACTCTCTTCAAACACTCGGTCACACCACCCTAACCCTAACCCTAACCACAAAGGCAGTCTCGCCGCACACTCTCTTCAAACACTCGGTCACACCACCCTAACCCTAACCCTAACCACAAAGGCAGTCTCGCCGCACACTCTCTTCAAACACTCGGTCACACCACCCTAACCCTAACCCTAACCCTAACCACAAAGGCAGTCTCGCCGCACACTCTCTTCAAACACTCGGTCACACCACCCTAACCCTAACCCTAACCACAAAGGCAGTCTCGCCGCACACTCTCTTCAAACACTCGGTCACACCACCCTAACCCTAACCCTAACCACAAAGGCAGTCTCGCCGCACACTCTCTTCAAACACTCGGTCACACCACCCTAACCCTAACCCTAACCACAAAGGCAGTCTCGCCGCACACTCTCTTCAAACACTCGGTCACACCACCCTAACCCTAACCCTAACCACAAAGGCAGTCTCGCCGCACACTCTCTTCAAACACTCGGTCACACCACCCTAACCCTAACCCTAACCACAAAGGCAGTCTCGCCGCACACTCTCTTCAAACACTCGGTCACACCACCCTAACCCTAACCCTAACCACAAAGGCAGTCTCGCCGCACACTCTCTTCAAACACTCGGTCACACCACCCTAACCCTAACCCTAACCACAAAGGCAGTCTCGCCGCACACTCTCTTCAAACACTCGGTCACACCACCCTAACCCTAACCCTAACCACAAAGGCAGTCTCGCCGCACACTCTCTTCAAACACTCGGTCACACCACCCTAACCCTAACCCTAACCACAAAGGCAGTCTCGCCGCACACTCTCTTCAAACACTCGGTCACACCACCCTAACCCTAACCCTAACCACAAAGGCAGTCTCGCCGCACACTCTCTTCAAACACTCGGTCACACCACCCTAACCCTAACCCTAACCACAAAGGCAGTCTCGCCGCACACTCTCTTCAAACACTCGGTCACACCACCCTAACCCTAACCCTAACCACAAAGGCAGTCTCGCCGCACACTCTCTTCAAACACTCGGTCACACCACCCTAACCCTAACCCTAACCACAAAGGCAGTCTCGCCGCACACTCTCTTCAAACACTCGGTCACACCACCCTAACCCTAACCCTAACCACAAAGGCAGTCTCGCCGCACACTCTCTTCAAACACTCGGTCACACCACCCTAACCCTAACCCTAACCACAAAGGCAGTCTCGCCGCACACTCTCTTCAAACACTCGGTCACACCACCCTAACCCTAACCCTAACCACAAAGGCAGTCTCGCCGCACACTCTCTTCAAACACTCGGTCACACCACCCTAACCCTAACCCTAACCCTAACCACAAAGGCAGTCTCGCCGCACACTCTCTTCAAACACTCGGTCACACCACCCTAACCCTAACCCTAACCACAAAGGCAGTCTCGCCGCACACTCTCTTCAAACACTCGGTCACACCACCCTAACCCTAACCCTAACCACAAAGGCAGTCTCGCCGCACACTCTCTTCAAACACTCGGTCACACCACCCTAACCCTAACCCTAACCACAAAGGCAGTCTCGCCGCACACTCTCTTCAAACACTCGGTCACACCACCCTAACCCTAACCCTAACCACAAAGGCAGTCTCGCCGCACACTCTCTTCAAACACTCGGTCACACCACCCTAACCCTAACCCTAACCACAAAGGCAGTCTCGCCGCACACTCTCTTCAAACACTCGGTCACACCACCCTAACCCTAACCCTAACCACAAAGGCAGTCTCGCCGCACACTCTCTTCAAACACTCGGTCACACCACCCTAACCCTAACCCTAACCACAAAGGCAGTCTCGCCGCACACTCTCTTCAAACACTCGGTCACACCACCCTAACCCTAACCCTAACCACAAAGGCAGTCTCGCCGCACACTCTCTTCAAACACTCGGTCACACCACCCTAACCCTAACCCTAACCACAAAGGCAGTCTCGCCGCACACTCTCTTCAAACACTCGGTCACACCACCCTAACCCTAACCCTAACCACAAAGGCAGTCTCGCCGCACACTCTCTTCAAACACTCGGTCACACCACCCTAACCCTAACCCTAACCACAAAGGCAGTCTCGCCGCACACTCTCTTCAAACACTCGGTCACACCACCCTAACCCTAACCCTAACCACAAAGGCAGTCTCGCCGCACACTCTCTTCAAACACTCGGTCACACCACCCTAACCCTAACCCTAACCCTAACCACAAAGGCAGTCTCGCCGCACACTCTCTTCAAACACTCGGTCACACCACCCCAACCCAACCAACACCACACAGCCGCACCACCGCAGCACACCACCCACAACACTGCTCACTTCCTTTGCCAAACTCTTGCTCCTCACGTTGAAATACACTCGCACCTCTGCACGACGTTACACCACCACTCATTCTTCCCTGATCTATCTTCAGTGCCTCCGCAATTCCGGCTCAGCAGCACAAGCACTTCTCTGACGCACCATACCTTTGCCCACTCACAGGGCAGCACGCAGCACAACCCTCAACGAAGACACCGCACAGCCAACTGCCCAACGCAGCCAGGCACCACGAGCACACGCAGGTTGCGTGTTGTGACCCCTTCAGGTGCATGGTCTCCTTTTGAACCGCAAGAGACCACACCACACCGCCCACAAATGCATCGTGCACGGTCCGGCGGCTCCCTTGGTGCAGGTGAGTGTCCGCTGTCTTGTGAAACGAAGGTGGGTGAAGTAGAGTGTGCAAACACGTGTCCGAGCACACCTTCCTGCCACACGACCGAAAGAACACCACACACAGACACGCCGAGAGCACAGATGAGGGAGAAAGATGACAGCATTGTTTCTTTCATTCCCTGGAGTGTTGCAGTGCAGTGGTGTGGAGGGCTGCGTGCCATGACAACAAAACAACCCTGGAGATGTCAGTGATGATGCGCTGCGTTGCAGATAAGTGAAGCTGCTGAGTGTGATCTTGTCATGCCGTCGCCGTTCCCACCCTTGTGAGAAATAGCAATGCTTTGAAGCAGTCTGCGGAAGACACTTCGCGACCTGTCTCTAACACCACGCGCTTT
Source organism: Crithidia expoeki (assembly GCA_900240875.1). Classification (NCBI taxonomy): domain Eukaryota; phylum Euglenozoa; class Kinetoplastea; order Trypanosomatida; family Trypanosomatidae; genus Crithidia; species Crithidia expoeki. The sequence continues at coordinate 4,187 of OESE01000167.1, forward strand.
GCAGCACGAGAAACGCAGGCTGGCAGGACGATGGTGTGCACTAGGGTCCGCAAGATGGAGTATACCGTCTGCTGTTTCACCACGCGTAACGTTTGTCGCAACGTGGTGACCACTTTACCTCCAGGTAGAGCCAACTCTCCCCTTGACCACAGCAGTGCCTCACACCAGCTATGCGAAGACGGTGATGGCGGTTTGTGGCTGCTGTGACGCTTGTCCTCCCAGTCAGGAACAATGCAGTGTTCGAGTGTAAGGTCTGTAAATGCACCCTTACTTTGAGCAATGGTGTACGGCATGATATTAGGATCAGAACCTTACGTCGTGAATCCGTCTACCGTAACAACACTGATGCACCACAACGTGATGATTACACCTGCGAACTATGTGCGGTAGCACTGGCTTCCTCATCAGCCTCCGTAAAGTCCCCCGGCTTGGAGTTGAGAGTGTCTGCCTGCCGAGTGAAGTGTCAGCGGCCTTTCCAACACGGTAGCAAGCACGTATCCTCAGCACTAAGACGAGCGTGCACGCTCACAATGGAGTCAACGGTGTTGTCGACAAGGATGCTTCGCCACAGCGGTGTGACGATGGTGTATGTGCGTGTGTGCGTCGTTGATCCGTTGCCGTCGTCCTTGCGTACGCCAGGCAGTTGCAGCAACGTACCCATCACTGTTGACCTCCACAATGGCGACGATGCAGCAGCAGTACAAAAATGAAGGTGTGTCTCCTTAATGCTGCTTCGCCTTGCCGGTAATGCAGCAGCAGGTGTGGTGATGACACGTGCGCATCCCCGCACTGATGCCACGTTCGCTGCCGGTGTCAGCACGGCACTCCACTTCGGCAAGCTGATGCTGTTGGCCCCCATCCGTCTTTTACACAAGCAGCGGCGACGCAACATGGCGGCCTTCTACGGAGAACCTGTGCAACGCTTCGTGGCAATGAGTACACAGCCGTAAGGTGTCGTGCCACTTCCCTTGTCAGTAGAGCTTTGAGGCACAGCAGGATGACGAAAGCGTGTCCTGTAACGGTGTCGAGGCGGTGTGGTGGCGATGGTGAAGCTTCACAGTGGTGTGAGCTTCATTTTAACCAGCATCGATGCAGAGCTGCAGTGTGAGAAAGCAGTGGCACATCCCCACAACCACAAATTCCCGCGTTGTCGCTGACGCTTTGTCAGCCCACCGTGTCAAGTATGCACGCCCATGCTTTAATACCACCCTCTGTGTGAGCAGCGGCGGTGTGCTGTTCATGCAAACTGTTGAGCACAAGCCTTCAGCATGACAACAGAGTGCTCCACGTCGAGGACTTCACCTTACAGGACAATATTGGTGACAAGCGTGTGTCTGCCTGCCGGGTGTGGTGCCACCCGTCTTTCCAGTGGCAATGCAAAGTCGCACTTCGTGAGCCTATACCTTCATAACCACACAGTGTCAGTTTACGGAGCGGTGCCCAGCCCCACTGTGGTGGCGCCGTCCTTCTCACTTAAGACGCGAATGAGCAGCGCAACGCTAGCCCAAAGCGCACCCCCACAACAATACTACCTCTACTCTTTTCTTGCTGTGGCACTGCACTGTGGCACATGTGGGTGACTATGTGCCCCGCACCATGATAGCAGCACAGCTTCGCAGCACGCACCCTTGACCTCGATCCAGTTTGCTCTCCCACGCTGCCACAAATCTCTTTATTGTGCACAATGCCGAGTTCGCCGTCATTGACAATGCGCTGCCACACCACTGCGAGGATCAAGGTCTGTCTTTGCGTCCACACGGCAGATACTGCGGAGGAGCCTACGCACAGTAATAGTGCTCTACTCAATTCTGTTCGCGACACTGGCTAATTAGCTATCCCATCGCCTTTGCAGTGAGGAGCATCACTGCACTGCAGTCTGTCGAGCACCCTGCTTTCTACAGCAGCGCTTTCATTGCGAGCATAAATGCAGTACAGTGTGGCACTGACTGCAGCAAGTAGTCGTCCTTCTTGCGGGATGAAGGTCCGCTTCACTGCCACGATAAACACGTGTATGCCCCCTTGTGTCAGCGTTACTGTCGAAAGAAACAGTGTGGAGATGAGTGCGTGTGCTGTTGAGACGGCGTCGTAGCTAGGGGATAGTGACAGCGTGTCTGGGTAATGACGCCGTCGTTAACGTCAGCACCACCACTTCCCCACAACACACCGCATGGAACACCGCAGAAACACTACCAGATGCACCGTGTAAGTTCCCAGTTGTAGTTCTGCTCCTCCGAGCGATGGAGCCGCATTGCAGAGTGATTACGTGCATTTTGACTACACCGCACCGCCTCATTTTCCCTGCTGCTGGCAACATCACGCTGTTCCGGAATGGTGAGCATGTATCTCTACAGCTTCACATTGACAACGGAATAACAGGTGCACCGGCACACGGTACTGCCGTTGTCATTGCTAGTAGTGGCAGAGCTTCGCAGCGTGGCGACAAGTGCCTTTATGCGTGGCGGTGTCCCCTTTCACTGTTCCCATCTGCGCAGTGCCCGGATTTCGTAGCGCGTGTTTCCTGCGTAGCACTAGCATGTTTCCTGCAGTCAGCAATTCAACGTCACATTATGCTGGTGAATGCGTGAGCTCTGCTGCAGTAACAATACCATCGTGTTCAGCAACGACTCGCCGACAAAAAATGGTGATGAGCGTGCGAGCCTGTCACATGGAGTGTCACCTTTCTAGTAGCTGGCTACGTGGCAACGCTGTAGCGAAATCACGAGTGCAAGTCTACATAGTCAAGCCGCAAGAGCACGGTTACAAGTGTGCAGGATGGCCAGGTATCACCTCCATTCTCAACAAGGTCACAGCGACGTAGAGCTTCAATGACTGCGTGTATCTGCCAAGACATGACCTTCACTATCAACACCTGTGCGTCAGCACAACATCCCAATTGCGTGCACTCGGAAAGGTATCAATCTCCTCCCTTGTAGTTATGCAGCGTTAGAACTCAGTGGTTGCTGCATGCTGCTTCATGGAGACAGCACTTTGTTTTCAGAGAAGGCACCCACACGCAGAAGGCAGTTGAGTGTAACGGCGTCCGCCCTATGTTCGCCACAATCTGAGTTGCCAGCGTCAATGTGTTGCAACATTGCAGCCACCAGCACACTTTCCTATACACGCAACGTGCCTTCTTCACCGGCAACGTTGTGTCCCACAGCAAAGGATTCAGAAGTAATCATCCCTCTCTCACGCATGGCGCCACCGTCCTGGTCAGCAACGCACAGCGTACAATCGCAGTCACTTCCCCCAAGCGTGTGCGCGCCATGCGTGTAGCTGACAACGCTGTAGTACTCGGGATCAAACAGCAAAAACAAAGACCGAGTAGGGGAGCATACATCACCACCACCATCTGGCGTATGCCGGGAAGCCCTCACAAGAGAGCTGCTGCCACCAGCAACAACGGCGAAAGCACTACTAGACGCTAGTGGCACGAGAAAGTGGAGGAGAAAGAAGGTAGCCAGAAGCAAAGGTGATGAGAGGGAGAATTGTTGCTGTTGCTGATGATCGTGTGGCACACGAACGCAGGGAGCACGGTACACAACCCTATTTCCCGCGCGTTTTTGATTTGCTGATTTTGTTTCAAAATAGCAAAGCCGTACGGTTTCTTTTTATTGAACATAGTAGGTGGGTCGGCGATTGGCTGCTATCTTTTGTTCTCAGTGTGAGTTTGCCAAGTAAAGTGTAATAGTGCCAGGATGAAGTGGCACAGCTGCGGGTGTAGAATAGGCACTCAATCCACTCGCCCTTGCAAAAGAGCATCTGCACGGTCTGAAATTGATACGAGCTTCTCACTGCAATAGCTGTCTTTCGTCGCAGTACCGTCAACGACAAGACGAGAGCAACTGCAGGTGGGAGAAAACAAGGCAGCAAACACACAGTCTCAACGATCCGAAAAGGAAAACCACTGCCGCATGGGAGCTGTGACATCCCATTAGCAGTACAAGAGACAAGGATTTACTTCAGCCTCGAAAGGTTGCAGCTGCGTTCACAGGCGTCATGCGACAGGGATGCCCCTCTTGTTATTGTCGTGAAACTCCTGGAGGCAGGCGTGCACAAACTGCAGGAAGAGCGCGTATGCGGCGTTGCGTCCTCATGTGGGACCACTTTTCGCAATGCACGTTGAACGTCAGGACCCAATTTACCGTTCAGATATTCCGCCTTACATTCTTTGATTTTTGCTGAGAACAGTCGCTGTACAGTAGCCGAGCGCAATTCAACACAAAGAGACCAACATCTTAACTAGAACAGGCACCATGGTGTGGCCTCCCTGAAAAAGCAATAGCAAACCTCTCTGTGCAGCAAAGCACCTCCACGAGGTGCACTTTGCCGTTTCGCATGTTGCCGGTTTGCAAAGCATAAAGGCGGTTCATTAATGTAAGTGATAAGGTAGTGGGCTTCTTGTGACGCCACCGTAAGCAGCACAGAGAAGAACCGTGGCTAATGTAGTACACCGTGCGGAGACGAGACCACGAATAGTGATGTGTTAGGAGCACACGACAACAACATGAACACACACACAACAGAAATGCTACAATGCAGACTCTTCGAGAGAAGTAAGCGGATCGCTACGGCACCGTCGCCACAGAAAGACGAAACAAATTTATGCTCCAGACTGCGGTAAGTACAAAGCAAACTGTGAAGTTCCCCCCAGAACGCAGCTCTGCCTCTGCAGTCGGAAGTGTGCCAAACACTTACTCTACGATATTACTGCCGCAGAACGATAGACGGAGGGCTAGCAAAAGTGCAGAACAACTTTATACATGCTCTAAAGAGAGTCCATCGTTAGGTGAGAGGCTAGCTACGTGAGGGTGGAAGAAGAGGACAAGGAACCGATTCAGAGTCATGCAACTGTGCCGCACGACAATCGACGAGGAGGAGACACAGCGAATGCCACGGAGGCGTACTTGTTCTGTCTTTCAAACAGCGTTGGAGGGCAACGGTATTGACGTGCACCTTTGAAAGGCGCACTCTCGAGAGATGGTACTTTGGTGTGTACTAAAGCTGCTTGTGCCATAGCAGTGAAAGGGAGAAAGCTGTAAAGACCAGGTCGCTTCAGTGTAAGCCATTGCGTCTGTGAGAGAAGAGCTTCTGGCTTGTTTTTCTGAATGCAATCATCCTCGCAGAAGCCAGATGCTGACAGGAATTGTTTCACGCTGCAGCACGGCACGCGAAGTGTGTGTGTGTAAGTTGGTGGGTCTGGCGAGGTCACTGGCGTCTTCAAGGCCACTGTCAAAAGAGACGTCTACTTTGCGTAGAGGTGGGCAGCTGTCAAGGCCTTTCGAATTTGCCAGCTTACAAGGCATTGCCGTGATGTTTTCTAACTGCGACGCACCAGCAAGACCGCGAAGCCCCTGTAGAGGATTGTCGCTAGTACCCCGCTGCTCTAGGAGAAGGCAGGTGCCGAGGCCGTCAATGGTGCGCAGCCTACAAAGAAGACGCATCGAGTTCCTGCCAACACGATGGACCCGCAAGACCTCTCAAGCTTTCTGAAAGGCTGTGCGAAATGGCGACTTTGGTGAGCATGCGGCACGTACTCAAACCGCTCAAATGGTGCAGTTGGCACCGGTACGCAATCAAAAGTTGCAGTTGTGGTGCTCTAGCAAGACCGTCAAGACTGATCAGAGGTGCGTTAGAGTGAACCTCAACCTCTTTCAGCACTGAGCATGTACTGTGGCCATCTACGTTCAGCAGATTGCAGTCCACAGCTTTGAGCTGTTTGAGACACAGAGCGCCAAGTGAGCGAATTGGTACGCCTCGAGATTCTTCTCGTTGAAATGTTGAGCACTGCCATCTGCAGACAGTGCGTTAAACGAACTAACGTCGTTAGTTGGGATCAACTCACCATCCACCTACGCACGTGCAAGGAGCTGGTTACTGCAGAGACGTTGCGCTGCGTTGGGCCGTTGCACAAGGTCACTCCCTTGCTTTTCACTGGTGCTGCTGTATGCACAGTACGCTCCACAGCACCATCCACAGCGGCATCCCCGCTTGCCGTGCCCTTGCAGTCGAGAGAACGCTGCCCTGCAGTTGTGAAAGACGACTATGCCGACACAAAGCTGCCGCACGGACCGCCGCAGCGCTGCACGCCGTCCCGCATGCAGTCAGTCGCTGAGGTGACTGTGACCTGCAGTGGCTTCACTCGCAGTCGCAATCCAGCGGCAGGGAATGTGAGCGCACCGCCACGTGCGCTATCTGCGCCAGCCACCGGCGGCAGCAGACACCGACCGGCCCACCACAACGAAACCGCAAGTTTCGGTGGCCTCAACACCTCATGTGTAGACTCAAGCATGACAGCGCAGCAAGCGATTTACCATACGCGCTCAAAAGCAGTTCCTGCTACCTTGCTATCCCCTTGCCAGCACCTCCACGTTCAGTCGAAACGATGGTCACACGGCACTCAGCATACCGAAAATCCCCAGAAGGCCACTCAAGTCAACGAAGCCCACCACCTGCGCAACGACATCCGAATGTACACGCTACCACATCCTGCGAACGCTGCACCCATTGGCATAGGCGGATAGCACCGCATCGCAATCTGCAACGTGGCTCCGAAAGCCCACCGCGTGGAGGTCGACATGGGGCTTCTGCCGTTCTCTAACGCGGCGAGGTTTTCTTGTTGTCTCGTGCATCAAAGGCCGTAAATTCCAAGTGGAAAAAGACCCAGATTTCAGCGGCACGAAGAGAGAACGCAAATCGTGCGGCAATCAGCAATGGTGGAGAGGGTGAAAAGGAAATCCCCAATGGTGTCTTCAAAGGCGGCAACGAAAATGACTGGTAGAGAGCATCCCCGTGGAGACTACGTAACTGCCTCTGACGTCTCCCACGATCACATGGAAGGCGGGTTGAATAGAAAAGAGAAAGGCGCAGTGAAAGTCAAAGAGAGGCGCTGAAGACCCCAAAGGAGGGAACCTGCAACCTCTGTGAACCTTCAGGGTTACCGCTGTTGGAGGCCTCAAAGACTTCTACACGTCAACAAAACACTCACACCGCCAGAGCACGTTCGAGAAGAACAGTGGAGGGGAGCAGAAACTTGCCGTGCAGTTAGCACTCGTGTTTCCCCCTTTCACTGGGAAGCAGCAGCAGCCCCGGCTCCAGGCAGGCAGGAACACGCAATAGTAGAAGCGGCAGGTATATTCGATCCCCTTGTGCAACCTGAAAAGTAGAGCTACACTAGAGACGTGGTGTCCGCACGAGAGCAAGACAGAGGAGAAGAAAAAAACGTTGGGTGACGGAGCTGCACTCGTGGAAAGAACAAGGAGATTGCAGCGCACGCAGTGAGCCTCACGAATATGATTAGCAGCAAAGTCAAAGACACGTGAAATAGGCCTCGTTTGCGACCTGATTCAACGGTGCGAGACACTGCAGCAACAATCGGTAAACACACTCGAGCATGGAGTTATAATAATAGTAAGCTGCAACCGGCGAAAGCGCGAGAGAAACACGGCAGCAGAAGCACACATTGCGCCTATTACATAGAATAGCTGCAACTCCGTTGCACGCCTGTGAATGGCTGCAGTGGTTTTCGTTGAAAACGAGGTGGTAGCACTTTAGAACTACGGCCGAAGAGTGGCTGAAGAGTCTCGATCCTCAGCCTTACGGCCCGCCGTGTCAGCCAGTCTCGGGCTGATTGAGACTGCAAGATCACTCACGTCGTTCAGCGAGGTGTTGCCCCTCATTTCAACCCCACGAGCACTGGGCAGCTGTCTAGACCGCCGGGCATGCGCAGTTCACAGCTGACGGCGGCAGTTACCTCCAGGAAAGATCAGTTAGCGATGCCACGGAGATCGCGCAGCGCACTCACATGATACCTCTTTCGCTTTTGCAGTGAAAGTGTCCGGCACCACCGGCACGCCGTAGAGCACGTTCCCCAGCGGCATTTGTCTCGGGACCCAGCACGCCAGCAAGGCTAAAGGCGCTTCCAAATTGCGCCCTTCCGTAGACGTCAACTTCGCAACACACCAAAGAAAAAAAGAACGCAAGGACTACCGCGGCGAAACTCCTCGCAGTAGTTTGCGCCAAGCTTCACAGGGCACGGCGTGTCCGTGAGAAGGCTAAGGCTGGCTGAATCGCTGCATTTGTTTGCATGCAGTTCGCTACACAACGGGCGGCTCGCGAGATCAGCTGACGAATCCATTCCACAAAGACTTGCCTTGTTAAGCGGCGCAGGTGCTTCGCTCCTACCAACGCGGGGATCTCCCTCAGATTTCACAACCGTAGACAGTCACGTCGCCGATGAGTATCTACGCTGCCACGCATGGAACTTGACCCAACGCAGCGGCTGTGCCCGCCCTCTTATCAACCGTCCCACGCCCAATAAATAGCGTTGTCGACTTGCATAAACCCGAAAGTGCACAAAAGAGCGTGCCGCACTGCCCACTACACAGCGGCACTAGGTGGCGCACACACATCGGGCGTCCAGAGGTGCGTGAACACTCCGCTCGGGTACGCGACTCTGTCGATCACCGTTGTTTAGCAGTGTCAACCCTTCGCTGCGGGGGTGTTGCCCACCATGAGAACCAGCGGCAGAGCGCACCGGCCGGTTCTCCACACCGAATGTGCAACCGTTGCTGGCTTTTGCCTCGTCAATCCCACGGGGAGTTCAATACAAGTCATCAAGGAGTGGTTTCTCACTTGGAAGCTTCCGTGTTTGTCTACGTCGCCCCGCTTGTCTGCCAGCGTATCCGCGTTCGGCCGCATCTGCGGACACACGGCGGTCAGCAGTCAGGAGATACTGCCGCCGCAAAATGCAGCTCAAACCTGCGTGGCATCGTCTAAATCCGAGTGTGACAATGACGTGTGCCTCCCGTCCTCGAAATTGTCGAAAAGGGGGGCGTGAAAACGCATCGCTTGGCTTTGATAAGGTATGCGATGAGGGGTCGCCTAGTCGAATTTGTAAAGCGCGCATGCGGAACCTTTTAGCAGCTCTCCGTTCTCTTCCTCTTCCAAGGCGAGGCTGCTTCCCATAGAACAGGGACGGAATATGCGGCTAAGGAAGAAGAGGCAAGGGAAAACTCTGTGTCCTTTAGTATCCCCTTTGTAGCAGTAGTGTGTGTACCAAATAACGAAGTCAGCTGCTGCGTAAACAGCGCTGTACTATTTGGCCCCGTGGATCTCAAACATATGGGGAGACTGCAGACTCTCTAAGAATGGACCTATCGCAGATGGGGAAACGGTGTGACAGCGAATTCGGTGATGTGGCGATGAAGCACTCCACAGGTAGCAACGCGCACATGTAACCGATTTGCCTTGCGCAATGCAGAGTAAACGCAGCACCGTCGCGTTTAGCACCGGCGCGCGCAGTCGCATGAAGGCTGGCTCGTTTGCGATGATAGGTGCTGTTGCCTCTGTGGTACCACAAGGAGAGCTTCGCATAGCTTTGCACCTGTTGTCGCAACTTATCCTGCGATCAGAGGAAACCCAAAGAGAAAGCTACGCAGCTTCCGTTCTCTTTGCTTTCTAAAAGGGAAAGCAGCAAAGCTAAGCCACGGCAAAGCCGTCATCCCACCTCTTTAGTGGGCCCTGTTGTGTGTCGCCGCGCATGAAGAGTGTGGGAAATACGAATGCACGTTTCAATAACCTAGAAGCGGCGCCTCAAGCACTCAGCTTCAATTTCGACGCAGATAGCTTAAATTGCCTCTAAGCGGCACCCGCAAAGGATCACGTATTCAGACACAAGCATGCCACCTCTGCTGCTTACAAATGGCTCACCGAGCAGTGCAACAGTAACACGCGCGGACGCACCTCAGAAATGAGCTGCTGCCCTAAACCGCAACACATTCAGTGTGGAAGACGATTTTGGTCGTTGTGCAGCAGCAATGTGCCCATAAGTGCCTCAATCGTTTCCTTGAGACATGAAGCTCATGCAGGTAGGTGCAACTGCTGTTTCTTTTCTTGTGGCGTTTGCACTCCAGTACTGCCCTGAGTACCCAAAAGCCTCCGCCCTCATGCGGCGCTTCCTTTTGAAAAGCACAGCCGTTGGACGGCATCATCTACCCCTGCATCTTTCCATTGAAGTGCTTGTCGGCGACGCGAGGCGTCTCTCAAAAGAGCGGTGGCACAACATGCACCACTAAGAGAGTCTTGTACCGCAGACCCTACTTACGACAATTAATGGAAGCGCAAGTCCCAAACGTGAGTCTGCGCTGAACACGTCGAGCGCATTCACTACACGCGACTCATTAAAACACCCAAGATGATGATCGTTCTCTTTGTTCCCAATGCTGTGACACGCCACATTCCCAACAAGTCCAGCACCGACGAATTGGAACGTCCCCCGCGCAGGTGAACACGCCATTCGTCAGCAACTCGTTCTGGGTATGAATCATGACCGTAAAACCGCGGGTAGCAAAGTAGGCGTTGGCCATATCATTGTTATGTGTGCGACGCAAAAACCCAACAAGCCGCCAGTGCCAGCTTGCACCGTTGTAATCGCCGTAGGGGAAGATGAGTTGCGTCTACGGCATCAGAAGGAACCACTCTACATGGATGCGCGCATTTCAGTACCTTTTGTGAGCCTCTTCAGGTTTGGCAGTGCAAAGGTCTCTACAGCAAACTCAGTTCTCTGAAACGGTGACGCGACGAAGAGAAATGAAAACACATTAAACGAGATGAAGTGGGTGCAACGTGAGTTGCTGCGCGAGAACGCGGCCTGCTGCTACGTGTTGTCACACACCGGGTTGCATCAAAACCAAAAATGGAAAAAGCAGCCCTTTCAAAACCGCTTTTTTTGTGTGTGTGAAACGAATTGAATAAAGAATAGTAGCGAACCGAGGCGGTGTGAAAGCCGTGGCGTTGGACCTCCCGTGTGAGACCAATCCTGCGTTGCGAATTCCGCTGAGACCTATACGCACACACCCTGTTTGTACCTGCGATGATATAATGCACTTGGTTTTGCTAGCGCGCCTTCTCCAATGCGACTGCGGTGTCGAGACCACCTGTGAGGTCATTTCTTTTCGTTAATTTAGAGAAGTTTGTTTTTTATGATGACACGATTAACGAAACAGCAACGGGAGCACCTAATGAACCAGATCAGCTCCAAGGACCGCTGCCGTGGTGAGCTAACACGTGAATGGGTGGATGAAAACCTAAAGTGTAAAAGCTGTGACGTAGCGTGAACCCTGGGCAGTGAGTACAATCACTGAGAAGTAAATGAACTAGAGTTCGTTTAAATGTGCGGCGGTAGTTCCCACAGTAGAAAAAGCACAAGGAAAACAAAGGACACGCGTCAGCGACACGATCTTTGTCACAGAGGTACCTATTCATTTCCCAGCGAAACCGGATTGCAAATTAAAACGGATATCTACCACATTAGATTCCTCTTCTTCTATTCAGTTCTCTTAGATGGTGGAACCGGCGTAAACACTCGCGTCCTCATGGCCTGTGCTTCAGGATACGGTAATCTCTCAAAATAATGCGGAGTTCCCGAGGCTATCCACGCTGCGTAGATCTTAGTCTGAAACTTGTAGCTCCTCTAAACGGGCTGTATCGTCCAAGCTGTTATACCTGTGAGATTGCGACCTCGATGGATGTGTGAAGTGTCCAGTTAGAAGCATGTTCCCGGGTCAATTGTGGCTACTGCGCAAAGTGCGTTCTTTCCTTTATGCCGGTGAATATAATTGCTGGGTGACGGTTGAGGTCGACACCGCAGCAACTGACATCAAGGAAGCAATGGAGCTACGGAAGAGAGCTTTGAATACAGGAACTGGAGCCGATGGATGTGAAAAAACTTGTTCTAGAATCAACTGAGATTCATCTGTGTGACCATTGAAACGGAAAACGATAGTGTTGCGTAAAGTGATAAAGAAAGTTGCTTGTAATGCGTTTTCGCACGGGAAAACCTCACGGGACACGACGCGGTGTCGGTGGAAAATGGGGGCAGTGATGTTTTTCTTCTCGTCTGCCGGAACGCCTCCAACGACGTGCCGGTTGGAAGTCCCCTAACAAACGCGCGACAGTGCCCAGATCGGCCAAAGAAAAGCAAATTCACTTGTTTCCTGGACTGAGGTCCGCAACGACCGTAGTCGAAAGTCTAGAAACGGAGGAAAGAAAGAAACTCAGATGTCAACAGTGGCAAAGCCTGTGGAAGGGGAAAAGGATCGGCCAAGCCGGCTTCCCCGGCACCCGTGGCCCAATAAGACATTGGCATGCATCCACGCGGAGAGCGTAGGTGTTTGAAGCGGGGGAGGAGGGTAGGACGTTTTACCTTCGTGCGTGACGCCTTGAAGGGCAGGACTGTCGCACAACACGTATACGGAAAACAGGGAAAAGAGTGGGACGAGCCCAAAGGACCAGAAGCCGCATCCGTGGTGACAGAAAAAGGAAAAAGCGCCCCGACAAAATTCCCCGTTTGGTCAGGGCCGTGACGTCGTCAAACCCCGTTTCAGAGAAACGCAAAAAAAAAAAAAAAACGACGTCTTGGAGTGGCAACGTCGACGCTTTCGTTTCGCAGGCCCTCCGACTTCGCGAGTTACTGACGCAGGAAAACACAACAAAGTAACATCAAAGACTTTTGGGCTTTTGAACCGCGCCTTACTCACACTACTTGAGAGCACTGGCGTTTCCTTCACTTTTCGTGCCGTCGGATGATACGCTCGAGCTCGCCGGTATTGCACAAAACAGAATTACCGCTCGCGTTGGAGTCTTGCGGCCACAGGTGTTGCAGCGCAAATGCACAGCGTTCGACAGCAGAGAAACTCATCACGCAGGTGTCGTAAGGAAAATAAGCTTCTGCAGACTTTCACCACCTTGCAAGACGGAGGTGACGCCTCTTTTTGCGTGGGCTAGGGAAGGTTGCTGAAGGCAGTATGCACTTTCAAGCAACACGGTGGCGTCGTAAATGTATGTGTGTTCCCAAGGTCAAGTGCTTCCAGTTTCTCCGCGTTAGACTCCCACCGTGGGGCCAGCTCCCCTTGCAGAAGAGGGAAAAAAAAAAAAACGTGTTGAGAGTTCGCGCAGATTCTCCAGGTGCTGCGATGTCAGTGACCTTGGTGTCACTCAAATCAACCGTCTCGAAGCGCTCTGCTCACATCAGTGGTGTCAGCTCACGCATTCTAATGTGGCTCTGTTCCACTTCCGTCGGCGTCTGCATCAAGTGGAGGAGAGGAAACTTGTCGGGCTCAGCCGTATTGGAAATGTCCACCCCCTTTTTCAGGTTTTGTAACTCTCTGAGTCACATTTGAAACGCTTCGGCACTTCGGTCACGGGCCTAGAGACCGCCAGAGAAGATGTGCCCGCCGCGTCGGTGTTGGCAAGTCGCGGGTTTGCTGGGTTACGGACCGCGTATCGTACGGGTACGTCGCCTACGACGTACTTTACCAAAAAAAAAGATGACAAGGTCAAGATGGGTGCGCAGACGGCTGAGCGTGCAAAGTCTGTCGCCAGCGTTGACGCAAGGACCACCACTGTCAACTGTTTTCCTTGTTGTAGTACATCAACGTTGCAAATGCGGCAACCGTTCTATCGCAGTCCGAATAGCACAAGTGCACCGGTGACCATAACAGCGATGTCTGTCGCGGAGACCCTGGAGAGCTTCAGTACCTTCAGTTTTTATGTGTGTCGTATCCGCAAAGTGCTCGCCACTTGAGAGCGTCCGCCGAAGTCGAGCCTAGCCAGATTTTATAAGGACTTGTTCCAGCGGCCGATGCTTTTCATGTTCCAGCTGTGGAAATTCAGCACCAGCAGCTTGTGCGTGTTATCAACAAGCTCAAAGGGAACGTGGACAAACAAGTTCGTGCAACCGCCGAGCATCAGCAATACCAGTTGCTGCAGTGAGTCGATACAGCCATGTGGGGGGCTACAAGAAAAGCGAAGTCTCGGAGTGCACTACAGAACTCACTTCGGCGGTCCCTCCACCCCTGTTATGACCGTACAACTGGTCGCGAAGATCTTCAAATGGACCGCGCAGCGCAGTCTTTCCTCAGGCCGCCCAGCACATCACACGTGTACACATGTATTTCGTTCAACTCCGTGCAAACCGCCAATGTGGCGGGCGGCGCAGGGATGGCCGTGTTGGAGATGTGAATCGACGTGAGCATCTTCAGCACCCGCAGCATTCTGGTGCATTTAGTAAGGTGACTCCTGTCGCCAACTAAGCTCACCACTAGGTGCACAGCTGCAGGACGTCGACGCGTCCCTGCCGGTTTTTTGTCTCCTGCACCATCTTTACCAAAGCTGCGTGGGCAACCGACAGGAGGACCTTGATCAGTGGCCAGTCGTGGACGTAAATGCTCTCACACTTGCGGAAGATGGTGATCCACAACGCCGTGCTTTCCTGCTGCAGAGGCAGCGCCAGCCCTTGCTAGTGCAGACTTTGGATCAACTCCACGTGCGAGAGAGTGGGGCAGTGCTCGTTCGCCCACACGCCACCTCTGCAGCACAACGCCACCACCAATTTGCGGAGAACTGGGAAGGCACTAACGTCGGAGAGGTCGGTCAGCTCAGCACGGCCAATCAGCCTCAGCAAGTTCACGGCAACAAACACTCCAGGTCCGCGAAGCTCTTCAAGCAATAGCCTTGCATCGACAAAGACACCGCGTACTTCTCGTTCGGTACTACCTTGAGGTCGTCGCAAAATCTGCGGATGATTTTTGATAGGGTCCGCACGTGATCATATCGTCTTCCTTCCATTAGCGTTGGAATTTCTGTCGTGTGTTTTCGCTTTTCACTGCTGAGAAGAAGCAGAGCCTCAACAAGGGCGGCACGTTTAGTGAACCCTTGCTATCAACCAAGAGACGGGGAACAAAGCTGCAGAGAGGAGTGAAAGTGGAGGAACTTCCTGCAATACAGCAAAGGTGCGTACACCTGCTCATTAACGCGGCGGAATCCTTACTTAAAGCCGCTGTCATCGCAGTAACAAGCCTGTTTGTGGGATTCAGCTGCACTCTACAATCCTTCTTAAATAGCATGGCGAGCTCGTCACTCAGAACCTTTACTATTTCCGCTTATTTCGAGTGCCGAAGAAGTTGTGGGCAAACCCGCAAACTGTAAACGAGGAGGAGGAGAGACACTATTTTCAGCCGCTGAAAAACAGCAATGGAAAGAAAACCGAAGAAGGGCAAAAAAGAGGTCTTCTCGGGCGGACGATGATAGGCAGCATGTGGGCTGCGAAAACTGCGCTCTGCATGGCAAGAATGAAGAAGTGGTTAAGAGCAAAGCACTACACCGTGCTAATTCAAAGGAGAAAAAGGTATGCCCAGCCACTGGCGACGGATCTCGCGCAGAGCAGCACTTTCGCTCCCACGCTGTGTGCGAGTGGTATTTGTTTGATGATGAGCTCCGGTGTATATACGTATATATAGGTGGGCAGTGCGTTTTATCCTCCTCGCGGATTCAAGTAATAGCTGCCGCGTGCTTCTCCGGGTTTTCTACCTTGTGGAAGGAAATGAAAACGGAGGAGCACGCGTTGACGCTTTCCTGTACAAGTTCCGGAAAAGGGGGACGTGATCCGTACCACCTCAGAGCTTACCGCACCTTCCGGGAGACCCGACTGTTGGTCTTGGGCTCCAAGAGACGTGTTCACGACAGCGGAGGCGGCTTGTTGCGGGTTTACTGAAACCGCTGCTCAAAACTCAAGGGGGGTTACTGGAGTCCATGCAGCTTTGTGTGCTGGGACTTCGCCCCACCACGCACGCACACACGTTCAAAAGCTGCAGTAAACAAGCAAAGAAAACCAGAAATATTAAAGAGAGGGAATAGAAGTGCGTTACTCAGTCCGCCTCTTCTCATTTCAACGACGGGAAACACTAGAGGGGGGCGACAGCAGTGGGCTCGTAGGCAGCGCACTCGGGTGCGTCGCACAAGGAGGCGACCTTCGCCGCGCGGTATGCTTCAGTGCGGTCGATTAAAGAGAGCGGGGAACAAATAACGGGTTTTAGTGGTCAACGAAAAGTGTAAAGGAATAACGGGAGGGGTGCCGTGTTGCCCCCTCTTCCCCTCTCCTTCAAACAGACCACCTCCACGAATTGACGTCAACAGGGGAGGTGATGAAAAAGAGGCCAGCCGCTTTTTCCTTTCGTCGTTCTCTGCCGACGCCTGCGTTTACTAAGCGGAGGCAAAGCAGAGGCTGAAATCAGAGCCGCGAGAAGACGAAAGAAAAGGCGTCGAATGCTGCTGCGCTTAGGCGAACATGGCGTACACGAGAGTGACGGCAGCAGCTGCCAGGGCAGCATGCACGCTGACAGATGACGCTGCATTTACACACTTACCGTACTTATTGATGGTCAGGTTATTCGAGTTAGTGACGTACTGCAAGCGGTAGCCTCGCTCACAGGAAGTGCACCAGCCAACGGCCTGGCAGCGTGCGCAGTGTGCCGTCTTGCACCCCGTGCATCCGTTTTCGCCGTGGTAGTAGCCGGACTTGCACGCAATGCAGACGCCGAAGGTGCAGGTTTGGCAATTGTCGTCGCACACCGCCGTGGCCATCACCGCCGCGACAGTCGCCACGAGCAGAGCCACCAGAAAGACGCGACGAGGGAAGGACGCCATGGTGAGCCGTGAAAGGAGGGAGGGGGTGGATTCGGTTGGTTGTTTGAGTAAGAGGTACGAGCTTTGGGGGCTTGTTGGCAGGCTAGCGCGTGAAAGCGGCTCCAGAGCTCAGGGGGTAGAGGAAGGAAGAGATGGATTGAGATCAACGTGTCACTTCGGCTGACCTAAGTAATACACAACTACATAAAAGAAACCAACCAAAGGCAACTGTTGAGCCAATAAAGCAGGCGTGTGGTGGAAGGGAACATGCCGAAGAACACGCATCGGGTGCAATCAACACGCATAACCCGTCAGTCTAAAAGCAACCGTTTTTCGAGTCAACCCCGTGAGACCACAAAGGAATCGGCGATAGCGTTCCCGCAGCAAACCTTCGCCGCCAAGATGCAGCGCACATAAGAAAACAGCTGTGCATAACTTCTTGTTGGTTTTAGTCTGTGGGTAGCGACGAATAACTCCGTGCGCACTTAACAACAAAAAAAAAACTCTAGGCAGAGAGCAATCGTCCCTTTCAACTTTCCTCTCTAAGAGGCTGATGTCCAATGAACGCCGTAATTGCGGCGGTCGGTGCAGTCTTCCGTGCGCTCTTCACGCAACCTTGCCTGCCATGTAAACGGTGCCCAGGCGTAAGTGAAATTAAAGGTCCTCCACAAAAGTCAAAAGCAAAACCCGCATGTCTACCGAGAAAGGAGGAAGATCACGAGTGGCACTCAGCAGCGGTTGAACTGAGCGCTTTATGTGGTCAGGCAGGGCCAGGTTACACGGTCTGGTAGGAAGCAACAGGCACTAGTAGCTCCAGGTGCTCGTGCCTAAGTCTGGCGTAACGCCAACGCCAATTCATTGTACTGAACGTTCGTTTGGGTGCCACTCGAAAAACAAACGCGACACACATAAACGGCTGCGGAGGAGCCACTTCCCTTTCCCTGCTTTGGAGAGCCTCGAAACAGAGGCATCTTGTCGCTCACGCAACGAAATGGGCAAAAACAAAAACAGCGGTGGCCGCGCAACCCCGAGTGCCCACCATGTTCGTGAGGCAGCAAAGAAAAATCCGGCGAACGAAAATGAAGGGAGGGAAGATACGCTGAGAAGACGATAATTGTGTCACTCAGATAACGCGTTGCTTTACCGTTACTAGTGTGTGTGTGTGTGTGTGTGTGTGTGTGTGTGTAGAGAGAGAGAGCAGAAGAGGGAAAAAAGAGCTCTTTCACAAGCAGGAAAACAAGAAAGTAAAAACTGTTTCAATGACCACGTCGATAGAAAGCACTACCAAATCAAAAGTGAATGAGGGTGTGCTGTAAAGAGGGTCGGAGGGCCGCACTTTGGCGTTGGGAAGCAACAATAAAACGAACAAAGTCAGCACTGTGTTGCATGCAGGAGTCAAAAACAGGTAGCGACGAGCACCGCGAGTTTAACGTCACTTCCAGTACAGATGATGGAAACAGGACGACGTATATGACTAGGTGAAAGGGCCGAAGGACGGAGACGCAGGAACAGTTCAAAGAGTAGCTGAATACGCTACGGATGAACACCGTGCGCGGACACGTGAAGGGCTGCCCGACGCAAACGACGACACACCGGTAACGCAGAAGAAAATGTCTTTCTTGGTCAGGTCGTTCAGCATCACATAAGCGTTGGGCTTCACGTCTGCGCAGACATTGTTCCCCCGAAGGTTTCTCTACGAGGAGGTAAAACTAACACCAGCGAGGTCAATAGAAAGCAGAGCCGCCGTACCGGCTGCGTTGATCCGAACACATGTGCTGTGGAGGTGAATGTGTTGCGGCGCCGAGTGTGTATTCAGTGCGCCAGGAAAGGCGTTGGCATATTTGGAGGGCATGACAGTGTCACCGGAAGTATGCCGCATGTTACCGCATTATTCCAACTGCTCCTGTTGCTAATACTGTCCCCCCCCCCTCGTATTGTTGGCCGCATACATAGATCGAGCGTGTCCCCTATCGTTGTCGACGGCAGGCACACGCAACTTTTTGTTTTTTCTCGACTTCTGCGGGACGTGTGCACTGAAGGTGCTTTGCGTTCTTTCCTGCTCTCTGCCGCAGAAATCCCTTTTTTTTTTTTTCAAGCGACACGGAGACGAAGAAATAGGGTGTGAATGTAAAGCTTGTGACCGTACAATGCCGAAGCTGAATTTGTTGTGGGCGCTAAAGGCAGCGAAGCGATACATAAAGTGGTTTTTTTACGCGGCCGATGAGTTTGCCAAAAGAAACGTGCGTAGTGGTAAAGGGGAAGATGCCGTTATCGGCAGCCTAGGTTGGTTTGAAGATCTGTTCCAGTCTAGAAGGCAACACATCACCGTAGAAATGTGAAGTGGGTGCTTGACAACCCTTTTGGAAAAAGGGAGTATATATATATATATATATATATATCAGTGCACAGCAATACGCTGGTTGGGTTCGCCCCGCACACTGGAACGCACACACACACACACACACACACACAAAGTTACCAATGTGACGGTAAGCACTCGCTAGTTGTCTACGTGCCTTGCGTTCTTGTCCAAGTTCTTCTACGTAGCACAGCCCCTTCAGAAACTTTATCATACACGATCGTTGTTTTCAGCTCTTAATTGTGTGGTATGTAAACATTTCAAATTAAAAGATCCGCCACTCCACGGATTGATTTTCGGCCGTTGTCACCTCGTGAAGGGACAACACCCACTCAAGAACGTCCGGTAGAGACTACCGCTGTAGCGTGCACCACCAGTATGCAGCCACGCAGCGCTGGTGTGTCACAGTCGGCGCGCGACTCAAAACCCGTTGACACGGCACCATCCGGCAGCGGGAACACTTCGTAGCGCCATCCAAGCCGTCCAAGTGTCTCCATGAGGGTCTGAAAAATATGCTCATTCCCCGCACGAGTAAGGCTGCGTGGGGTGTAGACAAGCCACCAAGTCAACTCTCTCGTCAGTTCAGTTGTGACCTCTTCCGCAGGAAAACATGTGTCTGCGATATCGACCACTGTTGATACCAGCAACGGCACCGCCGCAGCGTCGTAGAGAACATCTGCCGAAACAACGATGACAGCCGGGCGAGATGCGCACGAGGAAGCTGACGTGCCTCTGCCTTCCACGAAAATCGACTTGCGCAGCAGCTGCTTTATTGCGTCTGTGTCGCCCCAGTGCAGCTCTGCGACGGATACCGTCGCCCAACCACCACCGCACTCATTAAGGCTCTCTTTTTGCTCGTTACTGCATTGTTCACTTACGTTTCGCGCTGCCAGCCTCACACACTCGGGATTGCCGTCAGTGGCCCACAGGTGTACGCGAGCGGTGAGTCGGTCTTTGTCGTCTGCACCCACAACCCGGGTACGGTGCACCAGCAGTGCGTGAAGGCCAACCGTGGCGATGCCAGAGCCACAGCCCAGCTCAATGAAGTGAATATCGTTACTCCCATTCACTTTTGTAGTCGCAGCGACGTTGAGTTGTCCTGGGTTGAGCAGCAGCCACTCCAGCAGCGCCAGCGCACCAGACCAAACCACGAGGCCGGTGGCGTCATCACCGGAAAGAAGTGCGACTGCGTCGCACGGCGGCAGAACTTTGTAGGCGCGCACGCAAAATTTAAAATCACGCCACACTGAAGGCACATGCTCATTGTCTTGAATCGAGTAGGCAGCCAGCTGGTAGAATGGCTCACCCTCCACTCTCTCTGCAGCGTCGTCCGGATAACTCAACACAAATGGCATGACTGCTGCTCGAACAAAAGAACAGTCGGAAAGACGAGAAAAGTGCCCGCAGAGGGAGAGTGGAAGGCGTGTCAGCGGGGGTTTTGGGTTAGCGGGAAGGTGAGTAGAACCGAGAAAAACACGTAACGACAGGAGTGGAAGTCCGCTTGGCAGTGTGACAAAAACCAGATGGGCGGTGGCAGCCCCAGCAGCACTCCTGGCAGTGTGGCAATTTCAGAAAGAGATGCGGTTTTCCCACCCCTTCAATCCCCTGTGTTTCCACTGTTCACGTGTGCCTGTTGATGCAAGCAGCAATAACAGAAAAAAAAAAAAACGGCGTTCAATTAAATTGGGGTCACGCAAGCTGACCGATGTAGAGGCTGCTGGGGGTGACTTCCGCTGCTTACGGACCGCCTTTTTTATTTTTTTCTTTTGGGCAATTCAGAACCAGCGGGGTGACATAACGTTGTTGCGCACCGAAGCAGTCTCGTCGCCTTCGTCATGTGAAAAGGGGATCTAACGTCTAGCAAAACATTATGGAAAACGACAAGTCAACGAAGAAGAGTGAAGGCAACGGCACACTCGCTCTCCCCGTCCTCACACAAACCAAAAACGATTAAGGTCAGTAGTAGACAGGGTGCTCTTTGTATCGCATCATCCCTGACGAAGAGCGGCGGGGTGTGGAGGCGGGCGTTCGAGTTTCATTTTCCTCGGCGTGCGTCCGCATCCGTAGCTGCCGCCGCTGCTGCTGTGTTTGTTCACGTGATAACTTTGACGGATAGCGGTGGTGCGCAGAGGCCAGCCGCACGTCCACTGTATCCGCTACGCCCTCCACTGTGACCGGCAGCCGTAAAATTGGCGCCTCAACGAGACGGTCGACATCACCGCATACGGGATCGCGAAGACTGTTTTTGAACTCCGCATGTTCGTAGCGCGCAGCCACGTAGCGGCGCAGGCGAGCCACCCCCTCAACGTACCCTGTTGGCACACTTGACGAAGGCCCAGGAGCGGGGTGGTAGGTTACCCGCGGCGTCGCCGGTGCATGCGCGATGGCGTCGTTGCTCTTCTCCGCATCCATCAGCTTTGCAAAGTACGACTGCGTTGGTTTGTTGTACTGCACCGCACCGCCGTCCCCGCCCTTGGCAGCTTTCTGTTTGTATGGTTGGATTATAGGCCGGAAAGTGCACGCCGCCGCCTCGACCTCCGCCGTCTGCGCTGCTGCTGCTAGCTTCGCCGCGTGACGCTGCCGCTGCTGCTCCATGCCGTTTTCGTAGAGGCGGAAGAAGACCGTGTTGGAATTGCACGGCGGGGCGGCCGTGGAGCGCCGGCGACAAGGAGACGACGGGGAAACTTGACCCCGAGACAGTGGGTGGGGCGATGGTGCCGTTGACTTCCTACACTCACTCGATACGGTTTCGACGGCATAACGTGGAGATACACTAGTGGATCGGCTTGAGGGTGCCGCGTGCCTGTTTGCCGGCTTCTTCTGCAGTTGAACGGCTTTCTTTCCGCTTTGGTGTGATGCAGACAGAATTGGGGACGGTGGAGAGAGCAGCACAGTGGTGTTGTGGGGGTCATCCGTGGGCTTGTGAGTTTGGTTGCTGCTAGATGCTGTGTGCCCCGGTGCCGTTGATGGTCGGAACGACGCGCTGGATTCCCCTTTCTTATCTGAAGGTGGGGCTACGCCCAATCTGGAGGAAGAGGGAGATCTGGAATCTGGCGGTGGCGACGATGACTTTGATGCTTTCCCGCTCTTGAGTTTGTAGTTTTCTAACAAAGGTAGCGGGGAGGCGAGGCAATAGCTGCAGACGCACTCCGCCACACGTACCATATCGACTGCCTCCGCACTCGCTTCGCCCATCATGATGTCGTACCAGCAGTCGTCCATATCTTCGCTGCTCCAGCCAAGGGAATGGGCAAGGCTGCTGAACTCACCGTAGCTCAGCCGACCACCGTAGCCTCTGCGAGACCGGGGGCGGGTGAGGAGATCGATAAGGTGCTCGTTTGTGCGTCCACCGCCGCCGTTGCTACCGCGCACACCGTCATCAGATGACAAGGAGCTGCAAATAGATGCGAGGTCATCATTTTCTGGCAAATGTGCCATGACGGCCAAAGACGGAAATTGACGGCCAGTTGGGCAAACAAAAAAAGCCCGCAAAAATGTTCCTGCTCTTGATTAGCGGAGTTTGAAAGTGGCTCTCTCGCTAAATGCGAATGCGGACGAAGACGACTGTGTTGCTAGGAGGGGAGAGTAAGATAAAGGGGAACAAGGGAGGATCAGCTAGGGTGACGCAAGAACACAGACTCAGCCGCTGCCTCTGTAGTCATGAGGCTAAATATCAAAAGCTGACGGTTGCTACCTTACGTTCATCCGCATGGCTGTGCACTAACGCTGAAATTCACGACAATCGTGAAGAAACCTAACAGACATTGAAGTCGAGAAAAGTGTCCGCACGACAGCTATCCGCTCTTCCTACCACGAGTGCTGCTTATTGTGATGTCAGACAAGAAGGAGGAAGATGACGTACTCCACTGCATCGCCAAACCAAAAAAAAAAAACAGTGATAACGCACAACCTCCACGGACACTGAAGTATGGCTGTCTTTTGATGCACCTCTCTGTGGCCATAAAAATGAGGGCCCTACGAGCGCCTGGGTCAACTATAACACTTCGTGAAACGTCGCGTCCCCCTGTGTGTGTGTGTGTGTGGTGTGTGTGTGTGTGTGTGTGTGTGTGCGATCATGTGCTCTTCGCTTGTCTTTCCGCGCACCCCAGTGCGCCCTTGTATTGCCTTACGCACAATGGCACCTGCCTTTGCGAATGTGATTGTGGACATTCGCGTCTACGTGGTGAAGTGAAAGCGCGTGTCACGACTCTTGTAGTTTCGTTCACGAAGAACAAAAGAGGGCTCCGGTTCTCGACAGTAAAGAAATCGCTGCTTTTGACGAAAGCTGGTGCTCTAAGGGTGCGGAGAGCACTCGTTCGACACTCTCGGTGATGCTTGGGGCCCTCTCTGTGAAGACGTGCAGATCTAGTATCGCCACTGCGGTGATGCTTATGACTCTCTCGCATGTGTGACGGTGCGCATACCATGGCCACAAGTCAATCGTGTTGCCAAGAGACACCTCCGATTGCGGCAAAACCGTGGAGGCAATACTACGAGCACGCTTTATCCATGTAGTAGCTGCGTGAAGACAGATGCTCGCTGGAAAACTAAAGGAGGAGAACACATAATAAATGTTGGAAAAAGAGGAGAGAGTGCGCTCCGCTGGAGAATCAATCTTAGCACCACACAAGAACAGCGGAAACAAGAAAACAGAAGCCACGAAAGTTGCACGCGAAACACCCCGTTCTCCCCTGTTATATTCTACTAGTTAAGGTTGTTTATTACGTCGAATTGAGGGAAGGCTACTTCCGAGACCCGGAATACAGCACAAAGCCAGAAAGGAAGCAACCGTAGTAATGGCCAAATTAAAGTGAAGACCAGAAAGACAGTGAAAGGTAGTTGGGCTTGTGGAGGTGAAAGCGCTCACTGAAAAGAGGGGGTACTTGCTGCACGCTGTAAAGCAACGGCCGAGTAATTGAGAAAGAAGGAAGAGGCTGACACACAAAGAAGGCATCAACACCACTAAGAGAGGGCAAGAAAACACACACACACACACACCTGAGCGCAGTGCTCCTTGTATAGCAGCAAGGGGATCCACTTCCCCGGAGATAAAAACAACACGGGAAGGAAAAAACCTGTTTTGTGACGTGCATCTTCACATCGCTGAGGCGCGCACTCAAAACAAAAGAGGTAGTTAACTGGCACAGGAGTGCTCACACAGAGCGTTCGGGGAAATCACACGCTGGTCTTCAAAAACGAGCAGAATCGTTTGCGTGTGTCCCCGTTGCACAACTACGGAAAAGGGCATCACTGGCGGAGGCAGAAAAAGAGGGGAGGGAGGATTGAAACGGTGGTCCCAGTATTGTTGTAGTTTGGTGGCGGTGACGATAGTGATGTGGTGGCACACCATTGAAGTGCGAGCGGCTTTACCTCTTTTCTCTGTTCTCCTGTTGATGAAACGACATGAGGTAAGGAGGTCAACGATTGGAGAACAGTTTCAAAAAGAACGGTGAAAAGAGAAAAGCCAGCAACAACAAAAAAAAATTTAATGGAGAGGTGGCAGCAGGTTCCAAGGTTCGCAATTACGCGCTGAATGCTTCAGTGCTTGGTCGGCAAAAGGACGGTCTCACGCACTGCTTCGACAGCTCTTGGAAAAAGCAGTGGATGTCGAGCACCACACCACTCTCTTCCATCGTGCGGTTGCACTCCGCCCAGCTCATGTTCTCGTTCAGCACGTGCCGACGCGCGAGGGAGCGTCCACGCAGGAGGTAGTAGTCCCACGGCACTTCCTGCGCCAGTGCATGCAGCTCCGTCGCCCGCGACGACTTCCACGGTCGTAGCCACTCCCGAATCTCTTCAAACGACTCTGCGCTGACGCTAGCCAACTTGGAGGGTGCCTGCAGCAGCTGCTCCCGTGCCTTGGTGCTGATGACAGCCTCACAGTTCATTGGGAAGTCTTTGAGAAGAGTGCAGACGCGGTGGCGGTCTTCTGGGGTGAGAAAGCCAACGGCGCGCTCGCATTCGAACTGAATAGCCTCCACGGTGTCCGGGTGCACAAAACACGGAATCGCGTTGTTGCCTAGCATCTCTGGTGCGGTGGAGAGACAGCGCTTCATGCAAGCGAGCAGTGACGGACTCACCGCAATCTCAAGCACACTCAGAAGCGGCTCTGTGTACTGCGTCGAGTACAGCGCCGGTGCGTCTAAGAAGGCATCGCGGCAGGTAGCGAACCCGAACAGGCGTACCTCCTGCGTGGAACTCAGCTTTTCGACGGAGACGTGAATGCCGAGGGGGCTGCCCCAGCAGGCGAGGCAGCGCCGCAGAAAATCCTCCTTGGTGCACCGCTCCTGCACGGCGTCTCCGCATGCGTTGCGCTTTATCAGCTCGCAATACGTCTGCCACGACTTGGCACACTGCATTGTGAAGGCACACACGCTCGCGGTGAGAAGGCTGTACAGGCGGTCTAGGGGCGCTCTGCAGAGGTGCAAAGAGAAGTTGGCGGCCCAGCTCGCCACCGCCTCGTCCAGCAATGCGTACGGTGCACCACTGTTGTCGCGGAAGAGCTGGTCGTAGATGGGCGGGTTTGCCATCAGCACATTGGGGATACGTAAGTGCAGAGACGAGTCCAGCTCGCTCTCCACTCGCTCGTCTAGGATGCGCACAAGCACCGCCGAGCTCAAGTTGTTGTGCCCTTTGCCGTCCTCCCTGTAGAGGTAAGTAACGCGTGGCTTGACCGCTGCGCTGCGGACACGCTGCAGCGTGTAGGAGTGGGTGATGCGGACGATCGTGTCGTGTGTACCGTGGTGCAGTACGACGGGGCTCTCCACGTTCGCGATGATGTCGATGGTACGGAACCAGTTGTAACCGAAGAAGTTCGCGATGGACACGGCGTTCTGCGAGAACTCGTTGATGCACTCGCTGAGGGCGGTGAAGGGACACTGTAGGATGACGAGGCATGGCTGTTCGCTGGTAGGCAAGGCAGCCGCCAAGAAAGCCGCTGGTGAAGCCCCGATGGACCGCCCGCAGAGAATGATGCGACGTGCCTCGATGTGGAGGTGGCGCCGCACGAATAAATGAGCCGACAGTGTATCTTGATGAATGCTTGCCTCCGTAATGGGACTGTTCGAGAGACCGTATCCAGAGTACTCGAAGAGAAGAACGTTCACGCACGCTTCTTTCGAAACGTAGCGAAGCTCCTTGTATGCCATCCCGATATCGACAGCATTCGGATGAGCATACAGGAGCAGATGCGTTGCCTTGGGCTGCGTCAACAGGTAGCCATACGTGAAGCTACCGTTCTCGATGTGCGTGGCTTTATCGACCAAGGGAATGTGCACAAGTTGGTGCGGGTGCGTTGTGGTGTTGTAAGAAGAATCCTTAGGTCGAGGAAATATAATGGACTTGATGAAGGCGTCGAGGCGGCTTGCCATTGTGACTTGCTGCGCTGGCGCTTCAGCTGAAATGGAGAGGGGGGTGAAAAAAGAAAAATTGAATGACGAGGTGTGCAGATGCGCGGAGAGGTGGGGTTTTATTATCAAAGAAAGGTGAAGAAGACGAAAGGACAAGCAGAGGTGAGGCTGCAGTTTGAAACTTATGACATACGGTGAGCAACTTCGCCATGACAAGTTTGAGTATCAAGTTACACTGCCATCCCTGCAAGCCCGAGGTTTTCAGACAGCAGACTGGACAAAAATTGTCAGCAAACCAGCTGCGAAAGACAGCGACTCGAAGTCATGTTTCAAATTGAAAATCCTCCGCTTCTACTCTAGTGCGCACTGCAGCGATAAAAGCAGTCGACGTTTGTCTTCAAGTCAACCATTACACTCCCGCTTATCAGTCAAACGTCGCTTAACGAAAAGGGCGGGAGGCAGAGACACGGCGGAATCGATAGAGTATAACAGAAGTGTGTGTGCAAGGGGAAAGGAGGCAGCCTGTGACTGCAGTTGGAGAACGTAAACACTGTCACAAGTTTTCCAGCAGGGAGTAAGCATCGTAGCGGAAATCACGGTGGGTGGCGGGGCACACGTGATTGTCACTCACGCAAACCTGATGAACCATCAGTCCATTCGGGTAAACAGCCATCACCGTGTCCGGGCGTAACTTGCGCTGACACACGGGACACACCATCGCATCTTCCAGCACCGCAAAACGCGACAGCTCCCGCACCTGCCTCTCCTCCGCTGACAGCAGCTTTGCTCTAAAAACGCTGTTTTCAACGACAGACATACGGTACGCCGTCGCGGCGTCGCGAAATGCGTGCAAGAGAAACCCGCTCAGCCGCGTAAACGAAAGATCGTCCGGCAGCATCGGCAGCACCAGTGCCGCATCCACGCCGTCGCACGTGTTCATTATCGACAGCGCCTCGTCCTCGCGTGGCGGACCTTGCGCGGGCCTCAAGAGAAACTCTAACAACACCGTAAACGCGTCACCATTGTCTTCACTTCGCACGCTGTTCGCGTACGCCTTTGCACCTTCCATGTCGTCGCCTTCGCAAAGGAACATCTCCACCGCGCTACGGTGGGCGCCCTGTCTGCGGTAGATCAGTGCCCTCTCATGGATGCACTTTGACTTGATGGCGTCTGCGTTGAAGTATTGCTGCGCAGCGTCGAGGTTCACGTGGGTCGACGTCAATAAGAAGTCATCAAGACTACTTCGACAGCGCAGATGCGCAGCTGTTCCTCGTTCTGCCACCGCCGCTGAAGACGGTGTTGCACTGAAGAGGAGGTCCCCCAGACCCTTCCAGTACTGCTCGTAGAGTGCCTCCTCCGTTACGTGTACTCTACTGTCAGCGAGCAGCACCTGCAAAAACGACACTGTGAGTAGCTGCTTGGAGGTGTGCCCCGGCATCTGCGTGTAGTTCTGCAGAAGCTGCAGTGCAACCGCGTACTGCCGGATGTTCTGTGACGAAAAGAAAATGCGCAGTCCGTTGTCTGCTGGGACGCAGCCCAGGACCCAAGAAAGGTGCTCCGAAAACAACTGTCGTTGCTGTGGAAGCGCACGCCGGCGAAAAAAAGTCAGCGCCGTGGTGGCACCCACCAACGCATTGATAACGGCTGCGCACTGTAGCGCGTTCGTCTCAGCCCACTTCTTAACGGCCGTCTGCGGCACGTACGACTCATCGCTTGTGGGCAGTGCGCTGTGCGTTGCAAAGAAGCGCTGCAGCGCGTCCAACACTGCTGTCGGTACTGCCGTCTGAATACCTCCGTGTGTTCTGTCCTCTTCATCCCTCTCCTCCTCTACCCCGCTAAACACGAGACGACGCAGCTGATTTGCTGCCGCTTCAAAGGCACCGTGGGCCTCCCACAGCATCGTTAACGCCACCCACTGCCCCTGTGAACGGAGCACGGCTGCTACATCATTCGCCACGCACCAGTTCTCGCCCTGCAGCAATGCGAGCAGCGGGCCCTCGGCGTTCATCGTGCACCACGCCACAACGAGTGCGCGATCTAAGCAGGCAAGCAACGCACGAACTGCCTCTGTCGCCGTGAGTGATTTGTCGTACAGCAGAAGGGCGGCGCGGCGCGACTGGAGGTACTCAACGAAAGCGGGGAGGGCGGCTGTCACCACTACTGCAGGTGGCGCTACCGGCAACGGCGGGCACTGAAGTAAAGATGGTGGTGACCAAGCATTAAGCACTTCACTTGGCACAAACCCGGGGAAAAGTTGGATGGCTAGCCGTGGGTCGGCGTCGATCTTGCTCAGCTCATGGAAGCAACCGGCGTAATCACTCAGCGTGAGAAAGCGGTGCATCGCGCCAGCCACTACCACCCGGTGCAGTGTGTCTGTCTGCACCTCGTGTGGGCAGAGTTGGCAGAGCAGGTCTGCTGCGGCAAACAGCTGGCGCTCTGCCAGGCTTTTCGCCTGCTCTGCGACAGAAGTACGCACCAAAAAGTGGAGCCGATTGCTCGTGTCCGACACCACAATAGGGTGCCGCGCGAGTGTGTTTGCTTTCGTGGTCTTGGTTGGCATTGGGCAATCGTAGTCGGTCCACCAGCACTGCGACATCCTCATCACTTTTGGAATATCTAAGTACTGGAGAAGGCTGTGCTTGTTGACGTTCTTAACAGACTCGTCCAGGGTCGTGAGGAACGGCAGGCGCACCTGCAGCGTGTGCGGTCCTGTCGCGTGCTGCGAAATGACAAAAGGGTGTTCGTACTGCATCGCTACAGGAGGTACGGCCGTCCACGGCACCCGCGAATCACCGGGTACCTCACTGCCATCGGAGAGTAGCGCCCGCACGCCGCCGCCGTCGCCGGCCAGCAGCACCTCGGGCACCGGAGCCATTGGCAGCACCAGTGGCGTCGCACCGGACCGCGGAGTTGGATAAAGCGCGATACTGGAAGACGACGCGGGGTGGTAGAGGAAGTACTCCTTGCGCCCGCCCAGCACAAAGCTGCGACCCAGCCAGCCGAAGGTGCGCACGCCATCCGGCAGCGACACCGTCTCTTTCAGGAAAAACTCCAAGTGGGTGAAGGTGGCCTCGTAGATGGTGAGGCGGCGGCGCTGCAGAGCTGCAAGAGACAGTGTACCCCTCTGCTGCTTCACGTGGAACGAGAGTGTGTCCTTCAACCCCGTAATACCGGTGACCTCGCTTAAGGAAAGAGGGTGGCCAGCTTCGTTATTGCCGTTATTGTTGAAGGTGTACAGCACAATGGTGTCACCGACGAGGGCTAAGAGATGGAGATCGCCCACAACGGTGAGAGCGCGCACGGGCTGACGGCGCGGGTCTACAACCTCCTGCAATAGTGTAATAAAAGAGCTGGTGTGATGTGTACTTGTACTGGCTCCACTCGCACTTGCCTTGTGAAGGTGGCTGCGGTACACCGCAATTTTACTGTCGCTGGTGCCGACGAAGAGGAGGTCATCGCAGGTGGCGAGGCACTCAATTTTGTAAGGAATCGGCTCGCCCAGCGACACCACGCAGTAGGCCTCTACGTTCAGCGTCTCACTTGATTCTTCGCTTTGCATGGCACAAAAAAATGAAAGTCTACGAATAAATGGGGCCCGAATGTCGGTGCTTAGCGGCGATGGGAAGTTTGTTTTCTCAGCGTTGTTGGTGAAGTTCCGTCGATGTGGCAATGCACATGTGTTGTGTTGCAAGGGAGCAGTGAAGGCGGCAGAGGCAACAAAGCTAAAGTGGCTAAGGACCACCGGTAAGGAAAACGACACGGAGCATCACCAGAAGCAGATAATCCGGCGGCATCTCACCGTGTATTCCAGCGCACTCGGCTGTCTTGAGGGAGATCCATCACGCGCCTTTTCCTTCGTTTTCGGAGCCCAGTGCCGACCGCACCGGTGCTCAACTAAAGTGGCATTTGACTCTCGAGAAGGGAGTAAACGAAGAATTGAAAAGTGCGTCAGCCCACTGCTAGAAAAAAAAAAAAACAATAATAAGCAGATCCCTCAGCTACCATTGCTCCGAGACTGGATCGGCGTCGTCAATCACGCTGATGGAGCCACCTTCAAATACAAGCAGCATGGAGGGGTACGGCGCTCCGCCCACACCGCCGATCTTGCGGAGATGCAGCTGCGTCATGGGGCCCGTCGCGGTCGTCGACTGAACCGTCATCCTTTCGTGAACGGCGCGAGTTAATGTGCTGTAGCGCTCGAGAAACTCCCCAAACTCGGCCACGCACTCCCGCATTGCGCGATTGTGGCGCTCGCTGCAGTCCTCGCTGAGGAGGCGTGGAATCGAGTCAACGATTAAGTTACAGGCGTCAACGTGGGCCAGGGGAACACCGAGACCCACATCCACCACATGCGCCGTCTGCAACACGCACCGAAGCTTCTCCACCGGTGGAATTGCAGATTTACTTTCATTGGCGTCGGACGAAGTGCAGTTTGCGGCAGCTGGGACAGTGGCGCACACGTACGCCACTGCGAGTACAAAGTAGCCGAGGGAGTCCTGAAAACGCAGCGCAGTCACGCTGTCCGACAGCAGCACCCACAGCTCCTTGTCTGTATCCACAAATTCAATGAGGGAAGTGAAGGAGCCTGCAGATGCGGAGGCGGGGGGGGCGTACTTGGGATGCCGTGCGGCCAAAGCAGACTGCACTAAGCTCTGCAGCTGCTCCTCATCCACCAAGAAAGGCACAGCGATCTCACAGGTTTGGTACGACGTGTCAGCTTGCACGCCGCCGTCCCGCTGCCGCACCAATGGAGTTCGTGAAATCTGCTGCAGGAACACAGGTGCAGTGGAAGTGACTTCATTGACGAGGAGGAGGGAGTTGTCGAGATCGTTGTAGCTCACTTCCGCGTCGAGCGTCATCGTCTGTTGGCGCAACACCACGTTGTAGCCCACCACGTCATTCGCAGGAGGAGAAGGCGTGATGGCCATCGGTGCGTTTGCCGTTTCCTTACTTGCGCTGCTCTGTTTAGCGTCACCTTTCCCTGCAGCTACGAATAGTGGGTCCTCCAATTCATCCAGAAAAGGCGGCCACGACGACAGAAGTGTACCAAATGGTAAAAGCAGCGACGGCGGACCACGGTGCAGCTTTGCATACAAAAACAGCAGCATCCACGGCGACGTCATAAAGCTGACGGTGCTGCCGTATACACAACTCAACTCAATGTCAATCAGCGGTGCGGCCGACACCGGGGACGTGATGATATAAGCCCAGTAGTTGCGGCCTAGCACAGAGTACCGCGTTGTCGCCTCCAACTCGTTCAGGGACTCAATCTTCAGCAAGTCAACACCAACGCCGCCTTCCGGGCCGACGACGGCACACAGCGCTCGCAGTAACTTACGCACGCACACGACGCTGTTAATGTACTTTTTCGCATCCCCTCCGAAGCGCACCACCTCCGCCCAGCTGATCGTGTCCAGCAACGACAAAAATGCCGGCACCATCTCAAATGGCATCTTGCCCACCTCGAAGAGCATCACGGCTTGCTGCTTGAAGGTTGGGTCCTGACTGAGGTTCGTCATCATCAAGAAACCGGTGAGAGTAGCGTCGTAGAGCAGGGCAATGCGCTTCACCGGGTGCCCGGCGTTTAATGGCAAAGGAGATAGACAGGACACACCGCCAACTGCCTTCGGAATAGAAGTTGAGCACGTTGCCCTATCCCCTGCTGCTGCTGCTGTCGCCGCCGTCGACGCGTTCGTTGTGAGTCCGCACATGGAGGACTGCAGCTGATAACGCGTCGCAGTTATCACGCGTGCTGCGACCTCCTCCTGCCAGCTCGGGTGCACGCCACACAGCGTCGCCACATCTAAGCACCCCGGCAGCACCGGACACTTCCACTTTACCAAACCCAACCGCATCAGCAGTTGCACCGTCCCGCACACGTCCTCCTCGTCCAGCATCAGCAGCTGCGCCAACAAGTTCAGCGGGGTGCGGTCGTCCACGGTAGACAACACGCGGTACAGTAGCAATTCCTGTGGATTATCCGAGGTGCGGTTCATCACAAAATTCCCGGCCAGCGGAGGGACGACGACATACGACTCTGGCGGCACGTCGAAGGAGCTGAAAACCAGCCCGCGCCGGTAAAGCCGCTTGAGCGCCTCTTTCGGCAGTTCGTAAACGTAAACAGTATCCTTAGCAAGGACGTTCTTGGAGAGCTGGAGGGCGGCCAACGTCTCCGGGCGCACAGCAGCAGTGCCTTTGCTCACCAACATTCGGTACAGTCCCACGTCGTCGGCCGAAAACCCCTGAAATTTCTTTTTGAGA
The DNA here is from genome assembly GCA_900240875.1 of Crithidia expoeki. NCBI lineage: Eukaryota > Euglenozoa > Kinetoplastea > Trypanosomatida > Trypanosomatidae > Crithidia > Crithidia expoeki. The sequence goes on from OESE01000167.1 coordinate 36,620, forward strand.
ACATCGGCACTGTAAGAGATGGTGCCAATTGACCAGAACGGGTCCACCGTCACCGTCGGCAGCAGCTCACTCGGCATGTACTCGTTCACAAAGGTGCGATTCACATGCCAACGCAGTTTGCTACGCACCTCCTTGGTCAACTGCAGGTACTGATTCCGCCCGATGCCCAACAGGTTTAGCGCGTCAATTGCAGTGAAGTTCGGGAGGCGGTCGTAGCTCTGCTCTTGCTTCAGCAGCTCCGCGAAGATGCCTGTGTAGTATGACAGTGGTGTCTCACCCGTGTACAGTACAACGCTCTTTTGGTGAACGTACGGGTACAGTAACAACTGCTCCCCACCGTAGCGAACCATTTCGCGGTAGTACGCCTCTTCCTTGACACTGGTGCGGACAAACTCGGGCAGGCGATAGTAAGCGTGTCCGCGCATCACCGCATATTGCACTGACTTAGTTTGGTATTCGTACGGTGTCATGCGCTGCTGCATGGAGGCGGAAAGGAAGATGTAAGGGACGCGGCCCTGCAGGGCCTGCTCCAACTCCGTGCCGTTCACGGAGGCCGCCATGCTACGGTGGTACAAAAAGAAAAAACAAGAGGCAGTGTTGGAGTACAGCGCAGTAGCGGAGTAAAAACGCAGCGGTTCAATTGAATCGATCTGCGCGTTTGGACTGCGTGTACTGCAAATGCAGTAAGTGGAAGGAAGAGGAAAGATACGAAAAGAGAATGATGTTAGCAGTGCGAAGGTGGAGCAGAGGAAGGCGAGCACGTGACCGGAGTGGTGGACAACGAGCGTACAACGGATAAGGTATAAAAATTGACAAGTACAACCGTGTCTCACCGTGTTTGGCATTACTTCGTCGACATTTGCTAATGCGGCAAGGATGCACTCCATTAAATAATACCAGAGCGCTGCTTTCAGTTCCCCTTCATTCGTTTTTCCTTTACTGCTCTCGATATCTAAAACGGTCAAATCAAGACATGCATCTCGACTCTTACTCAGATGTGTGAATAATGGATGATAGAGCGACCCATTGTTGCACCGCGGCAGCGGCAGTTGGGGGTCTGTCGTGCTCCCATTGCGTAAACGTCGGCGCTGTCGCTTGCACGAGCATCTCGTAGTTCAGCCCAACACAAAAGCTTTCTTCATGCGCGGATGCCGCAGCGGCTGAAGCAGCGGAAAATGCAGGAGAAGTGGATGGGGAACAGCTCACACTTTTTTCTGACACGCCTACCAGCGCGACTGCGTAGTCATCTGGCAAACGCACCTGTTGCCCGATCAAGTGGCGTCCGCGCAAAGCGGCGTGCCAATACTGGTCCTTTGGGTCTTGCGTCATCACCGAAGTGAAGTTTTCTTGGATGTCGGTGGTACCTTCGAATTCAGTTTGAATCGGCAGCGAATGAAAGCCCATATTGGCCGAGGAAAAAGCAGCTGCGGACGTCATTGTGCTGGGTGAGTTCGAGCAAGGCACTGTCTACACACGCGCAACCTAATAATGCGCATCCAATATATGTGCTTTGTAAGGTGTTTGTTATATAAATAATGAAGGAGCGGTTTATTGTGGTAAGCGTTCACCTGGCAAAAAGGGAAAAAAGCCGACTGACATAGTTGCAAATGAAATTTGCCTCCTCACCAGAAAAACTGCTTCATTGTATTCGGCGCAGAGCTGATCTACACAGAATCCAAGAAGCAGGCTCGCCCACGACAGCGTAACTTCCAGTTTTAGGTACTATAAAAGTAGGCAGCCAATCTCCCGTCTACATCTTCTCATTCACAGTCAACTCTTTCCGGGTTTTGTTTTGTGTGTGTCGGCGTCTGAGTGCACTTAAGGAATCTGATAACGTGATGCTTAGTTAGCGTACCTGGTCTCGCCGCAGTAATACGTTAGGGGTAAAAGCATAAATCAAAGTAACAAGAGTGCCGTTAGCTGCGATCAACGCGCAATCTCCCCAAAGAGACACAACAATGAAGTAAAACAACAAAAACAAAAACTCTGTAAGGACAGAAATGCAGGCTCGCCAAAAGGGAGTGGGAGTTGGGTAGCGTATGTTGCTCTACCAGGTTGCACGTTACGGCACAAAGTGAGAGAAACAAGAACTTGCAAAATAGGCGAAGCCTTACCTCCCGCGCCTCTGTTTCCATCCACCGCTTTCTTTTTTTTTCTTTTCACGGACCTTTCGCGCCCACATGCACATACACCCCCTTTCTCACATCGGCTCCGCAATCTCGTACAGCAGCGCTAGTCGGGAGAGGTGCGGGTACAAAGCAGCGGGACACTGCGTCTTCGACCCCAGCTCGTGAACACACTGCAACGCATTCGCAATTTTCAGCTGCTTCACCGGCAGCGCACCGGGTAGGATGCACTCCCACATCAACAGCTCATCCAGGCAGCTCGTCAGACACCCCGCGTGGTCGCCGAGCACGGCGTAGACAAAGCTGAGACAGTTGCGCACCTCATGGCAGAGGTAGTGGAAGGGAAAGAGATGCTGCAGCAGCTCCTTCAACAGATTTTGCAACTCCGTCACGTCGGCCGTTGAAACATCCTCAACGCTGCGGGCACGCACTGCACTGCACTTCACTTGTACAATCGAGTGATAGTGTTTCGTTGCATCTGGCCGGGCAGTGGGCAGCGTTTTGCTCAGTGCCTGCTCAAAAGCCTCAGTGTCGCCTCGCTCACAACGCTGACAGCGGCAGACAAAGAAATAACCCTCGCTTAATCGCTCTTGCCGCAGCCGCGTAGGCCAGTACAGCTGCGGCATGTACGCAATCGTCAGCTCCTCCCCAACTTGAATCATCCGTGTTGTTATAATGCGGTGCAGCACGGGGTCAATGGCACAGTTTGGCGCACAGGAATGATTATAGTAAGAGGCAAAGCTCTTCCCAATGTGCAGCCCCTGCCCCACGCCGAGTCCACTTGTGCCCGTCACCTCTAGTGCGTTGCAGCGCAGCACGCCGATCACCTGATACAGCAACGGGGGCTGCTCTTCGTTTTTGAAAAGGTCGCACATGAGTGGACCAATTGGGTGTAACGACTGCAGGACTTCATCGACGTGGGCAGAAAGTGTCAAGACGCGGTCGTGGCCCGTCCGCTGCGCCCGCAGGCCCGCAATCGTGGTGATGCAGTGATAGGCCATCTCGTAAAAGTGCTCCGGTGCGTCAATCTTGCGCGCCTCAATGCCCGCTATCATCTCTCTCAAGCGCTGCATCCGCGCACACTCGAACTGATCGTGCTGCGAGCGGTGGGCCTCCTCGCAGGCTTCGGAGCAGTAGGCCACCATGTCGCACGCGGCGCAGGTCCGCAGCCCCGACTTAACACCCGCCTTGTTATTTACCTTCATCTCTCCTTTACTCCTCTCTCCCTCCCCCTCCTTCTCATCCCCGTAGCGCTCATCATCATCGTTATCGTACTCGCACGCCAGCTCCTGCTGTTCCTCATTGAGGTCTTGCAAGGGTCGACTGCACTCCACGCAGCAGCCCTTGCCGCCGAACTCCTCGTATGCACCAACGGAAAATGGAGTGAGCAGCGATGCCACCTCGATGTACGGCGGCAGCGTCCGGATCGCCTCCACTCCGTTGCCGTGCTTGCCCGGGACGATACGCACCCCGGGTTCCTGCGACTTGCTAAAAGCGTCAAAGGCCGTCACCTGCTCCTGCATGAGTCGCGTTAGCGCCTCTGCGATGTTGTCACGTGCACTCTCCTCCAGCGCTGGCAGTTCATATATTGCCCGGCACAGGTACATGAGTGCCACCGCGCCTGCCGTGCCGCTGCCCTCGCGAGATAAGTCAAGGGAAGGGTCCACCAACGCGCACCGGCCGTAGAAAGCGTTTGCCTTGGCGAGGATCGGATTTGACCTGAGCACTCGTGTGGCTAACGCAGCACATTGCTCTGTCTCGCCGATCTTGAAAAGACATGTCAAGGCGTTGCCAGAGCTCTTCGTGAATTCGTCGAGGGTACACGTGGCATCTTTGCCGTGTTGTGCCTCGTAGAGCTCCACAGCTTGCAAATAGTATTGCGCTGCTTCTGCAGGGTCGGAGGAGAAGCAGGCGTTGCCTTTCAGGCGCAGCTCCTCCATAGTGGGCATCGTGTATATTCAGTACAAGTGTGGACTCTGTTTTTCTGTTGTGTTGCGGCACACGTGTGTTAAGGCAAGCTGATTCGCAATGCTGCGAGGGAAAGGGGGAGGGGAATGGAGGGTTATTTCACTTCCACAAGTTCGAGAAACAGACGGATATAGCTGGTATGATGCCGAGCTTTTCTGTTTGGTTGTGAAGGCAACTGGAAGAACACGAGAGGGCGTTATTTGCTCGAAAGGAAAAAAGGTGAAAGCTGAGGAGTTCTACGCTACGACCAAAAGTAAAAATACCCGTTTCCCCCAGTCCAAAGGAGAAATCGGTTCCGTAGGCTCAGAACTACGTGGTGATCGAAGAGGACCACACTCCACATCAGATGCAGTCATCAGAAAACTATTGCTTGCTATTTCGTGAACACTCACTTCAAGCCGAAATCTCACTAGGGCAGTCCACGTCCACAATGCAGCACCATCAAGCTGCACGTTTCTTCGGCGGCTCTCGCGACGCCCTCCGCTCCCGCTTCTGCACCTCGCGGCTACGATGCAGGCGCAACTTCTCTAGGATGTCCGGCCCGATGGTCTGCATCAGCGCCTCTCTCGTCACGTTGGACAGCAGCCTGTCTACCTGCTGATCCTGCCGCTCGATTGGTGGTCGCGACTGCACCAGAGGATGCATAGCAGGCACCGTGAAGAACGGTTTTTCTCTGACAGAAGCAGTAGTGGAAGAAGCGGGGACTACGAACTTTGCGGGTGGCACGTACCACGGTGGGTAGTCGTAAGCCGATCGCGTCATTCCCTCACACTCCTCTATCGCGCGCAGAGCGCCGATGTGCAGTGCATCAAACGCGATACGGGGGTCGGTATTAAAGAAGGCGGCGGCGTAGTCACGTGTCCGCAGCAGCGGTGGGGATTCCTCGCCGGCAGTGAGCACGCCTGTTGAGTCAAAGAGCGTACCGGTGTTGTACAGACCATCTAGAGCTGTTTCATCATCCTCGTCGCGATCAAAAATCTCAATCACACCGTTGTCCTCCCCCTCCTCCACCGCTGCCGCCTGTGGTGCGTGAGTTGTCAAAAGTGACGCTTGCGTGGCAGCGTGATCGGCGTTGACGGTCCCCTCCCCAAGAGGCTCCGCCCGAATAGGCATTCGAGCAGTGCAGTTGCGTTGAAATTGGTTTTGGAGAAAGAACTGAAAACGCGTGTTGAAAGAAAACAGGCAAGGTGCGATAGTGGCGAAGGTGGCAGAGGAGGAGAGAGACGCAAAACGAAGAGAAGATGGTGCCTGCTCCGCCTCAGCGGTGGAGGTGGCACTTTTCAAAACGGTGTTGTCGACGTTTGGGCCTCGAAAGTTGAGGTAGCCACAAACGCAAAGGGAAATTTCGCTGTTCGACGCCACCAAAGTGCAGCAGAGGTTGGTCGCGTTGTTTTCCTTAAGAGAATGAAAATAAAGCAGAGCGACGGCTGAGAGGGTCGATTACGCCTCCCGCTGTGTTCTCAAGTGTTTTTTGAGTCACCCTATCGTTTGAGTTGTCAGCAAAGTGATCAGTGTGCGTGCGATCATAAGGTAAAATCGTGGATTTCTCCGCTCCCCAGACGATAAAAGCTGGCAATACGAACCCGGTGTCAATACTATTGCGGCTGCCAGCGCATTCTTGTGCTTCACAACATTCCTCCTGCTCCCTCACACGGCATCCTGCACGCCAGCCTCGTTTTTCTTGCGCATCATCTCATTCCACGCGTAGAGTTCGCGTCGCCGGCGGTCCTTTAGTGCTTTCTTTGCCGCCTCAGTTGAAAGTGTTCCTGTGGGCGACTTGGAAACAGAACGAGCGGCGCTGATCGCGGCGGTGGAGCCAGCGCCAATTGCTGCACCACCACCAGCGACACTGCTGCCCAGCAGTGTCCGGCGATCTGCTGAAATGCTGACGTGCCGTGGAGTGCTACCATTTGCGCGAGGCAGCCGAGTCGGGTTCGGTGATACCGTCACCGGCGTATGTGGGTCATGGGTAGTCGCAACGGTGGGCAATGCTGCTACTAAAATTGGAGTTGACGCTGGTGGTGTTGTCTTATGTATGTGCTGCGGTGGATGTTGCTGCTGCTGAGCTAACGACAGCGGCCACGTTGGAGTGGTACTATTGGCAAAGGAAACAGCGGCGCCGTCACGCGAGGCTGGATGCCTCATCGGGGCCGCGGCACCTATAGCACCACTGCTGCCACGAATGTTATAAACGTCTGGCCCTGTTGGTGAGCAAGGCGGAGACGAGTTGAAGGACGAAGAGGAGCTTGCTGTCAATACCCCCTGCGGTAAAGGCACCACTGTTGCTACTCCTGATGTCGCTTTGTAGCGATGCGATGCGAGAGTCGGAGACATTGACTGCTGCTGCTGTTCAATAGTGCTCTGCGTCGGCTGCCCGTCGCTCACGCTAGATGAACTGCGTGATTTCATGAAGGGTGCCGCCACCGTCGTCGATGTCGTGTTCAGCGGTTTGAAACCGAGCGCGAGGGTGCCGTTTATTGAATGTTTACTGGATGTGGTGACCACTGAATGCGTCGTGGAGGCCGCAGCAAGCGTCGCGGTACCAGCAGCAGGGTTACCGTGAGTCTGCTGAGCCTGCGAATGCGGATTTGGCAGCGCAGTCGACGACTGCTGGGGATGCGGTGGAGGGGAACGACTCGGCCTCCTGTCTTCTATGGCCGTCTTTGTCGCTGAGCTCTTAAGAGGCGCGTGCAAATGCTGGGGCGGTGCGCTCATCTCGTCGCTGATGCTGCCGGAAGGAGACCAACTCAAGTAGCCGCCGCCGTGGGGCGTAACTGCGGAGTCCGTCAACGTTGGGCTTGAAAGGCTCGATAACAACGGTTTCTGGGAACACGCAGTTGACTTTGGATGGGACGTGATTGGCGGCATGGGCGGACTCGCCGACTCAGCCGGCGAGTACGTCTGTACTTGCGTCGACGACATAAATTTACCCATCAAAGGCACGTGAAAAAGCATTGCCAGCGACGTCGTCGGTGCAGCGATGGCGGAGGACGATGTAGCAGCAGCAGCAGCAGCAGTTGTAGTCTCGCGGTCCGGCGTGGTTGTTTGGGTGCGTAGCAGCGGCGCCGAATGCGAGAGACCGCCTGGGAATGCAAAATACGCTTCGCAGGATCCCGAAGACGTTGACGCACGCACCTCCTGTCGCTGCTGCTGCTGGCCCAGCATGGGAGGCAATGAGCACGAATTGCTGGTGGTAGCACCACTGCGCGGCGGAGTCGTTAAATCAGCAATGGGAGATGCCAAAGGGGAAGTTACGCCCCTTTCTCCTCCTGCTGCTGACACTGTTGTTGCATTCGCACTCGCTTTGTGCTGGTGGTTGCGACTATCATAACCACTGCTGTTACTGTTGTTATTCTTGCCTCTAACGGCGGGAAAAGCACCATTTAGGACGCTTCCTGGTGGCGCCACATGCATCTCACCTAGGTGCTGCGGTGTTTGATAACTCGCGAGCTCGGCTGAGCTGCCCGGCACCGAAACTGCAGCTCCGGCAGCGAAAGACAAAGCTTTGTTGCTGGTAATAGCCGTAGTGTTTGTAGTTGTGGTGATAGGGGTTGAGTTCCCAATCACAGAGAAAGAAGAGGTGGGCAGTGATCGAGAAACGGGGGGTGGCGGGGGCGTGGCAGACAACCTTGCAACACGCCGAGCTGAGGACGCTTCACTGGTCGCCTTCCGTACTTGTGTCCGCTGCCTCAAACGCTCTGTGGCCACTGACACGACTTCACTCTTCTTCTCCCTGCGCCAACCTCGACGCGATTGTTGTCGTGGTTGATGCTGCTGTTGTCCAACATCGGAACTAGACTGTGGGTTATTACTCTTACTGCGGTTCTGATGTGTTGCAGAAGAATCGGTGCTCGGTGTTGGCACACCAGTGCGGCGCTGCGTAGCGGGTTTACTCCGCGCACGAGGCTGCAAATTTGTCGTTGTGACGGCAGCGGCAGCGATGGTGCTCACCCGCGGAGAGGCCGTGAACGAGGGAGCCGCTGGGGCCAAGATGCCATACCGACCGCTGCTGGTGCTGCCGCCACCACTGACACCGTTACTGTTCTTGTTATTACAGTTACTGTTGCTGCCCCTGCTGTTGTCGCTGCGCATTCGTCGAGATGGCGGGGAGGACGAGAAGCTCTTGTCGGCGCTAGGGTGAATTCGGGCCACGGTGGGACGTCTCGGTGAGCGGGGTGGTGAATGGGAAAGGGCGCCGACGCGACGCGCGCCAAAGGACATACGATGACGGGTAGCAGTTGGACTGTAACTCTGAAGGAAATAAAGAGCGTCTCTAAAAAAACGGCTATAGAAAACAGAGGAGTACTAAGTTTGTTTGTTTTTGCTTTCCTGCTTGCTGTAAGCAGATTTTATGTCAGTAAAGATAAGCTCTACTCTAATGTGAGCGCGCCGCCCGCACCTGCTGTGAGGGAAACTGTCGTGGAAGACTCGGAGTCGACAGGACGAGAGGAAGCGGTGGCAGGAAAGGGGAAAACTCGAAAGGGGGGAGGGAGGGAATGACCACTCACACAGACACGTTGAGCACGAGCTACACGGAGGGTTGACAATGCAAAGCAAAACCAATGCATTACGAAGAGCCGTTCTCTTAACCGGTCTTCCACTAGAAAAAGATAGAGGGTGTTGCTTTATTGATCTCGCGCAGAACACAACAGCAAATCAGAACGCTGCGAAGCGTGACGATGCAGTTCCTTTTCCGCTATAGCTTTGTTGGAGCACTCCACTCACCGAAACCTGCAAAGCGTGAAAACTAACAGCGAAGACCTGCAGGCTAGAAAGGCCGCTCTCTGACAGCTGCCGTGACAAGGTTCATTATCAGTTTGCCTACTTTCATTTATCGCATCGGTGCGTAAAGGTTACGGTTAACAGTAGATTAAATACACAACAAGACACTACATGGGCAAACTTGCGCTGTTAAACCAATGGCACGCACATCCACGACGACGGTTCAGCTCGACAGAAACTCGTCAGAACGCGACACTTGGCGATGACAATAAAAACAAAGACCTACGAGTAGCTCGTATGCAAGCACAGTCTGCCACGGCGTAGGGCACCGGAACGCAACGCAATTCACTACTCAACGTTTGACGCCATAGAGCGCACAAGGACAACATTCGAAAAAACAAAAAAGAGATATGGGGCACTATCGACCGTGTATCAAAAGCGCCCCACGCCGAGAATGCAGCCGCACATCCTGGATGAGGGTCCGCTCGTTGATTGGCTCGGCCTGTATTTCTGGTTCATTTCAGTCAATAAATCTCGGTTTTAGGTTTTCCCTTGCTCGTCGCCACTTGCATTTACCGCAGGCGAAAGTCCTGGTCATAGTGGCACGCCTGCAGCTCGCCGTCGAAGTCGATGCGGAGGGCGATGTCGAGGTCGCGCGGGTTGGCTGGGTTCGGCACGCACTTCATTGTGAAGTTCGCCTTCTCGCCGCGCTTCATCATCATCGGGTGGAAGAGGTACAGCACGGTCTGGCGCCAGTGCGTCGGCGGCGCCAACGGAGACGTGTTCAACACTACCGGGTCATGGCCCGCATAGAAAGGGGTGTCGAAGTGGACGGAGATGGCGTGCACCATGTCTGCCTGCTCGGCCACCAGCGTGAAGGTACTCGTGAAGGACAACTCCTCTTCCTTCACCTTGTTGATGTCGAAGGAGAAGAAGGGGACGATGTCGGTGATAATCTGCTCCGGCTGCACCGTGTCAATGAGCGGCTCTATGTAGCTGAGGCGCTTGAAGTACGAGTAGTCCAGCCCGCTGACGTTGCGCCAGATCTCAAACTTCTGGTCCACGTACTGCGGATCGCTGATACCGCAAGCGTACATGTTCGCGTGGTCCGGCAGAATCTTCACATCCGCCGACCCCCAGCGATCACGCGCATACAGAACGGTGTTCAGCATCGATTCGTATAGGAGAAAGTAGCCCATCCATTCGCTAATGATGATGTCCACCTTCTCGTCCAGCTCCAGCTCCTCGACCTTGCCCTGGATGATCGTTATTACATCACCGAGGCCGTTGTCCTCCACAATTTGACGGGCCTGAATAGCAACGCTGCTGCAGTCAATGCCGATCACCTTGCGCGCCCCCGCACGCGCGGCAAACATGGAGAGAATGCCGGTTCCACAGCCCACATCCAAGACGACCTTGTCCTTAAACATGTACCCATTGCGCCACATCGCGTCGCGGTAGCTCGTCGTGCGGTGGTAGTCCTTCAGCATCTCCATATGGATGCCGTAGTGGCTGTAGGAGTCGAAGTAGTAGTCCTTGTTGGCCGTAGTCTTCTCCACTTCGGTCGTGGTAGCAGCTGCCGCCGCCTCCGGAGACAGCGGTGTCTTGTCAGGAGCGGGCATGATTGGAGATGATTGCGACTGGAGCTGAGTTCGAGAAAGCAGTTTGTGGCAGTGACGTTGCAAACGGGAGCCACAGCGCATGAAACAGCAATGCGGGGGATGGTGTGGGTAGGGAAAGGGGGCGTGGTTGAAGTGAACAGCACTCGCAGTGTATTTTAGTCGGAGGACGGTGGAGAAAGATGAATTTAAAGAGGTGTGGCACAAAACACGCGTCGCATCAACCCAACGATTACTTCTTGAAAAACGCTTCGGCGAGCCACGGAGTTGTGTAAGTACGTTGGCTCGGGTGTAATAGAGAGAGATGAATGATGCAACATTTAAGGCGTGCTCAGTCGCCAACACCAAGGTGCTTATCCAAGCCTGTTAGCTTGCGCATTTGCGCAAAGCCACTGCGTTTTTAAAACGAGTGTCCTAATCATCTAAGTCATTCGCAAAAACTCGCGTTAATGCTCAATTAAGGTGGATTTTACCGGTAAAGTAGGTTGATCAACTCACTGGTGCAGCTCCTCATCATTCATTCTACACTTTGAAACTCGCTGCTACATAAGCGTCGGAGAATTTTCCCCGTTTCGTCTGCGTTTCTCAGCAGGTGTAAGCTTGAAGCACCTGCACACCGGAGCGCGCACAGCTGCTGTGAGCGCTTTTGCGTTGCTGTGCGACCGCGTCCTACTTCTGCCGTACCAGCGCCGCTTCGGCAACACTTGGCAGGCAAACCCGAGATAACGCATATCACCCGTAACAAGAACACAGGGGAAAGAGAGTGCGGGGGACTTGGAAGCACTTCTAGAGGAGCGCCCCGACAAAATTCTACTTGAGCCATTCTGTCAGCAAATGACAAGAAACTCACTTTTGCGCTGGCGGAGGGGGGGGGAGGTAAACCCGGAAAATGCCAAAGGGTGGCTGATAAGAGCCCAGCAAGTGTCAACATGCAAACGGAGCCAAATCGGTAAAGCACAAAGAGAGGGAGTACTGCCTAGCACGCCTCACCGCGAGTGATCCTACGGCAGCTGAGAAAGATGGAAAGCAGCCGCACTTCAGCCAACCTGCGCAACACATTGGCCACAACGATCACCCAATCTGATAGCGTGCGCACACCGGAGGCCTTGAACAATCGCCCGCGGCTACGTTTGGCTTCTCCTTTCTACGTTTCTTCATCGCGGGCGTGGATGCCTGCTGAAGATTGACAACGAACACTAAGCAGACGCAAACAGAGAGAGCGTATAGGAGACTAAGTGATACCCACGTAGTGGCAGAAGGGCGAAAGAAGGCACTGCAGTTTGTCCTGAACTGCGCGCGACAGCTGTCAGCAAAGAGGGAGGCAAAAGACACAGAGAGAAACAACGGTTTCTCACGACAATGAGCTACCTGCTGCTACCACCCTTCTGCAGCTGTGCACACCTCCTTTGTTTCAACGCAGCGCCGGGCCGGCGCGCCGCCGCAATTGCCGAGGTCTTGCGAACGGCCACGCGGGCGACCGAGCCTCTTTAATTGTGCCCTTCCCGCGGCCTCGGTGGCAGCTGCTCCGACGCTCTCCTCCACCACCAACGGCGCAAGCGGCAGAAACAGTGGACGTTGCTCCGCTTTGTCGTTACGCAGCTGCACGAAGCTGTGCAGCCACTTCTGTTGCTCCGGGTATACGTAGTAGACGACCATCTCACCGGTGCTGTCGTCCACGTCGAAGAAGGCGTTATGGTGGAGTTTTTGTTGCAGCACCGCAGCGTCCTCTCGGGCGACGTAAAGAGAGGCACAGCCTTTACCGCGGCTCACGCCACCGGCATGCGTGGCGTAGTGGCACTCGACACGGTGCAGCCGGACGTCGGGGTGTGTTGCGTGCAGAAAGCGCACAAGGCTTTCCGTGCAGTCGATCTCCTTGACCGCCTGTCCTACAAAAAGCTTCGCGTACGGCCCGGGGTTGCGGCAACGCAGACAGCTCTCACGGACGGCTTCGTGCTTCCTGCCGCACTTTGCGCATGCCCAATGGCTCGACGCGGCGAGACCGCTGCAGGGTGTTGCTAGCAGCTCCACCTCATCTTCACACACGACCTTCGAGAGATCGCATCGGTAGACAATCGGAAACATCTGCTGGTACCGCAGGAACCGCTCGGTGAGGTGCACGAAGTTGTTTGTTCTAGTGCTGTATGCCACCTCCATCACGTGAAACTGCGTCCACATTGAGTAGCTGTGCACCGGCTGCGACGACGTCAAATTCGCCAGAACGTCGGCCGAGACGGTGGTGGCCGCAACCGACAGCGCGTCGCTTGCGGCGGACGAGGTTCCACTGCGGCGGTGGTTCCGGCGGTGCGGGCGGCGGCGCGAAGTCGAAGCCGACGAGGCCGCGGACGACTCCGCTGGTGTGGTGGGGCAGTGGCTAGCGCTGCTGCCGTTACTGCTGCGGCTCCCCTCCTCGCTCGTCGACTTGGAGAACCCTTCGCTATGCGCCTCGAGAGAGTTCGAGCGGGAATGACTGCAAGACATGGAGGTGATCGTTGTTGGGTCCGGCGTCCCAGCGTTCCGGGGTTTCACGATCGTGTTCGTAGGTGTCCGCACGAGGCGGGCGCTAGAGCCCCAGTCGAGCTGCTCCTCCTCAGCCACATCCTCCATGGCAGCAAAGGTTGCGAGTTGTTGCAGGGCGGTGGGGTCGGTATTTGCCGTGATGACGGTGCTGAGGGCCGTGTACTGCGGGTTCATCATCCCCTCGGAGAGCAGCATCAGCACAAGGGCGAGGCCAAAGAGCATCCTGCTGCACTCCGGGACACTCAACCCTTTTTTCTTCCGCGGCTCCGAGACCAGGCGCAGCATTGTTGCGTGCTTTGTGGACGTGTGCGGCTTGCAAAAGCACGTTATTTATTTCTTTCCTTTTTCTGGGGACAGAAGACTGCAAACGCTGAAGGGTACCGAAGAGCAATAGGGACTGCGGTGCAATGCGCGTCAGGCGATATTCGCCTGGGGTTCTACAAGCGCTCTGTCGTGCTTAGCGGATTAGATATCACTGAGGCGAGTCAAATGAAAATGAGAAACAAAGTGCTCTACTTGATTGAGTTTACCCGGGGCTGACTCGGGTAGTTCAAACAAGTGAGAACGAAATGGAGAATGGAAAGGAAGAGAAGACGCCTAAAAAGCTAGCGAGCCCACTCAAAAGACACTGTGAAAGGAGAGAACGAAAGGCTGAGCTAGCGGTCAGCGATCGGCAGCCAAATTACAATTGCAAAACGACGGAGTGTTTTTTTTTGTTGTTGTTGTTAGCGGCAAGAGAGAAAGAGAGGAAGGGATAAGACGAATTCTAAGATGCGCCCTTCACGATATACTTCGTCGTCTTTGTGTATCGTTTAAGAAGCCAGAGTTTGGGCATCAGGGTTAGATACACCAAGAGAGACGCTGATTATCTGAGAAGACCCGAGGCGAACACCTCTAATTGCGGAATGTGGAATAACAGAAGACAGACTCTATCTAGCCCTCGTACTGCCTCGTCGGTTTCACGTGACCAACGCAACTCACAGCAATGAGGCCGACTACCTTTTTAGTTGAAAGAGTTACCATTTCCTTCGATCGCCATCGATAAAACCGTAAAAAACCTACGCCGCGAGTCTGACGGCAACCGTCCGGAGAAGCGCCTTCTGATTAGCAACCAAGCAAGGGTGTTTTCGCTCTAAACGCATGAGAGGTTAAAACTGTAGAAGCGCGCTATACCATTATTTGTGTAGTTGACTCCGCAACGGCACATATATTATCATGTAGCAGTCACTGCGCATGAGAGCATCAGTTTATCAATTGTATATGACTTCGGCCGTACGACGCGCAAGCGCACAGAATTTCAGGATATATATGTGGTTAGACCGTCATGAATGTGTGTGTGCGTGTGTGTGTGTGTGTGTGTGTGCGTCTGCACGGTAAAAGAAAAAATGAAAAATGAAAGGGCCTAGCACATCCAATGTCTCCGGCGTTCGTTTGAGCAAGCTGACTCGTTAAACGCACCGCTTTCACCCCTATTTTCTGTTCGCACATTTCAGCCCGCAACCGGTTGCAGCTCCAGATCGCATCGTTTACTCGCTTTTACCACCCACTGGCGTCGTTGTTTCGCTCCTCCTGCTGTAATCAATATTGTAAGAGGTGTAGGTCACGTCTACTGCGACGTTATTACTGGGCATTTGGCGTCACAATTCCACAGCTTGGCACAACAAGCCGTCTTGCTCCCTCGCTTCTCTTGCCGGGCACACAAAACACAATCAAGAAAACTGCGTCTTCTCTGTCTCTCTCAGATACTCACACCACCAGGACTGTCCGAGTCGTCGTCAGTCTCGTCAACTGCAGGGGCGGACATCTGCATGGACGAGTTCTCCTCGCTGCGCGTCGGCCGCCATACCTGCTGCTGTCTCTGTTCCCGTAAGAAGTGGTTGTAGTGCCAGCAGCAGTAATCCATCCAGACGCAGTTCGACTCCATCATGTCCAATGCACCCGCCACGGCGGGGGATTGCACGCGCAAAGTCCTGCGCACTGTGCTGTAAGCGACGCCGGTCGACGAGTCCGTGCACGTCGACACCGGCTTCGACGGCGGGTCGGTGAAGTGAGTACTGTTTTTGGTGGTAGTCGTCTCTGTCGCATTATCAGCCCCACCAGTGGTATCCGCAAACTCAACCCCCTTAAACATATCCACACTGCTGTTGACGGAAGAAAGGTCATTGTTGCCGCTGCTCCCTGAGCCCTGCGCGAGCGCCTTCAGCTGCGCAATGACAAAGCCGTTGCTGCAAATTTCAGCCCCGCAGGTCAGCACGTAGTTCAGGACGCGGCGATTCGATAGGAATCCGCTGGAGGCGAGGTAAAGGAGAAAGTGCGAGTTGCGGTAGAGCGCCTCGACAGCAGCGACGGACACAGAGGGCAGACTTTGAAAGACAGTCGCCATGAAAGGGAAGAGCTGCTCGCGGTCTAGTGAAAAAACAGCGGGCACCACCAAGCGTAGGTAGTCGTCGCGGTCACAGTGGTCGAGGCCAGTGAGACGAATGCACGGAACTGTAGTACCAACGCACAGCTTCTGCAGTTCCTCACAACCAATCTCCAGCGCCTCTGCGGCTACCGCTGCAGCTGCGACCCAGTGCTCTATGCAACCCTGAGAAGCGAGGTGTGCTAACGCGATCTCACCAGCCCTGATATGACTTGCATCAGCCAAATTGAGCTCCTCCGCGCGCTGGTACGGGTAGCTGGCGATGCTGCTGTTCTTCACAGCTGCCCAATCCGTCGTGTTGGGTGGAACACCAAAGGAGCTAAAGAAGTTGCTGCCGCTTGGGTGATCATTATTGTTGTTATTGCCGTTCGTGTTGTGCTGTGCGCAGGTGAGTTGCGGGGCAGACGGCGCACGCGAAGCCGAACTCGGAAAGCTGCTCGTCAGCAAGTATCCCTTAGCCGTAACAACCTTTGCCGGCGACAACTTGGTTTTTATCGCCGTCCCTGCAGGGGAACTGTGCAGAGCATCGGCTGTCGACGTCGTCGCCACGCCCACCCCTCCGCCAACACCAAAGCCGCCACCAGTCGTGGTTAGGTTCCCACTGCTGCCCAACTCAGCTTGAGAGGAACGCCGGGCCAGAGCGCCGAGTGATGCGGTGGCGAGAAGTGACGGCGCAGCAAGTCGATTACCACTCGATTGCGATGCGCAAGCGTTGCGGTTACTGTTGCTGCTGTCCACCGCCAGCGAGGCGGTGGTCGCAGTGGTACACCCACTTACCGTTGTAGCGTTCCCCTCACCGCTGCCGCCACCGCCGCAGCCAGCGGTGTTGGGACCGACTTGATAAGGCGAATCCGACTGTAGTAGCGCGGGTGCCACGCGGGCCAGCGCCCACTGCGCTGTTTCTTTGGCCTCATCAACTACCTCGGGATTTTCGCATAGACACAGCAGCTGCAAGATGCTCAGCACCAAATGCCGCGACAAGTGAATCGAACTTTGAAACGACACCGTCTTCTCCTGAGCAAAGAACGAAAGGGCGCAGCGCTTCTGTAGGGGCGCGTAGAGGTCGTTCACGAAAGCCTTCACCGTAGACTGGCAGTAGTACTGCTGGACCAGCAGCACAAGGTGCGTCAAGGCGCGGGTGACGATGTCCCACAGGTAGGAGTTCATCGCGCCAGGCGTACGCGTCAGCTTTAGCAGCCACTCGAAGAAGAGGGTGCAGCGGTCACCAACGGTGTCGGGTTGGTGGCCAAGCTGCGCCTTCGCTGTGTTGATAAAATGCAGCGTGATGACCATCCGATCCTCATCTGAGAAAGCCGCCACAAACTCGAAGAGTTGGCGCCACGTCGCCATATCGTAGTCGCACTGATAAAAGCCACCACCGCCGTGGTTGAAGTAACACACCTGATCCCGCAGAGAAATCGGCGAGGTTGGCATCTCAGCGTCACCGGACTTGCCGACCGTCGTAGTGTGTGAATTAGCGGGAGAACAAGGGTGGGGTGTAACGGTAGCAGTAACAGCACCAGTAGAAACTCCCCCATTGTGACTCGTAGAGAAAGACGATAGTGACGCGGCGGTGCTGAACAGCGGAACAAAGTGTTCCGTGTCTTTGATAAAAATCAAATGCACGCTGCCGTGGCCCCCGCGGTGCCACTGCGCCGACCGCAGCGGGATTGCGAACGGCCTCGACACGCGTGTCAGCGTTTCTTCCGGCTTCCACAGAAAAGACAGTTGCGCGGGACTCGAGAAGAGATCTATGACGGGTGCGCCGGCTTTACTACGCTGCCTCTTCAAGTACTCCACAAGCAGCCCATGTTGCTTATTCGGTGTGATGTACTGCGTGATGTTGTAGCCTTTCCCGGGTAGCTGCTGGATGTACAGGTACGGGTGACTCACCGCATCGACCATCTGCAGGGCGTAGCTGATTGCCTTCGCGTGCTGTGCCTGGGCATCCTTGCTGCAGCGCTCATCTGCAGTCTGCACAATGCAGTCACCCAGATCTTTTGCGTTAAACGATCGGTTCCTAAAGCGGATCATGAGGAGATGCATCGCCCGCTTCAGCCACTCCGTACCGATGAAGCTAAACATCATGCGCAGTACACACGCACCCTTGCCGTAGCTGATCGTGTCGAATGAGTCGTGGATTCGGCGGGGTGCTGAGTTGCAGCTGTCCACAGGGTGCGTCTCGCAGGGGTCCGCGTCTGCGAGTAGCGCGTCGTTCATGATAACGGACAAGAATTCATTCCACAGACCCCAGCTGGGGAAGATGGCGTTCACAAAGAAGTACTCGAGGTAGCGGCACATGCCCTCCTTCAACCACAGACAATTCCACCATTCAATCGAGATCCAGTTGCCAAACCACTGGTGGCACGTCTCGTGCCCGATCAGGCGGGTAATGCGCTGGCGTCGCTCGAGCGGCGTGGTGCCGGTAACAATAAGGTAGTCCCTATGGAGATTAATGAGCCCCCAGTTCTCCATGCCGAGTACAGCAAAGCGCTCCATTGCGACCACGTCAAGCTTCTTCAGCGGCAGTTGGACGTTGAAAAAGTCTTCAAAAAAGTCCAGCGCTTTGGTGGCGAGGTCGAGAGCAAACCAGCCGCTGCTATTCGGTTCCGTATGCGGCAGCACGACACGGCAGAGGACCCGAGAGAGGCGGGTGCGCTGCTCGAGAATGGTGAAGCGGCCAACGTGGAAGCCGATGACGCAGGTGTGGATGGGTGGGGTGGGCTGAAAGCGCACACAGTGAAAAGGTGCGGTTTCCACTGCCGCTGCTGTGGTGACCGTGGTAATTGTTGCTTCTGAACGTGAAGACGATGGGCACACTGCAGTCGAATACGGCGCTGTGGCACTCGGCCACGCTTGATCTTGTGATCTTGCAGTGGCAGTGGGGCTTGTTGTTGCCGTCTGCTGTACTTCGCCATTCTGCTTTTCACCTTTCACTTGATGAGGTAGATCGCTTCCGTTGCTGTGACTACTGTGACACTTGCTGCGGTTTGTTTTCCCGCGGTATGGCAGCACGGGCGTCGGTACATCCGACTCCATTTCTGTGTTTGAAATCACCGTAAAGCTAGCGCCAGTTATAACTGACAGCTGAAACGTGGCTTGAATTGCAGGCTCATCAAAGCAGGGGAAGAGGCGACGTGCGTGCGTTGGCTCGAGATGGGTGCTAATCATTTCTCGGTCGGTGGAACTCGAGTGGTAGAGCCCCACCATGTTTGTGCTGCTATCGATGCAACCGTCAAAGTGCTCGATGAAGAGGACAAAAACGTCGCCGACGGCAGTCGCCAAGGGCTGGTTGAACATCAGCTGCACTGTCTCTGAAGCTGCAGATCTGCGTTGGCCCACGCAGGGTATCATGCGACCAGTGTCATCATTGTACATCGCAGTGTATGAAGACGCAGCCGTGCGGCGTTGACTCGGGTGCACGTTTGGCCCCGCTAGTACCGTTTGTGGTTTATGGGGCACAAACACCCGCACTAACTCTGTGTAGAGTGTCAGGTCCAGGGCGTGCAGAATAAGGTGGGTCAGCGGCGCTAGTGGTGCCTCGACCACCTTCAACGTGATGTACACCGCACCGACGAAGGTGCTAAACTTCGTGTTGGGCTGAAACTCAATCGCGTAGTGCTGCGGTGCGATGTACGTTGGGAGACGGAAGAGGGGGGAAGCCATCGCTTCCCACGCCGCCCCCGCTGCCTCCAAAGACGCGGCGGCGTCGCTGTACGTCATGACTTGCGTAATCTGCTTTGGTACGTGTGTGAGCAAAGAAAACTTGCAGATAACAGTGGATGTTTCAATAGAACTAAATTGCCACAAGCTAAATCACAGCTATAAACGAGAGTACGGTGGAAAGAGACAACGTGTAAATCAGCAGTCTTCGTGTGGAAGAAGCCGCAGCGACCGCTGCTGCGAGAAAGCTGCAGGAGCAAAAACCGTTTTGCTTGCAAAG
This sequence comes from Crithidia expoeki, assembly GCA_900240875.1. Taxonomy (NCBI): domain Eukaryota; phylum Euglenozoa; class Kinetoplastea; order Trypanosomatida; family Trypanosomatidae; genus Crithidia; species Crithidia expoeki. Next base: position 55,937 of record OESE01000167.1, read on the forward strand.
TGAGGAAGAAGTGGAGTTGGTAAGAAAGGAAAAGCAGCTACCCATGTGTTTGTGGAATGGTGAAAGAAAGCGTCGATGCGGTCGCCGGATTAATCGAGTTTTCTTTTTGCCTAATAAGAGTCACGTCGCTGATGCTGGTCGTTGATTTTGTAAATAGCAAAAGGAAAAGGCACTTCTGAGAAGCAAGTGTGTCTGAGTAGCCGCAAACGCGCTGCACAACGGCGTACAACAGAGCGAGTGCGGTGCAAAGCAGTAGGTCAAATAAATGCGCCTGCTTAATAATGTTTGGCAAAGCGCTGAGAAGCAAATAAAAACCGAAAGGACAAGTCAGTCTGCTGTGCGTGTGTGGGGGGAGCGTTATTGTCAGTGAAATGAAGTGCTCCTTTAACGATAACGTGGGCCGCCGATAAAGGTCAAGAGAAGGATCGCCAGGAGGGGCACGACAACGATACGCAGACTTCTGTTTTTTTTCTGAGCAGACGGTGCATTCAGGCGTGTGTTGAGTGAGGGTGCGGGACGCAGTTAAGAGGTTGTAAAACAAGAAACGGCGGGATAGAAAGATATTTAAAAAACAAGAACGTGTCGACATCTTCGAAAGTAGTACAACGTGTACACACGCACACACGCAAACACAGCAGTCACACACACACACACACACGCACACACGTGCGCGTGTAGGTGAAATCGAAATAGTCACGTACGACTCCATGTAACTAATTTGGTGGCTGAATTGAGTGCTACGCACGCTGTAGAACAACAGCGGGTAAGACACAAACGAGAGTCGCAAACACTAAAGTCGCTGTATTACCTTTTACTCGGTTACGAGTTTGGAAAAGTTCTGCAGGCAAAAGGACTGCTTTGTGTGAAGCACTTTCGTCGTCCATTGGATTGTATCGTTGAAAGCAGTTGCAGCAAAGGAATCAGAAGAAAGCGCTCTACGTAAGTGATGTACATCAGTATGCCCTGCTCTCCCTCCGTCAATCTCCTCTAAACAAGGGAAGGAAGCGGCACAGAGCGCACACATACGATCAAATGCAGCGGCATCAGCTAAGACATCGTATCAGCTCCATCACAGCACCCTTCTTGTACGAGTACTTCGCTGCTAGCTCCCCCAACGAGCGCAACTCCACCAACGTCGAGACACTCGCCATCCCGCACTCCGGGCAGAACAGTCGCGTCTGCGGTGCAATTAGCGACCGCATCCACTGCGACACCTCGACCTCCACCCGCGCCGTTCCAAAGGTACTCGTGTGACAAGTCTGCACAGCATCAGTAGCACCAGTAGTGGCAGCAGAGTCCGTCATTGCTGACAGTAGTTTGTTGCGTTTGTGGTAGAGCAAGCACGCAGCACAGTAAACGTGTCCGCACGGAACGCACGCGACAGGGTTGTAGAGCAGCTGCAAACAAATTGGGCAGCAGCAAGCGCTCTCCGTGGCGCTCTCCGTCACCTCAATGCGTTGCGCCGCGGCAGCCGTGGCCGTTTTGAATTCTCGAAGTTCATCGCTGGCTTTTTGCTCGGCCTGGCGGGCGGCTAGTGCGGCTGCGTTGGCATCCCACGCCCTGTCCTGTGCTGCACGGAGTTGCTCCTGTGCGGAGCGCAGATCTGCCGCAAGCTGCTCCGCACGACTTCGGTACAGCGCCTCCACATCCCTTACTCTACTTTCCGCGTTGTGTAGTTTGTCAAGGAATTGGGTAACTTCCTTAGTATGCTGAGTAAGGTGTCTTTCACTTGTCTCCTCGTACGTCATGAGTGCAAAGGCCTTTTCGGCGTTTGCTTTCAGCAGCAGGCGTGCTGCGGTTTCATCTTCCATCGCGTGTTGCACACGTGAGTTCCACAGCGCCTGCATTGCGCCTGCCTGTGCTTTCACGTTTCCAACACACTGCGTCAGCTGTCCCGTTGTTTGGACGTAGTTGTGGCAGAGTTTCACACGTGCTGTTGCTTCCTCCTCACAGCATTCACCCCGTGTGATAAACACAGACCATAGAAGCTCCGTCACCTGTGCAGAATAAGCTTCCTGGGCGGACTGCACGCGGTACCACTGCCGACTCAACAGCGCTTCCCTCTCCGTCACAGCCGCCTTGACTTTCTCCTGCAGACTTTTCTCCGCCTCTGCAGTTTCTTGCTGGCTCGCAGCACGTGTGTCTTCAAGCTCTTGCTGCAACTTCAAACACTGTTGCTGTGCCGCATTGAGGCGTAGCTCTATTGTAGCCACCTTCCCTGCGGCGTCCTGCCGCACACGTGCCAGCTCGGCGCGGTGCGCCTTTAATTCCGTGTCGCGCAGCGCCGCCCATTCAGCTCGCACAGCCGCCAGCTCACTCGCCTCTTGTTCATGCTGATTCAATAAAGCACCCTGAGCAGCGACGTCACCTTCAATTTGGGCACAATACGCATCAATGTGACAGCGGAAGGCGTGCAGTTCATTATCCGCTGACCCAACCCACTGGTCAACACGCTTGCTGAATTCAATTCGTGCATCGCTCAGCTGGGCTTGTGCTTCTGACATAAGGCGAGAGTTCTCCTCCAAAAAGATGGAAGTACGTTGATAATAATTCGCAGATTCTGCTATGAAACTCAACGCCGCGTCTTCGAGTGAGCGTCGCTCCTCTTCTTCGCATTGGAGCAACGTCTCACGCAGCGCCTGCTGCAAGTCTGCTGCCTTTGCACCCATATCCTCCAGCACTTGCTGTGCGGCAGCCGTCGAGGCGGTGTGGCGTTGACTAGCCGCCGTGTCGCGTGCTTCGACACACTTTTTCACAACATCACATGCCTTCTGCAGTTCTACAGCCACAACGCTCCTCAGACTATCCGCGTCTTCGTGGAAGAGCGCAGGCAAATTTGTGTCTCTAACGAGGGCAGCATCGGGGCTTGTCAGCTCCTTACTCTTCCCCACATCATCCCCCATTGCGCTAGTGGCCAGCTGTGCGGTGTGTGCGTGCAGCAACCGAAGTAACTCGGCACGAAACTGCTTTTGCTCCTCTTCTCGTTTTGCCTCCGCTGAAAGTCGCGTCTGCTCCACTGCCGCCTCTTTTGCCAGCGCCGCATACTCCGCAGCTTCCACGAACTCAATGCGTTTACGCTCATTAAAGTGCAATTGAACGGTACCGTTCAGCTCCAAGGCCTGCTGGTGCCCCCGCTGCAAATTCGCCGTTTCTTCTTCTAAACGCGTATATTGTTCTTGACACCGTTCTAGTTCACCCCGTATCTGCTCAATTAACTGCTGTTGCTCCGTCAGTTTGGCCCCATTGCTGTTGCTTTTATGTATTACATCCTGCCACTGTTGTTGAAGCCCTCGCAGCCGCTCTAGCTCGTCTTGTTCCGCGTGGTGCATCGCACTCAGTCGCTGGAAGTTGCGCTGAATAGCGTTGACGCTGTCCGTGCGCTGGGAAAGGTCCACCTGTAGCCGGGCAATGATGGCTACAAGTTCCGCACGCGGCGTTCGCTCGTTGATGACAAACGGCGATAACGCAGCGGTACTCGCTGCGGCAGTTGGGCCCGAGCCAAGGCCACTGCTCTGATTCGTCGACGAAGAAGTCGGACTACTGTTGCTACCGTTGTGTCGGTGACAACTGTTGTTGTTAGTAAACAATTGCGGAGTGGAGGTGAGGGAGGCGGACACTGTAGCCATTCCGCTGCCTTTGCCTATTGTAGGCAGCCGCACCGCAGGTGTAGTGCCTCTTCCAGACGCTGCTACTGTTCTTGCCATTGTTGTTGTTGAAGACGCAGAGGGGCCGTCGCTGGCACGGCGTGCAGCCATAAGCCGGCCAAACGCACTGCGCTGGGCGCCGTGCTCCTCACGCTTGTGGTAGTTCATGACGGTTTGAAGTAGCTGTGAAAGACGGTCCCATTAAGGTTCTGTCTCATCTTTCTCTTTTTTGTTTGGAACTCATCAAAGCCCTATTGCGTTCTTTGCGTGCATGCCTCGCATCTGAGCTTAGATGCTACAGCGGTGTTACGGAGGGAAATTGCTTATACCGTGTGATGAGTGGACTGACGTTGGAGAAACTTTTGAAGCCGTGGTGAATTTCTGAAGAGGAAGATGGAGGCAAGATGGAGTGATTTTCAGTGGAGAAACAAGTGCCCCTCCTTCGCAAACCAGCTCCACAGTCTGGTCGAAAGCAATCTCGAAGCCCTGAAATAGAGGCGAGCACCCTCCATTCCACTCGCCTTGGATGAGCAAGCAGCTGCCCTGTGCCTTGCACATGCAACGCGACACACTCCCCCCCCACCTTTTTCATTTCCCCCTCCCCAAATAGCGCCAAACGGCAGTAGAGAGAGACACTTGCCGCTTGGCAAGATTCTTTGATGGCACATGTTCTTTCTTTCGGAACTTGGCACTTTCCTAAGAAGGGCAGATCGCAGTTGACACGTAGTTAGATACATAGGGTTAATCAAACAATCGAGTGCAGTAAAGCAGTCCTCAACACTGAGCTCGGGCGAACTGAACCGGAGGTTTGGGAATTAGAAAAACTCATCAGTTTTATCGGAAGTGCGCTCCCTGTCCGCGCAGATTTTCTTCGAGCGCTTGCAACAAGCCCTTGCATTCCGCTAGAACGATCTTGCCGTCTGTCGGAAATGCAGCAAACGAAACGCGCACTACCTTTTGCTCTGTTTATCTCTCATCACCTCTTACACCGGAGGAGGTACACGCACTGCGCCGTGGCTAACAGAGTCGTTTCCAGCTCCCTCCTTGCGTTCCTTCTCCTGCCCAAACCTTTTCTTTAGGCGAAAGCCAACAAGAATCCCGAGACCGATGACGGTCAGCAGCAGCGTGTCCCACGGCGTCACAATCCGCTTCGTCTCGCCCGGCTTCCCTAAGTGGGCCAACGAGCCGAAGCGGACGGTGAGGTACGTCTGCGGCACAATCCCAAGTAAGGTCGCTCCTGCAAACGTGTGCAGCGGCACACCGACCACTGGTGAAGCTAAATTTACGAGCCAATTCGGCAAGATCGGCGTCAGGCGGAGAAACAACAAGTACACAAAGAGGTCCGACCGGTAGCGTGCCACCTGCGTGCGAATTTTTGCGATGCCCTTGCCCTTCATGAGTTGTGCATCCGCCGCTTCTACGAGCGAAGTCCCTACAAGTCGCGAGAGAAAGTAGCAGCAGCTCGCCCCTACGGTACCGAGCAGCGTGCAAAACGGCACGCCGAGCAGCGTCCCCATCACAGCGCCCACCGCGGTGTTCAGCACCACCGTGCCAGGAATGCAGAACGTCTGTAATCCCAAGTAAAGTGTTGTGATGAAGAGCAATACTTGCCAGTACTGCTGCTGGGCCAGCTTCTGCAGCTCCCGGCAGAAGGCCGAAATGCCAGCGGCCGTGCGCAGAGAAGTTTCATCCGCGTCGACGATGTCGCGAACGCGGCTGAAGACGCTGAAAGTACCGGTGATGTACAACAATAAAAGAGTTCCCAGAAAGAGAGGGAGGAGGAGACGCAGAGCAGCGTGCAGCGGCCGCTCAGTTTGGTAAACGCCATGCATCGTGATGAGTGCTAAAACAAAAAAAAAAGGCGGCAACGTTCACTGCGAGAAAAGCGGAATTTGGAGAAACAGAAGGCGTAAACGCTATACCAGTGAAGAAGAACTAAAGCAGACAGCTCAGATTAACATCTGCGCTTCCAAACCCAGTATAAGCAGCAGAGGAGGAGAGGAGGCTACAAAAGGGGAAACAGCTGTCAGAAACGCCAGTTGCGAATAGGTCCACACGTGCAGGCAAGGCAAAACTCGCTGTAGCGCCGCTTGGAAGGGGAGTTCGCAGTGATGGGAACAAAACAAAACAAAGAAGGTCTGCAACGCTGCCACCACGGGCAAATCACGGGTGCCGATTGAAGGCGAAGAAAGAAAACGCTGTGTTTCGGTTATAGCGGCTTTCTCCAAGAGCTGACCTGGGGAAGCAGTAATGCGTGGCGTAAATCTCTTTTTACTTACGTGAAACAAACAAAGCAGCATCAACGCCGCATTTTGTTGATTTATTTGCGACAGCCGAAAAGAGCGGAGAGGCTGAGAGGGAAGTCGAGTGTTCTCCATCAAAAGCCGCACAGGCAAACACACACACACGCACGCATATGTATATATATACGCAAGCATACGCTTTTCAAAAGCACGATGGAAGACTGCGGTCAGTCTCAAAGCCTAGCGGCGTGCTTGGCACGACGACCCTTTCCACTTTCTCCGGACTCAGCACTGGTTCTTAATTTACTTCGGCGTAGGTATAAACGGTAGGGAAGTGAATATGGAAACGGAAATTGTACAGACCAGTATAGTGAGTTTACAACAAAACGGGAAGCAGGCACTCGTGTGCCAGTGATAGACGAGGAATTAGTGCAGCTTACGTGAAAAGCGAACCGAAGGCGAAGCACTCTTGTCGTGACTCGGGACTTCGCATCGCCGGACGCAGATCGCTCACTACGCGGAAAACGCATCCTTTTCTACGCAGTTCGCCCATGAAAAAAAAAAAAAACGCTGCTCTCCTTCTCAGAATTCGGTGCAGAAGGCAAGAAGCCAAACCCTGACTCCCACTTTGCATCTTCTTGACTGAAGCGAAAGCGAGAGGACAGGTCAGAAGAGGTGCGGAACGGAACGAAAGGTGCCCCTCTCGTCTGTCACGGCGTGGGCCTCCATTCCTTTACTACAGGAAAACAAACAAATCACCGCTTTTCTCGTCCTAAAAATGACCCTTCATCCACTTCATCATGTGGTAGTGCTCCACTTTCATCCCGACGCTCTCGTACGTCGCAAGCGCGCTTTTGTTCTCCGTCTCCACGTACAGGCGGATGCCCTGATAGTAGTCGGACTCTTCCACCATCTTTCGCAGGTACTCGTACATGCGGCGGAACAGGCCCTTGCGGCGATGCTCCGGGACCACGTACACGGACTGAATCCACAGCACCGACCCGGCACGCCAGTCGGACCACTCCTGCGTTGTCATCAGCATCGCCACAATGCGCTCCTCTTCCGTTTCCTCCACTACGTAGTAGTCGGCGACGCCCGGGCGGTCAAACGGGATGTTCATGCCGCGGCGCAGCGTGTCCACGTCGAGCTTCAACTTCTCCGTCTCCCATGCCATGTTCACCTGCATCTGAACCATTGCGTCAACGTCGTCGCGAACGGCATGACGAACCCTGTACACCATTGTGTGTGTGTGTGTGTGTGTGTTAAGGAGAGACAGGAAAGCTGTTTAAGATGTGTACTTTGCTGTGGAGCTGAGTTTAATGAAAGCAGCCGGCAGCGTTCGCGACAAGAATTCTCAGGAAAAGCCGCGCAAAAAAAAAAAAAACGTGGGTGCACTGAAGGCGAGTCGCAAGCCCACCAATTCTGAAACAGGAACCCGAAATAAAACACAAGGAAGAGAAGTCGAGGTCGATGCCTAAAGGAAGGTGCGTCATTGACTTTCGCTGGACTCGTTCACACTCATCACGGGGTTTGTGCCAAGCTGGCTGTGCTCAAGGCGACAAAAGCCATCGCGGCTATAGCAAGAAAAACAGCGGGTACGTGACCCCGTGATAGCCTTGCTGTATTTTTCGCGGCTGCTAAGCCATTCGATACTCATCAGTGCACAACCGGCAGTGCGCCTCTACCTCGCTCACCAAAGATCCGCGACCGGATTTTTATTAAGTAACTGCCACCACAACAAGCATTCGGTTTAAGTCAACCCAAGAAACAAGCACATGCAACAAATAATGAGAGTGAGGGTGCGGCTCACCGCGCCCTCCACTCATTTCAACGCCCCATTACCGTTGGTAGTTGAGGGGGCGCGCCATTACGCAAAGTACTTCTTTCCACGCCATCGCAGAAGAGAGAGAAAGAAACGGAAACGCGCACGTGATCCGTTGTGGTCTTCAGAGGCTTATATCGATAAAGCTAATTCGCCCACTGCGCATCCTAGATGGGCAATCTACAGAACAAAGAAACACAACACTACAGCGTCAGTTTCGGCACTGCTGCCGGGGGGCACACTCCAACTCATCCTCCGCCTCGTCGTCGTCGCGGTAGCGCTTACGCAGCGCTTCACCGAAGCTGTCACTACGCACCACTGGTGCCGTCTCGCTGTAGCCGACGTCGAGTAACGACTGCACCGACACCGATGGTACATCCTGCTGCGCAGTGTAATACGTATTCCTTGCGTTATTGCTGTGCACATCGCTGCTGCTGGTATTGCTCATGAGGAACCCAAAGCCTGTCGTAGGGCTAGTTGTGGAGCTCCTGTTTTTGTCGTGGGCGTTGAGGTCGACGAGAAACGGATCAACGGGGCCGCCGCTTGCAGGCATGTGCGTCGGAAGCTCCCGTGCTACAAAACAGGTGGTGGAGGGCTTCGCTATAGTCGTCGTATTAGCTGACGTACGAGCAACAGTAGCAGTCGTTGGCGCTGCGAAGGACCTCAATGTGGCGAGCGGGTGTTCACTGCTGTTACTATTCAGCTCCACTGGGGAATCGGCGGTGTGCCCAGCGCTGACACGACGGTCCTCTGGGGTACCGCCGAGCGAGGAAAGACTCGTGGCAGCGTCATCGCCCTCCGGATGCTGTCGTTCCTGCTTAGCAGGGGCAATGGTGGCCATTGAAGAGGATGCCGAGGACAACGCAGTGACCACAGTCGTCCGCGGCGGTGTGCTGAGCTGCGAGGCGCCGAGCAACGACGTCTGCTTCGGTGATAAAGACGTGTTGGAAGGCGCAGACATGTGCAGTCGTGTCTGATGCGTCGATGAGGCACTACCAGTAGTAGTGTTGAGGTTGGTGATTGCACGAGACGAAGCGTCTGCTGTTGTTGTGGCTGCTGCTCTGTTTATTGTGTGCGTCGTGTCTTCCTCACACACTGCAGTAGAGGCGGCAGCGTTGGAAAAAGGCTTCGCAAAGGGATTTGAAACCTTACGCGGGCCCACCGATGCGCTGCTTAACGCAGCGGTGCTGGCGCACGTGTCAGTTGAGATTGTAGAAACTGAGGAGGCCTGCGACAGCGACGGTGCAGTACTAGCAGCTACGGCAAGGGTAGAAGCTGGTCTGATTTCAGAGGCAAAGGAAATGTGGCGACGAGCCGACGAGCCCGAAGAAGAGGAAAAAGCAGAAGTGGGTTCTGGCGTGGCCTCTGCGTCCATCACGGTGGTGACCGTGGAAGGTGAGGACGTCGAAGCCGCCACCGCACGTTGAGGTGTTGATGTGCGGCTCACGTAGGGCGCCTGTCCTTGCTGCTGTTGCTGCTGTGTCGTCGTTGCGGTGGTCTTCAGATTCCCTTCCTCGTTGTCCTCCACAGTAACCGCCATCCTAGCAGACACCTCGCTGCCTTCAGCAGCAGACGACTCGTTGGACTTTCCTTTCTTGTTCCCGTCGTGCGGCAGGATCTGTCCAAGCAGTTTCCGCAGTAGCTCGTCTTTCTTCTTCTCCGACACCATCGCCTCCTTCAGCGGCAGCGTGCAGCGCCGCTTGCTCTTCGAAGCCATGCGCATCTCGTACAACGCCAGTAGCTTCGGCACGAGCTTTGCATAGCCACTGTTATTCGCCAGTTGCGCACACTTCACGACGCGGTCGTGAATCTCCATCAGCATCGCCAGTTCGAGTGCCCGTGTCGTCTGCTGCCCTTTCAGCGCAACATCAAAGAACTGTAGTAAGTGATGGTCATGCAGCTCGTCGTACTTCGCGATGGTGGGACTGTAGAAGGTGCTGTGCCGCTTTAGTTCGTCGCTGCGAATTTGCTGGCGCAGTACCTTGTCCCATCGCTCACGGCCCTCCTCACCCATTGTACGCGTGAGTGGTAGGAAAAGTGGCACGAGCTCCGTGCTGAGTCCGCTGGCCGCGGCCGCCGGGTACGATGGTTCGTCGCGCGAATACCGGTAGGCGAGCAACGCATTGTCGCTGACACCATAAATCCACAGCGCATAAGACTGATCGACGAGCGTGCGTGGGTCGTAGACGGGTACCCAGGAGCCTCCCCAGTCCTCCGTAAACATCCTCACCACACCAGCGGTATCGGCCGTGTGCAGTAGGCCGTCTTCAGACCAGCCGAGCCACTGCAGTTGGTGTGTCGACCCATCCGGCAGCTCCGTCAACGGAATAGTCCTGGCCGGCAGCGCCGCCGCGCGTGCTCCGATGTCAATCACCTCCATCTGCAGCTCCCCCGTGCCACTCAATGTGACAATTGCGAGAGGATCGAAGTCAGCTTTAAAGCTGCTCATCAGCTTCCGCGAGGAGGTGCCGACCATCGTGACAATGCGCTGACACTTGCTCAGCACGGCCAGCTCTAACCCTGAGAGGGAGAAGATACGTAGGTAGTGGCTGGTGGCGACGGCAAGGTAGCGTATACCCGCTGCCATGCACCGCACCGTCTCCCCGGGCAAGAGGGCCACGCGCCACTCCGATTGGGCACCCAGCGGGGTAAAGGCGTGATAGAACACAACGAGACGCGGCGCTTCGTCGACGCTGCCCTGCGTATCGGAGGGCTCGGCCGGCAGCACGATAAAGCCAGCCCCGACAGGACTTAGCGAGCCCATTATAATTGTGTCGCGTAGCTGCAACCGCACGGCCGGGTAGGAGATGTCGTGGAAGTGCACGGTGGTCGCCTCACGACTGCAGTGGATGTATCCAACGGAATTGTACGCTAGGTAGCAGCTTCCCTCATCGCCTGCGGGAGTGGCGCAGACCTGGAAAGAGTAATCCTGCACAGCAGGCAGGCGACCAGCCAACCGTTGTTGCTGCTGCTGTGCGCTGTGGCCACCACCACTTCCGCTGCTGCTGGTGTTGCGGTGTCTGAAGTCGCCTTCATCCTCTTCCCCGTCTTCAACTTGCCCTTCCACAGATGCGTTCTCGTCGTAGCCTTTTCCGTAGAAGTCGTCGTCATCTTCCTCGACCTGGCCGTGTCCTGTTGAGCGGTGTGCACTGCTGCTGCTGCTGTTGTGGTTGTAAGGATCGTCAGCGTCATCCTCATCCTCATCATCCTCGATCGACCCTTCCTCCGCCTCATCGTCCAAGAAGCGACTGCGGGCACGTTGACGCTCGGCCTCCCGCTCAGCGTGAGCCAGCGCTGCGTCGGCAACGTCATCGCTGTCGTGGACAACGCTGCCACTGCGCTCCAAGTCAACGGCGACTTTGCCGAAATCCTCCGCGGCTACGTCGCTGTCCGATGACGCGTCGGAGTTGGAGAAAGAAGAAGAGGTCGAGTCCGCTGAAGACTCTGTTACGCTGCTGCCATCGTCATCGCCGCCGTCGTCAGTGAAGTCGTCTTCGTCGCACTCGTTTTTCAGTCTGCTGCTCCCCATTTTCAAGTTCTTGTCTGAACCCTTCACCGGTGTACTCCCTTCTTGTTTCTTTGCGTCCTCCTCCTCATTCGTCCGCGTTTCCGCGGTCTCCTTTACCGGCTTTTCCGCTGTCGGCTTCCACTCCTTCGGCGATGCTTTCCGCAGCAGCGATACCCGCCCATCCGACAACCCCACCGCAACGTCACCAGTAGCTGTGTTTACTTGCACGTCCGTCACCACCACCACCGATGCGGCCGACTCGCCAAGGACGGCCTTGTTGTACTGCTCCGACGTGTGCCGCGACAACGACAAGTTTCTTGTCTCTACTTTGCCAATAAAAATGCCATTGCGTGCTGTCATCACACAGGCAACGCGGTTTTTCGTCACGCGGTAGACTAAAGCGCCGTGCAGATCTGTCAGCTGACGATCGTGCAGGCCTCCAATTGCACGCATCCGCAAACCCGCGGTAGCACCAGTGAGTGAAGAGAACGGAGAAGCCCCAGCTGTAACGGCACCGGTGTCTTCCTTCAGTTGGTACACCTGCACTTCGGTCGATGTGGGCACCATAAGCATGAGGCCACCAGCTTCAGTGAAGCACCACGCCATACGGTAGCGAGCTGCGTCGTCTTTCTTAGCGGTGGGGGAGAGCACCGCACGAAAGATCAGCTGCGTTGTGTTATTCGTCGTCGCAGGAGCAGCAATGGCAGCGGCAGTGGGTGGTGTTTTCACCACGCCCAGCTCACCCGATGCGCTGCCCATCGCAATAAAACGCCCACACGGCGACACCGCTAGAGACACAATGGGAAATGGCACGATCAGCGGAATTGTGTGGATCTTAAATCGGCCCTGTGCCATGTCCAGGCAGCGCAGCGAGTCACCTGCAATATATACCCGCCGCCGCTCTACGTCCAACTGCAGGCAACGTACCTCCCCAGTGACTTGGCAAATCACACGCGACACCAGCTTCGTTGTGTCAAAGATATTTTCGTGCAGCAAAATGCGACCATCGCGTCCGCAGCTTAGGGCGAGTGCGAGGGGGTCGGCCAGCACGAGGTCTGTTACAGCCCCCTCATGACAGTTGAAGGACCAAATTGCAGCGGACTTGGGCCAAGCTTTGATTGCGAAGAGTGAAACGACACCATCCGCGCCACCGGTGATGATGTAGCGGCCGTCGATGCTGACGCGCGTGGCACCCTGCGCGTGTACTTCGCGGAGTCCGAGCATTGCAGCTGCTGATGCACTGGCGAGGGTCTTTCTCTCCCCTGAATTCAAAATCCCCCTTTCAGCGTCAACTTTACAGCGGTGAGTGAAATACAGTGAAGGAGGCTATCTATGCTTGAGTTTCTATGGCAAAGGCGAAGGAAACACTAAGCTCGCCCACTAAAACAACCGTGGCAGTCCTTTACCGACCTTTATGCTCTCCGACAAAGCGTCTGTATGGTATTCTGTGCGGTACGCAACTGTATGTTGCAATCGGTTTCTATGCGTTGATAGAATGAATGTGTCTGACCAATTCTATGAAGTGAGCCGGGAAACGGAGCTTTGACGCCGCCTATTCTTGATTCGTGTTAACTTCGCTGTATGAATTGTCCGAGTGCCGAAAGGAGTAGAAGGATAGGCGGAATAAGAAGGAAGCGGGGGACGTAGCATTGGACACCAACGAAAAGAGATTTCGAAGTTGGAACAGGTCTCTTATCTAGATATCTTTAAGAACATCCAAAGTGAAGGTCACGGCGTTCGTCCCAAGCTGCAGCGACAGTCGTTGAGGCTCAGGTGAAAGATGTATTCGTGCCTTCCTTCTCTACTGCTGTGGATTTACCGTCCCTTCTTTAGGGTCAACGGAGTACCCCGCTGACCGCACAGCGGCTACTGCGGGTTATTAGAAATACGCTGTCGTCGTTGTCGTTTATTTGGTTCCACCAACTCAGCGGGGGGCGTGCGACGTCTGGGAGGCGGCACAGAAGCACACCACTAGATCGCTTCAGTTGCAGCAACGCAGCTCGCTGAAGCATGGAATAGAGAAAGAAAAATAGGGCGATAAAGCTACCCCAACGTCCGCGTCAGAGCGTTGTAGAGCATGCTGCTTGTCATCCAATGTAGCCAAAGCGTTCGCGACGACAGCGAGAAAGGAAGGAAAGCAGAAACAGAAAACAGGGCCAGTGCTCTTTACAGCCACGTCTGCAACTGTCAGGAGGCACAGGTCTGTGCGTGCAGCCTCAAGGATCTCTACAAAAATGGACAGGAAAGAGAAAGAAGGCAGGTATATATATATATTTATATTGGAAACTTGTGGAGTACACACGCAGAAATACAATATTTAAACTGGTGGAATACGAAAACACAAGTGGTGAAGGCTTTCACTGTTAGATATAGTACGTGGAAGAGGTTGTAGCTGAAAAGGAGAACGAGCCCACGGATATACAAGAGATCGCAACACGTTGCGAATACAGGAAAGGCATTCAAGAATAAAAGCCCGACGACGCGCCCGCCAGAACAAGACTGGTTCTCAAAAAAAGGGAGTAGTCATCAGAGGGATCCGCGGAGAGCCCATAATGCGGCTTCACGTTCAACACGTGCCACACGCACATGTTGCCACGTGTGGGGGAGAAAGGCAAGAAAAAACCACCTTTAGGGAAAATGCAGCGTTTATTCTCTCGTTTCTTCTTCGGTTCTATCTAGTCGCACGATGGCGTGTGCGCTCCAACGCCTCCCGCACGTGCTGCAGTGTGGCAGCGGCATCGACGTCAGAAGAAGACAAAGTTGTCGTGGCGGGTCGCGGCGCCAGCAGCGTAACGTCCAGCTGCCCATCCGTCAACGAGGAAGACAACGGCGACGCTGGGGAGGAGAACGACGGGGAGCGCGACACAGGGGAGACGCTGTCAGTGTCGTGCATTGTGGTAATTGTTGGCGGTTCTACCACAGCTGCAGATGCACTTGAAGTAAGGTTCGCGTCCTTCTGCTGCTGCATGCGGTGCAGTTGAGCCAGCACCATCGCGTACTGCGTCCGCATCTGCGCCAGCTCCGACCGCAGCTGCTGCATCTCTCCCACCTGTGCAAGAAAAAGACCAGAAGCAGCAGCGACAGCTGAATCGGCTGTGTACTGCTCCTGCACGCCGTTGTGACCACTGGGTGCGTCGCCGCAACCCGTCAGCTGACTTGCGAGCTGCGTTGCATCTTCCGCTTTGCTCGTGGGGTGCAAGAGGAACGTACGGGACACGTCTACCGGCAGTGTTTGGAGGGGCGGTACGATACCCAGCTCGGGTGAGTTGGAAATAATTGATACCCCCTGCACGTAGCTGACGTTGTTCCTTACGTCAGTAGTTTCGTGCCGTTTACTTTCCAGTTCGAACGTCTTTGGGAAAACGCCTGCTACGTACTGCTCCGACACAGGCGGGAGTACCGGCGGCGGCGCGCGCTGAATCGTGGACAGTACCGGTGTTACTGGCGACACCGTCACCACCGCCGGCGAAACCACATTTTCATCCATTACGCTCCCTTTTACATCAGCATCACCAGCAAGAGCAGCAGTTGGAGCTGCAGCGGATTTAATGGAAGTTGTGGAGGCCGATGAAACGCAGTGAACTGCGTGCGCATCCGGGACCGGCCGTGTGGACGGAGGTAGGTCTACTCGGTACGTCTGCGAAAACGCGGTGGTGGCGGGAGCTTCCGTTGCTTCTGCTTGTTGAAAAGTCCCACCAGCATCAGCAGCGCAAGTATTCACGTTCGTAGTTATAATAGTGGTAGCAAGTGCACTTGCGTTCTTACTTGTCGCAGAGTGCACTGCAACTGACAACTTCCCCGCCGAACTCGTGTCAGCGCCGGCGACTTCGTCGGAGACTGAACCAACGCTGATGATGCCCAGCGATGGCGGCGAAACTTCGGTCGAAGTCAACGACAAGGGAGCGGTTGTGGCCGGCAGCACAATGGTAGTCGTCGCGTGTGCCGGCTGCTGGGAAAGGACCCTTGCAACGTCAACACTGACATCCTCCCGTTCCCTCGCTTCCTCCTCCAGCATCGTCTTCACCGGAGTCTGATGCCCCTCTCCCCACTCTGCCGGGGAATGCGTGTGTGTATTTCTACCATCGTTGAGTTCCTGTTGTTTTTCTGGCGTGGATGGTTCGTCTACTGCAGCAGCACTGACGCGCTCTGTCTGCGTCCCCACTGACACGTAGTGCATCCGCACACTGGCCAGCACCGCTGCAGCAGCAGGCATAGCCGAGGACAAGGCGTAGCCGTTGCCATCCTGCGAGGAGGTCATCGAGGCAGCCAACGTACTTGTGGCGGGACTCGGCGGCTCCGACGTGCGCCGCGGCGTCGTGCGGCGGCGCCGCTGCGGCGGCTGCGCTTCGCAGTTGCTGTTGATCGGTGTGGCGCAGCGACTGCCCGGCTGCGAGTTTGTCAGGTCCACCCACACCGCTGCCATCAAGTTCGACGCGGGGCCGACGTGCGACGGCGGCAGCGGGACGGAGGGGCGTGCCGAAGACGAGGCGGAGTACACCGATGAGGCCACGGAAGAGGTGCGTTCATGAAGCTTCTCACTGAGCGGCGGTACACGGGGCGTGAGTTGTTGTGGATACTGCGGCGTCTCTGAATTGGACATCCCCACGGTGGATGAACGTGCCGCGGCACTGATCAGATAGGGGTGCCCGTCCCCCTCCGCCACCCAGGATTTGGCTTGGGACAGCATGCCCGCCGTAAACGACGAAGACCGACGCAAAGCTGCTGGGTAGTTCGGAGCACTTGCAACGCTGCTGCTGCTGTGAGGCGTTGGCGGGAGCTGTAGCACATCCGCGCCGGAAAGGGGCAGAGGGCTGCAGCCACTGCTGTTGCGCGCCAAGAGCGTCTGAGAGGCACGAATTGCACTTCCATTACAACTTCCGCTGTTACTACTACTCAAATTGCTGTTGTTGGGATTTAAGCTGCCGTGTCCAGCAGGTGAGTTGGAGTTGCGGCTCTGCGCAGAGACGGAGCGGGGCGGGTGTGTCGGAGGCAGCGGCGTAGTCGTGGTGGGCAATGTGGCTGTGACGCTGTTCGAGTGCGGCCGAAACGTGTGTGGATTCAGCATAGTTGTTAGGGACGTTGTAAACCCGGCCCCAGACTCCGTTGTTCCTGTTGTCGTTGCTGCTGTGACGGGACTAACATCCGCCGATAACGGCGTTGCGTCACCGTTCCCATTGCGCTCCTCATGATCTTCCCTGGGTTTACGCACAGGCGACGGCGAAAACAACAGTGGGGCGGTGCTGGCGTCCGTCGGGGAAACAGAGTGATATGGATGTTGTGGCGGCGAGATGGCAGAGGCTGGTAGGTTGTTAACAAAGTTTAGATTGGCTGCGGCAGCAGGGATCATATCGCTTGACCGCCCCCACCACCGCTGCTGCTGCTGAGAATTGCTCTCTGGATCGGGATGCACCGGTCCACTTGTTTCCTCTGTCCCTCGGCCACCCGCGGCGAGGACACGTGTGAAGCGAGTCAGCTCCGACGTCTGCACGCGACCCGCTAGGTTCGAACCGCTCGTCTCACTGCTGCCTAGGTAGCCCTCGAATTCTTCCCTTGTTTTCCTTTTGCCGTGCAGCCCGCTCGTGGTGTGTGGATGAGGGTGATGGCCGTGGTGATGGTGGCGGTGGTAGTAGTGCAAGCGATGGTGGCGGTGGCTGTTGCCGTAGAGGAGGTTGTGTTCACTGTGGCTTTGACCCCATCCCGCCAGCTCGCTTATAGTGCACCCGCACTCGTGCACGTTGTCGATTGGAGCACCGGAGGAGTCCGATGCGGAGGCGTGCGACTGTGAGCGGGAGGAAACGTCGGAGGTCGATAGTGACGACGACGCAGCAGATGAGGAGGCTGCTGACGAAGAAGACGATGAAACGTCGTCAGTGTACGACACGACGGTGTCCGACTTGCTGAAACTGTTGTTGTCGGTGTTACCCTCTGCCTCTTCAGACTCTGGAGGAAGGTTACGGCTGTCTTCTACGGAGATGCGGCCGCTGTAATTATCTCTGTCGCCGCGCGGCGCCTCGCTCGTCTGATCAGCGGGGGGTGAGGCGGGCACCGAAGGCGGAGGGGAGTCGCCGTGCTCTGATAGCGGCTCTTGTGATGACGGCTCAGCGGGTTCCACAGCCGTGGCATACGGGTGCGACATTGCGGAAGAGTAACTGCTGCAGCTTTGGAAGTGCGTGTGTCTTGGTCTTTTTTGAAATAGGCGTTTTTACTTTTTTCTCTGGGGGCACAGTTGGTTGAGTTATCAACTCTAAGCTGGCGGTGCTGACCGTGAAATACAATAAAGAGTTGGGCAATATGAAGGATATTGCAAAGGCGGCGTTTTACGTCGACTGCACAGGGAAAGAGACTTGCAGCGCAACAGCAGAGCTTTACAGAAGCGACAACTAAACCAACGGAAAATGATAAAGGCAGCCGTCGGAATTAGGGGAAGCGAAGAAACTCCGTTGAGCTTGAAGTACGCCCCTCAACAACAAAGAAATAGGCACCGCACTGAAAAGAAAAAAAAACGTTACTACGAAGTGATCAGCGGAAAAAGACGACAGAATGGAGTCCGGAGCAGATTAGCTTGTTTGTTCCGAGGGTCCGTTTGGTTCAACGGCAAACGACAAGGCTCTCAATTCGACGGGATGAACTGCTGTAGCTCGCAAAGTGTAGAGTAGGGAAGGCCAACGCGGGCGCCGTGAAACGATGGAGAAGAGAGCAGAAATATAAGAAAAAGATCTAATGGAGTGATTCCCTGCCTTGGCCACAAAAGACAGAACAAAACAGCATGCTGCACATGAGCGCTCCTTTGCTTGCTACTTCATAAATACTGCGTAGAGTTGTCAGCTGAAACGGCGAGCTGAGGGACGTCAAAAGCGGTTGTATAATGAAGGTGGCCTGCAAGAACAAGATCAATCGATGTTCTTCGCGGCTGTACCTCGAGTCATTTGAGTCAGAGGGTAGAGCATTCTCTGCTTCTCATCGACTAGCTGCGCTCCGCACTCATCGGCGGAAAAGCATGACGTAAAGAGTGGCGAGAACAACAACTTGCGTTCACGTTCGCTTTTGTTGTGTGCTTGCTGACTTCCGCGGTACCGATTTAATCGTCTTCATTGCTACCAAGCAGCGCACTGCTTATGAATAGAATAAATAAGAGGAAACTATATATATATATATAGTGAAATGCACGTCTACAGGCTGCACACGCCGCCACACCCAACTGAAGTAACTCCCTCCTTACGCTTCGTAATTTGATGTCTCCTTTTCCACCTAACGCCCTCTCCGCTCCCACGTGTGACACTCGCGCCAAACAAAGTACCTTGAGAGGAGAGCTCAAGGAAACGAAAACAAGGGTCTTTGAAAGGTCTCCGTTGACAAGAGGGACTTGGGAAAAAGAGAAGTGGTAACACGCATGCAACGACACGCATTCAGCCACGCACAGTCGAGGCAGTGCTCACCGCCATTGAATCTGCAGCGTGCGCTCACTTTAAGCAGGTGTCACTCCTAATGAAGAAAGGGGAAAAAAAGAGTGGGATTCCAGGAATAGCACCAATGCGGTAAACCGACAACCTGAGGCGTGAAACCAACCGGAAACACAGATACACGCCAAAAGGAGCGCATGCACAGCTGTGCATTTGAAAAAGATTCGTGTCGTGTGGAGGACAATGCAACAAACAGGGGATAGCAAGCAATAGACGTACGCGCCTTGCCGCCAATCCAACTTGGAGTTGTCTTCATTCTCCTTTCGAAGTGCTGCAGCACAAAGTCGGAAGTGGAAAATGGGCGGAGGAAAACAGAGACGCGTAGTGAACGCAAAACGGGCTAAAACGTCAGCTTTGGATCGATGGGGCAACGAGGGAAAAGAATGGGAGAGGAGGCGGTGCGTTGAGGAGGAAAACCCCCCTGCCAATCACAAAAGGAAAGCAATTCCAGACAGGGCGATAATAAAACGCGTGCGAATACGAGAAACCACTTTAGCATAACTGGAAAAAATAAAGACTAGCTGAGACCACATATATAAGAGAAAAAGGAAAGGGGGGGGGGCGAAAACGGCTAAACCGAAAGTAAAGGGAAAGTGATGCGCTGAGTGCGCTTTGTGCAATGCAGAGAAATCAATCACACTCAACAACATCCTTTAATCTCCCCGCTGAGCCGTATGAGTTTAGTTTACAGCTCGTCACCCGCCTCCTTGCTTTGCGCCTCCGCATCGCTAGCCATCTTCTCCAGCTCGTCGCGCACACCCGCCTCCTTCGCCAGCGCCTTCGCCGCCGCCTCGCTGCGGAGGTCCGCGATGTTCTTTGCGACGGGCTCCACCTCCGCGGCGTCCTCGAATTCGGTGTTCGCGGTTTCCTCCTCCGCTGCAGCCGCCATCTCCTCCATAGCGTTGCGCTCATTCGCCTCCTGCGCGAGGATTTCGACGGCTGCCTCGTCCCTCGCGTTTTTAATGGTCTTCACGGTTCTTTCCACTTCGGCGCTCTCGCGCTGGCGGCTCGTCGAGACCTCAGTGATATCGAGCCGCGTCGTGCGTCGCACCGACGGGACATGCGAGTGGGCGACGCTGTCTTTTTCCTCCGCAGCCTTCTCGCCATCCTCCACAACTGAGGCGGACGGGCGTAGCTCCTGCGGCAGTTCCTCCGTCGTGAAGCACTTGTGCGTGCGGCGGTACGGCGACCTCCGCCGCTCGGGAGCCACTGTGACACTGGGGATGTGTCCGGCCTGCGCGGTGCGACGCGGCACTGGCCGGGTCCGGCGAATGACAGAGTCGTCGAACTGCGGCGGGGGCAGGGAGCGTGCCGTCCCGGCCACCTCCTTCGCTTCTTCCTCCTTCGGCTCCTCTGCCACCTGCACCGTCTGCACAGCGGCCTCATGGCCGTGTGATGCTTCGTCCACTTCGGCTTCTTGTTCATCCTCTTCCTCCGACGCCTCCTCGGAGTCCTCTATCGTACCCTCCCTCACGGCGATTGGCTCGCCGTCTTCGCAGTCCAGCTGGTAGGCGTAGTACTGCACGAGCTTGTTCACGCGAGCCAAATAGTTCAGCGAGAAGTCTTTCGTGCGCACGAAGTAGATGGCGAGGAGGAGGTAGCAGAACTGCGCGTAGGCACTTGTCGTCGACTTCCAGTAGTTCTGTCGGGCGGTGAAGAACGGGACCGACTGAACGATGGGGGCCGCTGTCGCAGCGTCATCGTAGTCCTCCTTGCTTTTATCATCGTCCTCTGAATCCGACGCGGCGGCGCCGTTTTGCTGTGTGCTGTGCTGCTCGGCTATTAGCTTCTCCACGTAGCGGATGTAGCCCGCCTCAAAATAATTCAGCCAGCGCGTCCAGCGGCCCTCGAGCAGCACAGGCGCACCGTCCTCCATCGTCAAAAAGTCCAGGCACTCGTCCTTCAACCGCGGCTCCGAGGTGGCAGAGGCACAGTCGTCCTTCTGGTGCTTCCTGCCGTTCTTGTGTGCGGCCTCCTCCGTTTTTTCCTGTGTCAGTGTGGCAGCCGCCCCCTCGTATTCCGCCGCTGCCTTCGCATCTTTTGCCGGCGGCATCAGCGGAGTACAGAGCAGCACGCGGTTCACAACCTCCACAATAGCGGCGCGAAAGGTCTTCTCATCACCGCAGTCCTGCACCGCCTTCAGCTTCGTAATGATGCTGCGCAGCGTATTCTTCGCAACATCCTCTGTCTCCTCGGTGAAGACGAGCGACGTGGCCAGGATGACGTTGAGGCAGCTGTTGAAGTCGGGGGTTGCCTCGACCTTCTTCGAGATGTTCTTGCCGCCCTGCGACAGCAGCTCCTTGCCTTTCGCCTTGTTGTTCACACCGACACAGTAGTCGCGCAGCAGGAGCAGCTGCCGGCGCAGCTCCCTCTTAGCTGCGACAGCGTTCGGCATGCTGCTGAGGCACAGAAAGTGCGTCACACTCGACGGCAGGTCGTGCGAGGCACCGAGGCGAACCGCCGCTGTTGTGTTCGCCGCACCCTGCTGCTTTGCGCTCTGCAGCATACTGTGCGACCCGCGGCGGACAGAAGAGGCAGCGTCACCCTTGTTGCTGGCCGGGCGCGGCGGAAGTGGAGCCACTTCGCGCGCCTGTGACGATGAGCGAGACGACGTCATTGACGTACACGGGAAGAAAGGAAAGGGGAAATGGGAATAAAGTGTTGAGGATTGAAGTGGCACCCTGATCGAATGGTAGTGGAGGTGGTGGGGAAGGAGAGGGAAAAGACGAGGTACGAGCAGACACGCAACTTGCTTAACGGGGGAGAAACAGGAATGCTACGTTAGATGTTGCCGTGTTACCGCTTTATCTGGCCGCCAACGTTCTTGAAGGTGATTCATACCTCATCTCGCCATGGTCCGTTTATTCTCAGTTGCGGAGCTCATCGTGTGCCGGCAACTCAAACGCACAACGCAGACACCAATATCCACTTATGTGAAGAAGTGGTGAGAGGAGGAGAAGAAAAAAAAACCGTGCACCTTCAGCGCGAGCCACTCCAAGGCATTTTGCCTACGCGCACCACGCTGCCTTTTCCCTTACACTTTTTGAATGTCAACAAAGAAGAATGCTGAGGGGCACGATAACACAACACGAAGACATTGAACGAAACAACAAAGGAAACGCTATGGAAAGCTCACACAGAGCAACCAAATATGCTGGTGAGGAGACGGGGATCTTGAATACCCTCTCACCCTCCTCCCCAGTTCCGCTTAAAAGGATAACAGAAATCAAAAACGGATACAACAGAGAAAGACCAGTGCTGTCAGCTGTGCGAAGGTGAGTTCTCCTTGCGAGCTAGCAAAAGAAGATACACAATGGGGGAGGGGTAGTCCATTTTCGTACTGCTGCTGCGTTCCTCACTACGTCAACAAAGCAAAGGTCGTCCAAAGAAGCAAAAGTGGGCTGCAATGAAAAGAATATACAGAAAAGCACTCCCGAAGCGTTGCCGCGGCTCCACTGTTCTCGATCCGCTACAACCGGAAAACAAAAAGGGAGTCAGCCACCTCCGGTTTATTAGGGTAGTGAGATGACCTCGTCAGCCATCTTGAGCAGCGTCTCGTCTACCGTCATGCAAATCACACCGCTGCAGTAGCCGCGCTCCAGCAGCTTGCGCCAGCCATCGCACATCCTCTGCGCTGTCGCTGGGTCTTCAACTTCCTTCGTCGGCTCGTCAAGCAGCAGCACCTCACCACCGTGGAAATACGCACGGGCCAGCATGAGCCGCTTGGCCTGATCGGCGCTGAGACGCGTGACGGAGGTGTTGCCCGCACCAGAGCTGTACTGCCCAGTGGTGTTCCACGAGTTAGCCGTGGTGTCCGAGATGCGCGTTAGCAACCCCAGTGGCAGCCGGTGAATGAAGTCGCACTGCGCTAGCTCCGCGCACTGCGTCACACGCCGCATGAGCAAGTCCGCCGCAACGGAGACGTAACCGGCCAATGAAATGTTCTGCGCCACCGTCGCGCCGGAAAAGATGGTAGGCATCTCCGGCACGTAGCTGAAGATATGCCGCCGCAATATGTCGGCTGGAATCGTGCGGATGTCCACTTGCAACTCGCCGCCGCTGGTACTGCTCTCCACTGCCCGGTCGGTCGGCATGCTGTAGTGGCTGCGTCCAGAGTACACCGGCACAACCGACCGCCCCGTGTTCACCGCCGAGAATGCCGCGCTGCTGCTTCCTTGCCGACCGCAGCGGCCACCGGCGCTCAACAGCGTATCCCCCGCTGCGTCATGGGCGCTTCGGCCGGCTCGGGCCAAATTCGAGCTGCTCGCGTTAGTGCCGCAACTCCTCAGCCCGCCGCGACGGTGCCGCCGCGTGTGCGTGCGGGCCGCAAAGCAAAACGTCACTGTGCCACTCCCGAGCCGTCCTGCGTGTGGAGAAGAAGCCGCCGAGGACGGCAGGGGTCCGGACGTGTTTACGTAGAGCGCCAGCAGCAAATTCACTAGAGCCGTCTTGCCGCCACCGTTGGGGCCGGTGATGCAGACAAAGCGGCCGCGCTGCTGCGGCGGAGACCATAGCACAATGTCTGCAGAGAATAGCGGCGCGCCGTCGCTGAGCATCTCGTCCACCTCGTCGTACTCGTCGAAATCATCCTTAGCTTCGTCTTCCGTCACGCGGTCGGTTAAGCCCGCGGGCTGCACAGCTGTAGTTCCTGCTGCTGTGTTTTCAATTCTGTTCCTGCCGCCGCTGTAAACGGAGGTACTGCCCGGGGTAGCCGTCGCACTGGAAGACGTGCCGCCTGACACGCCGGAGGCCGTGGAAGGAAGGCCACCCTCACCACCACCGCCGTTGCGCCGCCGCCGCCGTTCAAGCGGGTCGATCGGCACATAGCGCAAACGGATATTTTGAATCTCGATGTGCCTCACGACGTGGCGGCGGTAGAAGCCAGCGTCCCGCGCGGCGGCGACGCTCATCAGTGACGCCGGTGTCCGCATCGGCAGCGGCTTGTTAAGAAGGCGAGACCGTATTAGAGAGCTCTGACGGGCTTCGTTTGCTCGCCCAACACCTGTCGCGGAGATGGTGAAGTTTGCCATGTAGGGCTCTTCCTCGCGTGAGATGACCTCCCACTGCGTTGGCTGCAGCAGCCGTTCCAGCATGCTTGCTTTATAGGCGTTGTAGCCCACCATTTCCGCCGTGTCCATCGCCTCGCTGACGCTGTCTACCGCAGCCTCGATGGCCTGCACCCCCTGGACAAGCTGGAAAGGGTCTAGGTTTTGTTGGCCGCACCAGGCAATACCGTAGGCTGAGGCGGCCATCGGCAGCAGCCACTCCGACAAATCCAGCAGGGCCTTACCGGACCCAGGCAGCAGTTTGCCATGGGGGAGCTGCACGAGGGCAGTGAGGGCACTACGCACGAGGCCGATGTCCTCGTCCGTCACCCATGTCCCCATAAAATTCTGGAAATACTCCCCCCATGTCATTTGCGAAGTCGACACAGCGCGTCTAGCAGCAGCAGAGCCGGTCGTACGAGCGCTGCGCGGGCTGCTCTTCGCGGAAGCTCTCCCTTTCGCGTCGTTTGCGTTGTCGGATTGCTGGTGGTGCGCCATCTTGATGTGTTGCCGACGCTGCTGATGGCGATTCCACCACCGCACAAGCCGCACATCCGCGCCGTACGGCCGCAGCTGCGGAATCGCCGCAATGATTTCATCGCCGCGCAGCATCGCACCTTCACGGAGTACATTCGAGTCGTCGTCGTCGCCCTGGTACTCGTCCTCCACCGCGTAGGCGCCGGAAGGCAAGTAGCCTTCTCGCTGCGCCAGCAAATAGCGCTGCTCCACCATTGTTGCAATGCTGCGCAGCGCGTACGGCGCCATGGCCACACCAGCCGCGATGACCATGCTGCGGTACGTAAAGGGTTGCAAAGCGTCTTTTAGTTCAATGAACACATTGATGGCGTTGAAGAGGTACTGATGTAGTTGCACGTCGATGCCCTCCATGTCGCTGACGTAATAAATGATCTCCTCAACTTCTTCATATGTGTGCTGCTCGTAGAAAGTCAGTTGGGTGTGGCTGAGCGCCTCATATAGCTGCATCTTCACCACTTCGCGCCGCTGACTGGCCGTCAGCACGATGAACTCGCTCGTGGTGTTCGAAATAACGTACTGCACAGCCATGCGTGTCAGCTCAAAGGCGCACAGGCCCAACATGAGTCGTAAATTCATCTTCACGCCACGGCTCTCCTCGACGGCACGGCTCCTACTGTCGTTCTCGGCACCGCTTTCCACGTAACTTGCAATGCGTTCACGCACCACGCGACCCGCAGCGGACACACGCGAGCTGATCGTCATCATTACTGTAATGAGCGCCGCGGACACCATCTTCGCCTTCGAACTCGAGTACATGTAACGGATGAGACTCCAGGTGTTGCGGCAGTACAGACGGCGCCGAAGCGATAGCAACTTGTACATGACAGCGTTTAACATCATCCAGGTCGGCTGGACGGCGCAGATGAAACCGGCGAGGCCACGATTAAATGCTACTTCAGCGGTCGCGCCCATCTGCGCCGGCCCCGGCCATCGCGCGATGCATTTGATGAACAGTGGCATTGTATACGACTGCAGCTCCTTGATGTCCTCTTCACACTTTTCTACGTCCTCGTTGATCACGAGCGTCTCGAAGACGCGCTCCAGGGTGGACCAGAACCACAAAATGCTCAAATTCGTACTTGCCAGATCGAACTCCGTGGGGCCGTCGTCGCACACCACTGCAGGGTTCATGAAGGCGGGTGGGGACGCCTTCAGAAGGAGGGCACGAATTTCGCGTGAGGACACGGGTACCTCGGCCACGTTGAACCAAACCAGCGCTAGTGCCTCCCAATGCAGACGGTGACGGCGCTGACGGTGGAAGTTTCTTTCCTTTGCAGCCACACTACAGCGACCGGAGATGCTGCCCTCTGCAGTCCCACCTGTCGTACAGGAAGACACCACTACCCCATCTGTGGAAGCATCATCATCGATCTCCGCCTTCTTGCCCTCCGCCGACGACCCCCGCTGTCTTTCTGCTCCTTCCTGCTGGAGTGAGTGCTCTACATACGAATCTTCGTCCTCCTCAGAGTCCGCTTCCGTATCCGGGTAGAAATCCTCCGGCGGCGGCTTTGTGCGGTAGGCGAAGCAGCCGTTTGGTGGTACCGAGAAGGTTAGCCGCTGCTGCCAACCAGGAGGCCTCACTGCTGGTGATACAGCTATCGAATTCGCGTCCTCGGTGACATCCCCTCCAGTGTTTACTGCTGTTGCTGCCGTCGTCTCCAGTCCACCTCCAGACGAGAGCCACGACCACAACGACGACCCTTCGTGTAGATGATGCGTGATGTCGTCAAACCACGCGTTAACAGCAGCGATATCGGGCTCGTACTGCAGCATCCGTTCGGGCAAACTCTTGAAAAAGCGCTTCGGGTTGCGGCGCGGCGCGGTTAGAATAGTTCGCTCGAGCTGCTTCCAGTAGTGCATCAACATTTCCGGTGTGGCCTCCCAAGTTTCGTCGTCGTCGCTCTCGTCTTCGCGCTCGGCCTCGTCGTGTACGCCCATGCTCGGCGCACCATCAGTCGTCACATAGGAAATTTGACTGACTCCACGCTGCGTTGGCAGGTTCGACATCTCAAAAGGGACGGACCCATCGCGGCTCATGAAGTCGAACTCCACATCCTCGTTGTCAACGGGGCGCAGAGGGCTGTCGACCCCCGCTGCGGCTGAAGCTGCCGCCTCCCCGTGTTCAGCCTCGTTGTGGTCGCTGGGTGCTTTCGACTTCATTGCTCGAGCCGGCAGCATGGCACGCACACGCCACAGAAAGATCCGGTACCACGTCGGTGGTCCGGTGACAGTAGAACCATCATTTTCCCCGCCGCCGTGAAGCCCTTTCGCGTCGGCACCCTCGTCACCTTCTGATTTATCCAAAATTTCTTTGCCTTTCTTATCCGCGTCAGCCTCGGGTTTCAAGCCACGGAAGCCTCCCCCGAGCAGCATAACGTGCCGCAGCGACGTTTCCGTCTTGAAGCGGTGCAGCTGACGCAATGTGCAGCGCGCGGCATGGAACCCTTCCATCACGAAAAGGGCTGTGGAAAGCAAAAAGACGAAAGAGGCCGAGTCGACGCCGTCGAAGACCGGCGGTGGCGTCCAGACACGCGCGACGTACGTGATGGTGGCACGATAAGTCTGCACACCATATTCGCAGAGGGCACTGGGCCGCCAGTAGGACAAAGTGGGTGCGTCTGGTGCCGGCGGTGACGCTGCCGCGGTGGTGGTCCTTGCAGATCCCATGGTGAAAAGATGATGTGAATCACGTCTGATTTAAACTGTTGCTTGCAGCGGCCCTCTTATTTCTATCCGCATGTACTTGGCTACGCGGTGGAAATGAAAAGCTTACCAGATTCCTCCCAGTTCTGCTGGTCTTTCATTTGTTCGCTGCGGTATGGCAGCTGAACGTTGTTGAAGCGTGAAGGGAAACAACGGTCGATGTGTCTCTTCTGCTCTAGCGCTACCGAGTGTGACACAAACAGGGTTAGTGACGGAAGCAAGGAGCAAAAAGACGAGGAGGACCCTGCCAAAGAGCCTGTCTCTCGGCGATCAGGAGAATGCGCACAATGTGGTCAGAAGGCGGCGTAGGAAACGTGCGTGCAAGCGCGTCTCCCTGCTTATAAAAATCAGAAACGAGCGACGAGAAACCCAAACAATAATTGTGTTTGCGAGTCGTCGTTTCGCTCCTTTTTGAAAGGTTGTCTTTTGTGATGGTCGATCGACTGCGGCGCTAGGTCTTTTTCTTTGGTGACTTCTCTGTGGCTGACCAGGTCTGTTTCGTTTGGTCGATCAAACGCTACGTATGAGTAATTACTTCGGTTTGTTATTCACTAGTGTCGAGAGCGCCGTCTGGTTACTTCTCGATTGCTCTACTAGTCTCCTACAACTCCGGTGAGCGGAGAAGGCAAAGGAAGATGGTCATTGGAGGGTAAACCGTAGAGCATAACGGAAAGTGCAGAGAGAAATGAAGAGGCCGATAGACTTAGCAAACGGAACTAAACTTCTTGAAACGACATTCAACACGAAAATGGGCAGTACATACCATCGCATCAGATACAGTGAGCGGCAGGCTGTGAACTTGTCCGGTGATTTGGGAAATGAAAGCTGAGTTTCAAGTAACCGCAGCGCTTGACTGCTCCAAAACCGGATAAAAGCCCTCTTCCGTCCTTCCATTTCGTGGTTAAATTCAGCGAGGAGATTACTGTTAAATACATGTGTATCAGAAGCCAACGTTAAGCAAGCGGCAGTTTTCGCAAGAGTGTCAAACACAGATCAGGGACTTAGGCCACTGATTCCAAGGTCAGTGGAGCAGGGCAAGGAGTAAAATAAGGGGACAACGAGAAACGCCTCCCGACAAAGTACAGCCACTTGAAGACACACGAGCGGAAGCGCGAGGATACATAGAGGGAAAGCAACGGACAGCACGCAGGATAAACCCATTAGCAGAGGGTGATAGAAGGAGAGGCGGGAAAGGGCCGCAGTCACGGTCTCATAAAAGAGCTAGAAATGCGGCAAGAAAAGCGGTGTTCTCGTTTGACACCAACAGAGGAGTCTTCAACACATAGGGAGTCCCATGGACCACACACAAGAGGTTGAGATCAGCACGCAAATGCGTCCAGTTCATTGCCTCCTCTGCAAGCCGTCTACGGCAGCCGCACTACTTCGTCCGCGACGTCAATGAGGTCGGAGTCGTGCGTCGCGCATATCATGCCGCGCACAATGCCTTTGTCCAGCAGCTCGCGCCACTCCTCTAGAATCTCCATTTTCACTTCGTGATCGAGGCTGGCAGTGGGTTCGTCCATCACCAACACCGTCCCGCCTCGGCGGCCGTGGAAGAGCGCACGCGCCATCATGAGTCGCTGCGCTTGACCGCCGCTAAGACGCACCATACCACCACACCCGCCCGCGCCGCCGCTGCCGGCTGCCGCGGAAGCCAGCGAAGATGACCACGCACCGGTGCCGCTGTCGGCAATGTACGTCATGAGGCCCTGTGGGAAGCGCTGGATGTACTCACAATGCGCCCACGCCGCACACTGTGCAATCTCGGCCAGCAGATCTTCCTGTTCGAGGGAGATGAAGTTCTCGAGGCTGATGTTGTGGGCAATTGTGGCACCGGAGAAAATGACGGGGCTCTGTGGAACAAAACTGAATAAGTTGCCGCGCAGGATGTCACGCGGAATGACAGAGACGGACAGCTGCTCTTCCACAAGGTCGGGTTCGATAGAAACACCGGAGAAGCCGGACACGCCGCGCGTGGCGGTGGTACTGGTGCTGCGACCGCCGTGGCGGTGATATGACGTACGTGGTAGATGCAGCGTGAGGAAAATGTCTGTCGGTAGGCACGGCAGCGCCGCCGAGTCCGCCAGCCGCGGCGAGCCGAAACTAACCGTCGACTTGCTATCCTCGCTTACAAACCCGTCCCCAGTCTCTCCATTGTCGGTGTTATTATTGACCGATCCCCAGGCGGCGTGAGAGGATCCGGTGAAAGCTCCGCCTTCGCCTCCACCAACACCGCCCCTGCCCTCCCCTGGTGAACCATAGTGTGTGTACATGCCCAGTAAGAGGCTGAGCAGCGTGGACTTGCCGTGTCCGCTGGGGCCGACAAGACAGACGAGTCGGCCACGCATCTGCGGCACCAGCTGGGCTGCTGAAGAAGAGCTCGACTGCGAACTCGGCGAGGTAAGCGAAGGGGACAGCCACTCCTCACTCTGTAGTGTAAAAGCACACGTGATCGGCTTGGGGAAGACGGGGACAGTTGGTGCTGTGGGGTAGTAGAACTGTAAGTTTTGCACCGTCACGGCGTGCACGGTGGCGCCGGCGAGCGCCGTTGCCGCCGCAGCAGCGGCCGCTTCACTACTCAAGTCATCAGCATCGCTCTCCTCATCTTCGCCAGTGTCACAGGAAGAGGCGACTGTCACGGACTCGCTGTAAGACGCAGCAGACGAGGACATGGAAGAGACATCCACACGTCTGCTGTCGAGGGGCACGTCGCTGTTGTACGCCTCCGTGAAGTTGCCATCACTCACGCTACCGCCACCAGCGGCGTAGCGTTCGGCCCGCAGGAAGGGATTCTGTACGCTGACGCTGCCACCGCTGGGCAGTTCTTCAGGAATCTGCGCGGTGTGGCGCTCCTGCTGTTGCTGCTGTTTGAGATGCTGCTGGTGCTGGTGTTCATCGGCATGTGGGGAACCCCCTGTTGCTGGACGTGCGCGCGGTGCTGCCGGCGATGGTGATGCAGATGTCGTGTGCGACGACGCAGCCGGTGCCACTGCCCTTTCCTGTCCATACTTGCCCCGGCCAACGCGGAAGGCACCTGCGTCTCCTCTGCCGCAAAGCCAAGCCAGCGCATCCCGCCGCGTATGATGAACACGGTACCGCGCACCAGCGTGGCGGGAGGCGAGTGTGCCATTAACCACGCCGCCCCGTACGAGCAGTGTCGCCATGCCTGCGCACTGAAAGACTCTTTTTTGGTGGAAGCTCTGCGGAAAGGCTTTCCACACGCCTGCTGGTGCTGGGCAGCACTGTTGGTGGATGCGACGTTGTTGAGCCGGTGCTGGGTTCTGTTGCGCATCTCTTGCTGACCCGATTCGGTTTGCGTGCGCGTCACAACTTCCCCACATTCGTCGGTGTTGTCGTTGTCGTACGTTGATGTGCTACGTTGAGAATACTCACTCTCACGGTTTTCAGCCTCGCCGTCGGCCGCGTTGTACGCGTAGCTTTTCATGAAGTCCATCGTAGTTGGCTCCCACCGTCGCTGGTCTAAAACTTTTTCCAGAACATTTGCCTTGTACGCGTTCACCAGCACCACCTCCGCCACACGCCGTGCATCGACCACGGCGTCGACGGTGTCGCCCACGCACTTCATTGCCTCAATTAACCGATTCGACAGACTCAGCGCGTCAACACCTGAGAAGGCCATGGAAGCGCCGTAGCTCGAGACGACTGTAGGGAGCACCCAGTCCGCAAACGTCATCACCGCCGCACCGAGGGCCGGCAGCATCTTACCGTACAGCTGGCGCGGCAGCACCATCAAACCTTCCGCGAGCGTGGTGGCTTCTGTCGAGCCTGAGGCGGCACCGCACATGCGGGTGTGATTCGTCCACCACCGCATGAGACTCAAATCTGCCGCGTACGGCCGCAGCTGCGGTAGCACGGCGACGATGTCAAGCCCACGCAGCATCACACCACCTTGCCGTGCGTTACTGTCCATGTTCTCTTCGACCTGCGCGTCGAGCTCCGCAATGGCAGATATGCTGCCGTCCAAGCCGCACCCACGCAGCCACGGCGGCAGTACCCCAC
This sequence comes from Crithidia expoeki, assembly GCA_900240875.1. Taxonomy (NCBI): domain Eukaryota; phylum Euglenozoa; class Kinetoplastea; order Trypanosomatida; family Trypanosomatidae; genus Crithidia; species Crithidia expoeki. The sequence continues at coordinate 86,919 of OESE01000167.1, forward strand.
CGGTGCGCTGCGCCGCCTGCGTCCATGTCGTCACCCTCTGCCCAATGTACTTTACTCCGAGCGAGGCGGCGACCGTCACGCCGACCAACACACGGGCACGGAAGGGCAACTGCCGCAGCGCGTGCTGCACCGCGAAGAGCGAAGTGATAAGGCCGCAGAGGTAGTTGTGCACGTGCACCTCCACGCCCTCGATGTCATTCACGTAGTAGACGATTTGCTCCACTTCGTCGTAGGAATGGAGGTCGAAGAAGGCGAGCGGCATGCGGGTGAGGGCCTCGTAAAGCTCCGCCTTCACTGTGTTGCGGCGTTGCGAGGCGGATAAGGTGATGTACTCGTTTGTTGTCTTCGACAGAACCGTGTTGACGGCTAGGCGGGTGCACTCAAAAACAAAAAGGGCGATGATGCGCGGGCCAGCAGGCGTGCCTTCATTGTTGAATCCGTTATCGCCGCTCGGCCTACCTCCACTAGTTGCGCTGTTACCGTTGCTTCCTTGTGAAGCCGCTGAACGGTAGTAAACGTCGAGGTTTGAGGCGATCGCTTCACGCGTTGCCTGCCCCAGCGCGGAAATACGCGACGACAAACTAGTCAGCAGCGCGAGAATCGTAAACGAGACGACTTTCGTGGTGCTGCCCGTGTACATGTAACAGAAGAGACTGCGCACGCATGCCAGCTCCATCAGCCGACGGCGGCGCAGCAGGGCAGCCAGGGCGGCCGTCAGCTCGGCCCAGCAGGCCCGCGGGGAAGCGCCGCGCACGACGACGCAGTAGTGGCTGCGGTCATGACGCACCGACATCGGCAGCGTTGGGTACGACGAGAAGCCGAAGGAGAGTGGGTTGGCGGAGCTAGCCAGCCCATGCTGCTGCACCGTGTCCTCGTTTGAGCCCCACGACGGCGGTGGGGAGAAGGGCAGCGGCTGCACACTGACATCGTGCATTGCGTCGACTCCACCACTAGACACCTGTGGCAGCAGCAGCCGACGCGGCAACGCGCCGTATACCGCACCACCAGTATCACCGATCTCATTATGAGCAACGTCATTGTTGTTGCTGGTGTTGCTTCTACTGTTACTATTAGTGTTACTGTTCGGCTCCTCGGTGGGTGGCATGGCATAGTTCAGCGCCTCTTCAAAGAACTCCGCCCCCACCTCCACACCGCGCTGATACACACACCGCTGGTACTCCTCCAACTCATCCAGCGCGTCGGCGCACCGCTGCACGTCTTGGTGTACGACGACGGCGTCGTACACCTCGCGAATGAGGGAGAGATACCACGTGAGGGCCATGCAGACGACGCAGACGCGGCCGTCTGTGAACCGCGGAGAGGCAGCGGTCTGCGAACTCGGACTGGTGGTGCACTGGGCAGAGAACGACGCCGCGGCCGAATTGTGAAACGGAGAATCAATCTGCGCCTCCGAGTTGTTCGACAAAGCCTCAGTGGACGGCTGCCGACTGGGGTGGCTTACGCTGCGCCACAGGTGACGAAAGACGTGATCGCGAGCTGTGCGGTTGCCGCCAGCACCGAGGTGTTGGCAGCTGCTCTCATCGTCCTCAAAGAGCTTCTGAATCTCCGTCACATTACACCCTAACAGTAGCTGCCGAATCTCCGTGTAGTTCACCGAATACCGCACCGTGTCAGTCCAGAGGGAATGGAAGACCTGCCAGGGCTGAGCAACTTCGTTAAGGACGATAGTGGCCGGGGGTGGAGAAAGCGGTGGCGTGGGAGTGCTCCTGCGCGATGGCACAGCCGCATCGGGTGAGGCAGGGTGCATCGGTGGCAACAGCAGCGGCGGGGAACTCACTCCAATCGACGTGAGGCCGCCGCCGCTGTTGCGGCTGTTGATACCGCTACGCAGTGCCGACTCCATCGGTGCCATCGCATCCATCGAGGATGCCACCGTCGCGTTGGCGTTGGCGATGGCGGTGGCGCAATTCATTTTATCGTAACTGCGGTGTATGACCGGAAATGCCAGCTCATCCGGCAGCACCAGTACTTTCTCCGCGCCGCGCGGCACGCCATCGGAGTTGAACCGTTCGCTGGTGCTACCCGGCGTCCCATTTGCCGGTGAACGCTGGTGCCGCGGTGAGTTCGGCTCATCAGCGTCGTTGTTTTCCCTTGAGATTTCACCACTTCCTTCACGCTTGCCGCCGCCGAAAAAGCGACCGAGTTCCGCTGTGGTCGTCGGCACGCCAGCGTGCTTCTGCGGTGCCTGTCGTACCGCCTTCTCAATGAGAGCCCAGTAGCTGCAGAGGCGATGTAATGACCGCGAAGACCCACGCGGCAGCCGCGCACGCGCAGTACGTGACGTGCTGAGCTCCGAGCCCGCTTGCGCAGACATTACCGAACCATCAACGGCGGTGCGAGCGGTACGATCATTGTTGTTATCCTCCATCCCGTTTTTTTCATTGTCTGCCTCTCCCGCCTCCTCCGAAGCCTCTGCGTAGGTTGCCTCTGTTATCTGCACGGCTTTTCGGTAACGGAAGTAGAAGGATGCCGCCTGGACGGCCTCGAATCCGATTAAAAGCACCGCGATATGAAGGACGAGAGGAGCATCCTGTACACCAGGCAGCATCCACGTACACGACCGTGTTGTTGCGAGGCGGGTGTGGCAGCGGTGCAGAGCCGCAAAAGGCCCATGCATGCCACTGTGCGATGGGCACTCGTTAAAGAAAGACCATGGCTCCGCTTCAAAGGCCACCTTCTTCAAACCGGCTGCGGTGACGTTGCGGATAAAGCGATAGCTTTCAAGGGCCACGTCACGACAGGAGTAATAAATAATTCCGCCCCACTTCTTGAGCATACTGGAACGGTCTCTGCTGCTGATACTTTCACCAGCTACAGCACTACCAACACCAGCGAAGTGGTCAGATAGCCCAGTAGAGCCCTCTCCATGAACTCGACTATTCGGCGGAGAGAAGTGGCTCTCTACGGCGGGTGTGGTGGGCACATCGTGCGAGCCCTCGTAAGCGAGGGTGTCCCCTGTTCTTGTGGTAGAGACAGGCACGGGTGCTGTTGTCGGCACCGTTGTGAGGGAGGAAAAAGACGTTGTGGTGCTTGCTGGTGCGAGTGGTGCGCCATCGTCGTCACGGCTAGTCAGATAAGAAAAGAACGATGAGGGGTACATGACGCACACAAACACACACGCACACACAGAGACAAAAAAAAAACAGTTTACAGCGAAACCAGATCAGAAACCTACACGGCACACGCAAAACAAACTGGGAGAGAACTATCGACGCCCTGAACGGTTCGACGTTCTTTTCTTCTTTTCTCCACTCCCTCCCTGCCTCAAGTTTCGGGAATTTTCACGGGAAACAAAACCAAAAGAGCATAGTAGATCAGCGGGTGTATAAGGAAAGGTGTTGCGCCCCGTTTCTTCTTTTAGGTTTCCCCCAGCGCCACGGGACTAGAGGACAAAAAGCAACACAAGGTGACGTCTGCAAAATGAAAGCGGAGAAGCAAGCCAGAAAACAAGGCGAAAGCGCGTGGTAATACGTCAGCAGCAGCGGCTAAGAGAAGAGTAAACGGAAGAGTGTATAGTGTAGATGTAAGCACGCACGTTAATTGCGGCTAGAACATTCGGACAAACGAACGTAGCCGACGTAGTGGAAACGTGGCACTTGGTAGAACCGATCTGCTGCACGAATACGAGAAAAAGAACAGCTACAAGAGGAGGGACGGATACGTTCTACCACGCCACAAAGAAAAGAGAAAAAAAAAGAGGTGGACAAATGTTGCCTTGCGCTTCAACCCGCCAACGATGGTTCGAATCAGACGCACACGGCTGATTGACCGCTTCGAGTTGTGTTGTTGGGTTATACGGTGTAATAAGCGACACCCCTCTCTCAACCTGCTTTCGGCAACGGAAGCCGTCAGAGCCAAATGGGCAATGTATAATCGTGGTTACCTCCTCAGTTAGTTTTTACTGTGAACTGCCTGGATTGGGTCAAACCACAGTAGAAAAACAAAAACAAAAACGCACGACGGCGGTCGGCAAACAAGCTTTCTAGCATCTACTGGAGCAACCCTTAGCGAAGCCTACTCCCTTTGCGCTGAGACGAGTCAGTCTTCACTTCGGTGCTTTTCGACTCGCCACTCTGCAGCGTTTTTTTCCTACCGTTCTTTGCGCTACTTACCTGGACAAGGGAGAGGTGTGCTGTGATAAGGGAGTTGGCGCAGCGCTGGCCACAGAAGCACGGGTGTGTTGCAAGGCGAGACGTGAGGGTTTAGCGAAGCAGAAAAGAACACGGGACAAGCAAACAGAGTAACGAGTTATGTGCGTCGATTTCACATCCCAAGAACAAACTTTATAATCCAGTTTGCAGTCAGCATCTCATGGGGTTTGCCTCGTGGGAAAATGCCCACGGCAGCCATTATTCTATTTAACATCTCTTTTGCCCAGCTTGACAGCACACCCTCGTTGCCTTTCGAGGTCCCAAAGGATTAGTGTATTGTAAAGTGCCGTACACAACGCCCTTTACGCCTGAAGTGGGCATGCATCCAAAGTAAGAAGAGAATAGTAAAGCGCAGCCATCTTAAACAGCGAATTACATAAAGGGGTAATCGTCCTCCTCGAACAGCAGCAAGTCGTCCTCCGCAGCCTTCGCCCGCTTGCGATCCCCACCCGCCTCCTCCGCGTCATTCCTCATCCCGCCCTCCACACCTCCCATCAGACGATTCCCGCCCATACCGCTACTTATGTCCCCGCGACCGCGACGGCGGTTGCTGCTGTTGCCGATGTTGGTGCTATCTGTGACGTAAAACGGGAGCACGTTTTCCGCAAACGTCATGTTCTCCTCCGCAAATGGCTCCCCCTCCGGCGTGGTAATGAGAGTCGCAACGTACTTGCCGTTCCGCTCCGTCCCACACACGCTGTAGGCAACCCGCATACTCTCCTTCACCTGCCGCTTCATCGGTGGGCAACGTACCAGATCCCACAGCACGGCGTGTCCGTGGAAGATAACGTCTGGTGTGTTCGTGTTGCCGCCGCTGGTTGCGTCGATTTCATCACAGCGCAGGTAGCCGCGCTGATCTTCCGGGTCGTAGGTGCGCACACAACCAGTGTACCGCACCAGGAAGGCAGCAGTGGTAGGAACAGTAGCAGTAGCATCATCTGTCGCCACCTCTACCGCATCTGCAGGGGCACCATTCGGAGGAGCACTTGTGTGACCATTTGCTTGTAGTACAGACACTGCGCTGTCTGCAGGGTTCGGCGTATAGACAGTGTGAGGATTCGTCTTGCGGCCCACCGCACCAGGGAACAGCGGCGCAAACCAGCTTTGCTCCACCGGCATAGCGTAGTGTGCGCTCGGCAAACCGCGAATAAACTCCGCTCGCAGCAGCCGTCCATTGCCGCCGCGTCCGGCGTGGTTGCGCGTGACGACAAAACTCATCTTTTCGCCGACGCGCAGCCCACCTCCGAAGCCCTGATCAACTTGATACTGCAGCAGCGCCGCAGTGGCACTGTTTAAAAGGTCAGCCGCCGCCTCAGCATGCGCGAGCTCTTCTTCGGTGGTGGGTGGGATGGACACGCGATCGCCGACGTCCTCTAAGGCAGTATTTGCTACATCAGCAAATCCGTTGTTGTTTATGCTTGTGCCACTGTGGTTATTGTTGCTGACAGCAAGAGCTGCTGCGTCTCCCAACACGCCTTCTTGCACGGTCAGATGTGCTTCTGCCGTTGATGTTCCTTCTGCAGTCTTTTCATCAGCGGTCGGTATCGCCGTTGGTGCAACAGGAGTGGTGGTACGGATATGGACTGTAGGGTTCTTTTCTTCGCTCTCCTCGTTCTCACTTCCCTCGTCTATTTCCTGTGCAGGTCCTGCGGACGACTTGACGCATTTGCCTTCGGCGCTGTCTCTCGTGTCTGCCGTCGTCACATTCGTCTCCTTCCGTTGTTGAATGCCCGGCATTTCGGGCCCCGCGGGGTGAAAAATCGTCGCAACAGACGCGGGCAGCGGCACACCGTGCCTCAGATAAAACGCTCGCAGCGCCAGCCGCGTAAATGACAGGGCGACGCCGTTGTTGATGAAGTACACATCAGGCCCCCCAATATCCGGTGAAAGGAAGCCGAACCCTTTTGGGTTACGATACATGACGCACGAGCCTGTGTACACTCTGTCCAAGCCTGGTGGCATGAGCGCGAGTTGCTCCGCTGCTGTTAGGGTACCGCCACGGATAGCAGGGGTCGACGTAAACATGTTGCTGCTGCTATTTAGAATGGCTCCGTAAGGCTGCAAGGAAGCCGTGATGTTGCCAGCAGTGTCAGTCGACGCATTTGAAATAACGGAGGCAGCAGTAATGTTGGTAGCTCCGCCGTCCGGTGAGGGCGTGGCTGTCGCGCTGACAGCCGAACTTTCCTGCTGACTCTCTGCGGTCGAGAGGGGAGCAGTAGCAGCAGCAGCAGCATCAGTATTGCCATCAGCGTTGTTGGACGACGCTCGCACACCGTGATCTGATGTTGTCGTGTCGTTTTCAGCGGCAATACCCTCTGTGCGAACCGCATCGTTGACATGTGCACCGCTGTCACCGTTTTCCTGTATGCCCTCGCCCTCCGACTGCGCTGCTGCAAATAGTCTCGCGTACTTTGTCGCCTCCTTCACCGCATCATCGTCCTCATCCATCTGCATCGAAAAATCCACGGTGCTGCCTTTATCTGGTGCTTCGACGCCCTCTGACTGCTTTACAGTGTTGTGCGAATGAACTCCTTCCGCACCCAGGGTGCTGCTTGGCGTAAAGTCAGCAGTGAGGTCGATGTCGTCCACACGCCGGAAAAGCGAATGTCCACCGGCTGGTTGACTTTCTTTTGAATTTACCTGTTGCTTACCAGCAGACGACGAGGTGTACGCTGGCGGCGCCGACTCACCGTTACCGTCCTCTCCATCCACCGCCTCACCGTCTTCGAGCACATCGTCGTTTACAGACGTATGGTTTCCACTTGCCTTGTCAATCATTGATGTTGCTCCACCACCTTTAGCGACTTCTGCGAGGACAGAGGAAGGCAGGAGGTGACGGCGATATTGACTTGATCCACTACGACCACTGTTGCTGTTGCTGTGAACGTTACTACTGCTGCCGCCTGAGAGGCCCGCTGCCTCGAGCATCAACTCCTCTCGCAGGGAAGCCGGACCGGTGTCAATGAAGGCATCCGCTGGCAGCTGTTCAAAGACAACATCGAATATGTTCTTTGAAGTGAGCGTTGGAGGCATTGCCGCCACTGGATAACTCCTTGATGTGTTGATGTGTTTGCTTGACGCAGGCAGAATTTAATGTAAGCCCTAAAAAAAGTTGGAGAGGCAAAAGAGAGAGTGTCAGGACGCTGTTAACTCGTTGTCTGTTCTTTTATTATTATTGTTATTCGTTTGATTGATCTCAAGAAAGCGCAACATCGCGCCACGGTTTTGTTTTCAGACTTGCAGGATCACCATTGTACCAACGCTGCCGCGTTCTTCTTTGCATACTTCCGCATCTCAGTTTAATTGGCTGGATGCCGTGAGTGCGACGGACATTCACATATATGTTGTGAGCTCGGAAGAGTAACTTGTTGTTAGATGTTTTGCGTACCTAGTAAAGATTTGTGTATCCTTTTCTCTTATCAGCGCGGCTCCTATCAAACTTGTTCAAGCCTCGATTGTTGCTCAGCTGTTGTTGTTGGCCGGAGCACGCGGTGGGACAGGGGTGCACACGGCTCGCAGCACACGTTCCTGTGCCAGCAGTCGTTGCTCCACCACATCACGCTCCAGCGCTTCGAGCCGCAGCGCAGCCTCCAGACGGGTAATGCGCTTCAACAGAACTTCCCGCGGCACCTCGCGCGTCTGCGCTGCACGCCCATCGTTTTCCAGCACGGGGATGTCGTCAGCAATGTCGGTCGAGGTTAGCACCTCAATGCGTTGGCGCAGGATTTGGTTTTCATGTCGGAGGGCGTGCAGAGTGAATTGGCAATCCTCCATTGAAGCGGATGGAGTGTTGGGGGGCAGCGGCGCCGCACCCACGACCGCACCCATAATGTCAGTAGCAGCAGGCACATGGATTGTTGAAGTCTGAGCTATGTTGTTGTTATTATTATAAGGTGTCGCGTCACAACTCCCAGTCAGACTGCCAGTCGGTGGAGAGTTCGATGGCGGCGGCGGCAGCGAATAGCCGCTAGTGTAACCAGCGTTAAGATCAGCGTTGTAGTTGCCCTCACTTGCGCTGTTTCTTCGCTCACTCTGTGCGTTCTCTGTTTCCACCCCTACATTTGGGTGGCCCGTATGGCCCTCGAAGCGGTTAAGCGTGTGGGCGTAGCGAATCTTCGCTGCGGCGCCGAGCTGTGTAGACTCAGCCGGTGGTACTTCACCGCTGCTGTTGGTGCCACCGGCGAGGCTGCGCGCTGCATCGCCGGTGGCAGAGGCGAGGGGACTCGTCAGCCGTCGATTCGACACGCAACGCAGCGAAGGCGTGGGTGTGAGGGTTGGCATATCGACGTATGTATCTTCCGGCGTTGAATGGGACGCTTCGCTTTCGACTTCACCTATCGTACATGTTAGTTGTATTTCTCCCTCGTATGTCGCGTGCACGTTGTCACGCGGACCGTTTAAGGCGCTTGCGTACCCAAAAAGAAAATGCGTGGGCAGCGAGAAAGTGAGAGACGACAACGAAGGAGAGCGTTTGATTACCCAGACAATCCGCCCAGTGGTCACCGTTAAAGCGGGGGTAAGGGAGTCGCTCGAAGGCATACGTGGCACGGCGGAGGGAGGAATGCGGCGTGGGAGATACAGGCGTTACCCTGAACAGGGTTTACCATTAACGCTGGGCAAATCGAGACTTCATTAATATCTGAGAGCAACCTCGGTGCGCCCCAATTTAAGCAACGCGTAAAGGCTCTACTTCCTGTTGTTGTGGATGTTTCCCTGGAATGCCTGCAGCGAAAGCGAGTCGTGCACTGCGTTAACGGGGACGGATAACAAAGGAGATTGTCAAGCCTGTGTGCACGCAGTGAGACAACGAAGGGAAATCAAGGGCTAGTGTACAAGAGCTGCATTGAAAAGAAACAATACAATCAATCGTAGAAACGAAAAACAGGAAAGTGAATCGTGGCGGTGTATTACCTGACCGCAACGTGAGAGCTTGCCCGCACACGGAGAACTACGAATTGGCAGTTATATGATAAGTATGATGGCGTAAAAACAAACGAAATACGTTGAAATCAACAGGATTGAAACGCCGGAAGTCGAGTGTGTCAAGACCCTCAACTCAACAATCCGTAACGTGGTGTTGCCCAAGCTGACTTTTTGGTCTGCAGCGCCTTCTTTCCCCTTTTACTTTATCAGGAAGAAGGTGGCTGACAAAAACCAATACGACAGCACGTCACTATCCCTCTCAGCCATCCCACTTCGCAGAATGAGCTGCTGGGCTGTGTGCGCGCACGTAGCAGACCACTCTTATTCCTCCTCCTCCTCCGGCTCCCTGACGTCAGACAAGCGCGACACGCGGTGAGACGCCGAACCCGGCGCACGCGACGTCGGAGCCCTAATGACCCTTGCCCCGTCTGCTGACGGCGTCGGCGTGCGCGGCGCTCGCGGTGGCAGGCCGGGAGGCGGCGTGCTCAGCGCAGCCGTCGACCCCCCGCGTGACTGCATCCGACTTGGCGTGTGTGTCGGCGGCTGTGTGAGACCCAGTGGATGTGCAGCGCTCTCCGGACTATCCGCCAGCGGCGCACTTCTGATGCTGCTGGCGTGACGCGTCGGCACCTCAATGCTGCTGCGTTGAGTATAGGAGCGCGGTGGCAGCGGCCGCGGGGACGGTATCTCCATCGACTGATTGCGGCTGTCGTGCTTGGTGCTCCTATCTTTTTCCGGTGCACTCTCCTTCTTCGCACTGCTGCTGTGGTCCTCTTTATTTCTCTTGTTCCCTGCGGAAATGGGCGTGCCGGAGAAACAGAGGTTCGGCGCGGACTGCAACTGTTGCTCCCTGTCTTCGGGCCGATGTCCCGGCAGCTGCTCCGGGCCGCCCACAACGACCTCTTCTTTCTTCACCGTCACGAGACTGTCGTCATGGACCTTCTCGTACTCCTCGATGTCGCTGTGCGACTTGTCGTGGTCCGATGCACCGTGCGACGCCTGGCTGTCCTCATCGTCCTCGGCCCCCAGCACTGGCCAAGGGAAGTCATCTAAATTCGGAAACACCATATCGTCGAAAAGCAGAGAGCGCACCACGTTTGAAGCGACCTCGCTCATATCCGGCAGTAGCCTCAACACGGTGTTCAATAAGCCGTCGTGTGAAGCAACCTCCTGCGCAAACTCCAGTCGCAGCTGCGGCGGGCGTGGGCAGCCGAGCCAGAACTTCTTAGTTGGCGGCGGCCCTACCGTGAAGTGCATGCGGCCTGCCAGCTCCAGCACTTTGATGCTGAAAACGATGTCCGGCACGCGGATCTCGCGGTAGCAGATCGCAAAGCGGATCTTCAGTGCAAACCCACCGCGATACAGCACGTCGAAGTCAAATTCCGTGTCGCCGCACGTGGAGGCGGAGACGTCGCTCACATTGCTGATGAGGGGAATTTCACCGCCAACGTCGAGGGCGTCGAGGTGGATGTTGCCGTGCAGCCGTTGTGGCAGCGATTTGGACACACGCTCCAGCTTCTTTTTAAGTTTTTCTTCTAGCAAGTCATGCAACGTGTTTGCACGTGAATTCTCGAAGAAGAGGCGGGCGACGAGTAAGTTAAAGACATCCATCTGGGGTAGGTGCTGGAGAAAGTCGTGCCATTGGTTCGACAGCGGTGTCGCCTGGAGTAGGTTCAACCAGCGCTCCTGCACCCGTCGTGTGGGAAACTTAATTGCGAGGCAGGTCCACTGCGACAGCGGCATCTCCTCGAACTGTGGAGAATCGCTGCCACGGCGCTTCGACGGGCTGTAACCTCCGAGTTTACCACCTGCATTACCGTCCGTTAAGCCGAACGTATTTTGTAGTCGACCAACTGCCCCGGTGGCGGCAGCGAGGTGCTCCAAGAAGCTTTCCCTATTCGCTGCTGCCTGGACCGCGCGCATCTTTGCGAGCGCCTCCTCGTCCGTCATCATAATGCCCTTGCGCTCAGCACGGCGACGTATGCCGTCGATCATGAGGTGCTGATGCTGCTCCTTCTTCAGGGCACGCAGCCGCTCCTTCAGCAGCACCGCCGGATCCTCCAGAAAAAGCGGTGCGCCGTCCTTGTGATGTACAATCGTGCACTTGCCTTTGATTGCCGCGAACCGCGTGGATTTATTTTGATGCCGGTGGTAACGCGAAATGCGCTCGCCCGTCGCAATGACGCAGGCACGGTTAATACGGCCAAGCATGTGCTCTTTCACTACCTCCTGCCTGCGATCGGGCAAGGTGCGCAACTCGTCCACTTGGTATATGTCGATGGTGCCGCTGTAAAAGACCATGCGACACTGAATGGCTTCGCCCACGATGCCGTCGTCGAAGCGCACCATCTTGCAGAGCGTCTCAACCTTGGCGGGTGTGACGACAGCCGCTTCCTTTGCCACGGCGTCGAACTCGGCGTGTTTGCGGGCCTTCTGGCGGACGGTGCTGGAAAGGATCGACTCAATCTTGCGGAAGGCCACAAAGAAGAACATGATACACGCCACGGCGCCGCCGACGGCGCCGTACAGAAAGCTGAGAATGGTGTAGAGATTCATCTGTTGCTAAGTAGCACCGTTAGCTTCTTTCCTTTGGCACAGCTGCACGGGGGTTTATGAGCGCCAGTTTGAGTTTTCTACAACTGCACCTCCCGTATACTGTGGCATTCGCAGATTGCCGTATCTTATTAATTCACCCTTCGACTAGGATGAGCTTCTGCAGGCACTGTTTAGCTTTCTCCGTCGAGGTGCTGCGGTGATTGATCGAGAACGTCGGAGAACGCTGTGTGACAGGCGTAGTTTCTTTTACATAAAAGGTGCGTGTGCTGACGACAGAGACGGTAGCTACTGCGCTGCTGTAGCGGTGGCAAAGGAAGAACAAAAAAAAAAAAGAGTTGTGTGACGGGAGTGTTCTGTATACGGATGCCAGAGAAGCAACGGTGTCTTTGGGCGCTTCAGTTGGTAACGATGCGCTCCACCACGCGAGAGTGCTAGCTGCAGGATGCAAAACAAATTGCAACAGTGTATAAGCGGAACTTGCAAAGTGAGAGTTCTGTGAAATTGGATTACGAGTGATATGGAGAAAGGGAAAATACAAGCAGAGTGTACGTAAACCAAAGGAAAAGCTGAGAATCACGTCAGCAAAAAACACGCCGACCAATCTACGTATATAAAATGCTCGCTCTGCAGGCAGAGTGTTTTAATAAAACGTTGCACCAAGAGCGGGATAGGAAGAACAACGGAGCAAAAGAACAGGGGAAGTGACGATTGACCGAGGAGCTCACCTAAGAAAGCGAAGCACGTAGGTGGAGAAAATCCGAAATAAGTAGTGGTCGAATAATGCGCTCTTTACCGAACCGCATACACAACGGAGATATTCGAGACGCACGCTAAGGCGCTTTTGTGTTGTTGCTGTTGTTGTTGCTCCTGTTCTTGTTGCCCGACAAGACTGGCGGATTAACTGAAGCTGCGCTCCTTTTGCACATCTGCTTTACTTAGCCACCTTCGGGTCACCTCCTATGTAACCGAAGCAAAAACGAGACATCGTGCTGTTGTGGCTCGGGGTTTTTTTCCAATTGAAACAGAACCGCGTTTTTGCACCTCGCGCCTCTCGCTTTGTCGCTAATTATCTTCTTGCGGGGTTCCAGCAATAGAGCTGGGCGTACACAGGCAAGTTCGTGTAGTACACAAACGGGGCGACGGTAAACCGAGGAAAGGAAAACGTAAAAATCAGCTGCACACACACACACACACATATATATATATATAATAATAATAAATATAAGAACATCCATTTGTGTATATGCATATAAGCATCTCTGTATGTGTATATTGAAAACGGCATGCACTATCAGATACAGGAGCAATAGTACTGAATAAAAGCTGCATTACAACGAGCAGCGCAAGAGCAGCAACCGCCCCCTCTTTTAAGAGATTATCGGGTGTCTGGTGACCGCTATCGCCTTGGGGGATTCTCTTCCGTTCTCAGTTGGCATGCTTGCTCTTCGAACGTGAGACCGACTCCCGCGTCATGTCTTTGCCCTTAAGCTTGAGCAAATTCCTCAGGTTGTGCATCGCGCTGGAACCGCCTTTGCGTTTGCTCGATGAAACGCTCAGCACATCCTCCGACTCCGTCAACTCCACCTCCGACAAGAGTCTTCGGTTCACCGTGGTGTTGCTGTCCTTGTTCGCCGATAATGCCGAGGTGTTCTTAACCCTTTCGTTGCTCCCATTACTACCTTGCTGCGCGTTGCTAAAGGTTGCCGAGCTCGGCTGATCAAAGCTGCTGAACGTTAGCGGCGAGCGTACGTGGCGCTCCGTCCGTGAGGTGAAGCTGGGGTTCGACGAGTATTTGCTATGGTTGTTACATTGCTTATCACTGCTGTTGTTGTCGCTGTTGTCCGTAGCAGGCCCACAGGCATGCACGGGACTGTCGCATGGTGTATTCGACACCGGCGCGTTCTTCCCATCGTTTGTCGCCTTCCCAGAGATAACGGCAGTAACGCTAGACGCTCTCAGCGAACGCCCGCTATTTCCACCGGGTTTCGGGCTCACGGGCACAGTCGCAGCAGCCGAAGGCGAGGCGCGCCGGGACTTGTCCGCGGGTGTCGACATCGACTTTGAGTTGTCCGAATTCGTCCCCTTTAATTTCGAATTTGAAGAGTCTGGCGCATGCCCGGGCAGTGGACTGGCGGAGGCCCCGAGAAGCCCCGACGACGAGCACACCGGTGCGCTACTGATCTTCGCGGCGCGCCGGCGGTCGAAGGTGCGCACGCGCAAGTCGCGCTGCGACGTCTTCGGCGACTTTACTACACTCGGCAGCGGGAAGTCGTCCAAGTACGGTAGGACCATGTCGGAGAACAAATAGAGCTTGATGAGGTTCGTCATAATCCCGCTGAGGTCGGGCAGCGAGGTCAACACACGGTGGAGGACACCCCTGCCAGAGGCGCAGCCCTGATGAACCTCAAGCCGCAGAACGGGTGGCTTGTGCCCGCCAATCCAGAACTTCTTCGATGGGGGAGGGCCAATGCTAATGTGCACCGTTGCCTCGAGCTCAATCAACTTCACCGAGAAGACGACATGCGGGACACGTACTCCCATGAATTCGAGCGCCAAGCGGAAGAAGAGGGTGAAGCCACCCTCACCGCCTTTGTACATAATGTTGAAGTCAAAACCAACTTCGCCGTCAGCGGATACAGTCGGCTCGGAGACGTCTGAAATCCACGGAATCTGTGTGCCGATAAGGAATTCGTCTAGCTCGAGCTGCCCACCCAACGAGCGCGGAAACTTCTTCGCCGGCAGTTCCTTCAGCTTCTTGCGAATTTGCTTAACAATGACATCCCGCAGTCCATTCCCCCGCATGTTCTGAAAGAAGAACCTGCTGAGAAAAGTGTTGATTGTGTCCGGGTTTGGAAGCACCTTTGCAAACTCGTGCCACGCCCGCGCCTCCCGTAAGCCGGACAGCAGCGTGTGCCAGCGCTCACACTCGCGTGCGCGCTCGAACTTGATAATGACGCACGACCAGTTGCTCATATCATTCATCTCCCCGCTCTTGTTACTATGCTGCCAGCCATTGTTGTTGTGGCTGTAGTGCTCCTTTCCGCTAGAGCGGGCAGTGGTGCTGAAGGTGCCGTTGAGGCTGTTTCCCTGCTGGCCGTCTACGGAGCCTTCAGAAGCTGCTCTGTTGGAGTTGGAGTTGGAGTTGGCGTCATCGGTTTCACTCGCCTCTCCGTCACTAATGGAAGTTTTGAAGAAGCGATCATCGGAGAGGCTCTCGTAGGACACGGAGTGAGAAAAGGGGTGCGTGCCGCCTTCCACCTGCGACATCGACCCGTACGAGTTGTCGCTGTGGCGTAGGCTGTTGCCGGGGGAGTTGATACCCGTTGATGGGCGAGGCGCGTGCACTGAGTTGAAAAGCGGAGAGCCGTCCATCGTGCGCCAGATGAGCACGCGACCGGTGAAAAGTGGGTCAACGCCAGGCCGCGTGACGCCATCTGCCAGCGTGTTGTTCACCTGTGCACCATCGTTTTTCCCACCAGCGGTGTTACTGTTGCTGTTACCGCCTGTAGCGCTGTCCCGCCCACTTCCGCCCCCGCTCTCTCTTCGTTTAAGCTTGGCCTCTTTTAGCGTGTTCGCAGCAGACACTTCAGTTGCTCCCGCCCCCTGTTTCGACTTCCGTTGTAAACGGTCGGCAGAACTGACATCGCTGCTTTTGTCGTCGCCGCCTTTGTGCGACTCACTTGATTTCCCGCCATTGCCTTTGCCGTTGTTGTTGTTCTCCCACGACTCCCCCGCGCCCTTCTTCGGCTTGTTAAAGTATTTCAGCTCAATCACTGTCGTGTTCAGCACAGACACACGCCCCTTGCGGTGCTCGGCCACCGTCACACCCGCAGCACTGCGAAACGGGTTCGTGTCGCAGTCTTTTTTGTCTCGCCGTGAGTTGCTAGCCACTAGCCTTGTCCCTCCGGTTGAGCCGCAATTGCGCCCCGGACCCGCGCCACTCTTGCTACCCGACATGTTCATATTCGTGTCCCCGAGCCGCAACAGCTGATAGATTGTTACGATTTCGTTCTCGAGTGACAGCCGGCACTCCACCGGAGTGCCGGTAGTGCCATCCGGTCCGTACCAGCTCATCATGCAGAGGCCACCGGCGGTGATCGGCGTGACTTGCTTAGTGCTGCCCGTCAAGCCTTCCAACCCATCCTCATTGGTCATTACATTGAATTTTGAGAAGCTGCCGCAGCCCAATTCGCCGGCGCGTGCGTTGCCGCCGTTGCGCTTGTCCTTGCGCACGTTCGCCAATCCCGAAAGCCCCGGCAGGTGGGCGAAGGTGTCATTGACGAAGCGCATCAATTTCAACAGCGTGTCGATCCCGTAGAGAATCCAGATGATGACGGCGGCGATGCCGGCTATCCAGCCGTAAACGAAGGCAGACACCTCAGCCATCGTCACACGAGCTAAAAAAAAAAAGAGAGACTTGAAATTAATGCGACGAAGCCCTCCTCCTCCCCCCACCCCCGGAACCAAAGCCAACTCAGAGAGAGAGAGAACCAGACCGACTGGAGCCGGGTGTGAGGAGTCGACGAAAATGAAAGAAGAGCCGCAGACGAACCACGACGAGCGGCGAACGTGAGACTCTAACTACCAATCAATCCGTACAGCGAAGACGAGAATGCGAGCTTCTCGCTTGCTTATCGGCTGATAAGAGAAATGTGTCTGTGTTCGTCGCTATACAATGATACGAGAAGGGAGGTAAAACGATACCTATGGAGGTGTGTTAGAGCACCACAGCAGGTGTGTCGAAAAGCAACAGGAGTCCGTAGAGCCCACCAGCTGTGGGGTGGCAACGGCAGAAGACGGCAGGAAGAGAGAACCCGCGCGGACTAAAGCTAGAGGAAGTACAGTGGCGCCGAACGAAAGGAAAGTAAGTGCCTACCGGAAAGGTGGTTCTCGTTGCTTCGCACGTGACTCTATGGTGGTTCTGTGTACCCACACAGCATGGACTCCTTCTTTCTCTGTTTGTGGGAATCGCATTGAATTCAAAAAAAAAAAAACAAGGGGGATGTCGAGAGCACAGGAAAGCGGCAGAGGTGGAACGCGATCGGGAATGTAGCGAAGAAAAGCGTTTGCGACAACGAAGTCGATCAAGAATGCTTCGCACACTAAACACTGGTGCCAGCTTTCTTTGGAGAAAGCCTAAATATACACCTTCAACTTACCTTTGGCAATACACAACAACCGCGGGCGAAAAGAACATCATTCACAGCTTGAAACGCTGCAGCTCTTAGGCGCACGCTACATAGTTTGACCTGTCTCTTTTCATTGGTGCTAGCAGGGCGTGCAACGATAAACAGAAATCGAAACGAAAGGGCGGGAAAAAAAAAAACACAACCATCCCAAAAGGGGTAAGTATGCTAATAAACAGCAGCAGCGTGCACGAACGTATTACGCTGTGAAGGAGAAAAGGGGCAGGCTAGCTGAAAACAAAGGGAGCAATAGGAGTGCAAGTGAACTCAGAGTCAACGAGTCTACACCAGTGCTGACAGGGGAAAGGTGAACGCACGTTACTACTATACAGGAAAACAACAGCAAAGAAGAGGTAATGCAAATTCTCACTTTCAACTCAGAAAAGAACTCGTAAACGAGAGTCGCAGGTACACCTCTTCAGCACTGCTGCTGCCTGACATCAGGAAATGCTACAACACCCGCAGCTCCTTCGCCCACTTTCCACGCAGCCTCCCGTCACCGAAACTCACAGTGTCACAGGTGGCCGCTACTACAGCTACGGCTGAGTCTCCGATGAGCATCTTTGACGTTGACTTCAACCTTCACGTTTTGCTTGCACGGCGTCCCCAGCCGCAGCAAAGAAAAAGAGGTTTTCCGCTTGTCGCTTCGCGATTTGCCAGACTCGCGTCACTCTTCCCTCTCCGCTACGCCCACATCATCATCGTGCACCTCCACCATGCGACGCAAGTATAGGGGGTACTCGTGGAGCAACGCAGACTGGATGCAAAGCCGCAGATAAGACAACGCTACCGCAACTTCATGATGGAGCACCGACTCACTCTTCTCTAGTCACCATAGCAGGGCCGGTCAGATTGGTTCCAACGGAGCCACTGCAGCACTTGATATGCGATCACTCTTCTTCCTAGTATTGTTGCTGTTGATGTGGCCTTTTGTCTCGTGGAGCAGCATAGCAGACGTTGACGTAGTAGAAACTACATCTACACCGTGTGGTGTTGGGGCAGCTGTGCCACAATCGCCGCAACTATGGAAGCCCCCTTCAGTTGTGTCCTCTGTATCTGCTGTGGTGGTGTATCCATACAGCTCGAGTACTTGGGTTGGCAGGCGCAGCAACTCCGTGAAGAGATGCGCCTCCTCTGCCGCTTTCCTCGTTTCTCCTAAGCCCTTACGTACGTGCACTCCTGCGCTCCCTGCGGTTGGTGTTCACTCAGTCAATCCTGTTGGTTTGTGAGTTATTTTCTGTTCGCCCTACGTACTCGTCGAAAGCGACGCTGTGGGGGGACAATGAAAACGGGCTTAGATCAGCGTAGCTGCTGAGCGGCGGTCGACGCAGCAGCTGCACCGCCCACCGCCCACGCACCGCCGCAAATTGCACCTCACGGTCAGCCGCCACCTCCTCGGCTTGCGCCGTTTCCTGCGTCGGGTTCGACGAGCTGCGGCATACGGAATGCGGAGATGATGATGCGCTCTTTGACGTTGCTGTTCCTGCTGTTCCAAACGCCACCAACGGTATATGTTGTGGCTGTTTTGTCAGCAGGAAAGATGAAGAGTGTGTGGGCCGCAGCAGGGTATCTCTGTGAATGGGCCCGTTGCCATTGCGGTGGTTAAACTGCGACGGTGCACGTAGCATCGTTGCGGACATCACTTCCACCGCCGCCGCCGCTGCCGTTTCTTTAGCACTTACACCTGTCTCCTCGCGTAAAAGTCACTGTACAACGCGGTCACTCGCCAACAGGGACGTTTGCGTGATGATCTCTAGCAGAAAATTCCTGTGGTCGACATTAAATGGGGCAGGGTGGCGCAAGTGATGCGTGCGGAGCTCTTCGAGCGCCTCCAACACCGCCAGGGTGGTCCGGTGTCGGTGGAAGAGGTAGTGGTATGGGCAGTTCGTGTCGACCTGCCGCAATACGGCGTGGGGGCGTATCTCAAGCGGAGCAACGCCACCGTGTGTGTGCGACGATGTCACAGGTGCCTAATCAGCTTTTAGCTCACTTAACGGTGGAGGCACCTCAACGGCAACGTTAGCCATATCAGAGATGTTGCTGGCGATATTGCAATCCCTAGTAGTAGTAGCAGTAGTCGTAGCGGTGCGTTGAATGTAAGGCGAGCACGGCTGCCGTTTATGCAAACCCTTCGCAGCATCTATCGAAGGCGGATCGCTATTACTACCTCCACTGTATTTCACTTTCTTGCAACTAGTAGTGACGTGAGGTAAGACACAAGCACAAGGCGTGACGGCAGCCACGTGCCTGCTCGGTGTGCGGGGGAGAGCAGCGAAACTGGCGGCACCCGCGGCGCGGACTGCGAACGCTCCAGCGACGATGTGCCGGGTTCGGAGGAGTAAGGCGTAACACTGCTGTTCTTATCACTGTTGTTGTCGATCTATGTGACTTCGCCCTTTGTCAGCGAAAGAGTTCGAGGCAAGGGCAGAGATGCTTCCCACATCACCGCTGTGCTCTGCCTCTGCAACGAGGACAGCGTGCCGTGCGGGGTGGCTATCGTTGGTACTGCTACCGCTGTAGTTGTGGTGTAAACAGTGCTGAGAAGCTGTGATGTCACGCTGTCGCCCGCTGGTGAGCTGAGTTGACGTAGGGTTGGTGTTGCCATTGTTGCTTTTGCCTCTGTACCGCGAGTAGAGGTGCAACGAGTGGTGCTGAGGGAAGTGGCGGCAGAGTGTGCGCGGCGTCGCGGCACGGGGTTACCATTGCCCACTGCCGGTGATCCGCCTTTGAAAAGTGCGAAGGATAGGGAAGACAGGAGCAGTGGCGGCCGCGGCGTGCGTTGCTGTTTTGGAGGCGCAAACTCGGCGGAGGAGGTCGTGGGTGGTGTGTTGATACTAACGTTGGTAATGTGTTACCCAACCGTTGTCGGTAATGATGTGTGGGTCAGCTCACCGAGGATTTGCTCCAGTGAAAGGGGTAGCGCACTGCGCAATGGGTGGGCAAGGTGGTGTTGTCCGTCCTCCACCGCCCTAATCTTTTCCATTGCTTTCAACTCCAACATCCCCTCATCTCTCGCAAAAACAGTTATGCTGCACTATCTACTACGATCAAGTACCTGCTGAGCTGGCGGTGGGAGTGGAGTATTCTTCAATTGATCCGCTTCATGAACGTCTTCGTCTATTTCCTGTTTAAACGTGGAGTCGCATGAAGAAGGAGAATGAGAAGTGGAGTGGTGCACCTGGGAACCTGAACCTGTTCCGAGCATCACCACCTTTTCCTCCCCAGTGAACTCATTCTCACCCAGTGGCACCTCCGTGACTAAAGCAAGCGTGCTGGGTGCCGGATCTTTCCGCACTACGAACAAAAGGTGCTGCAAAGCTATGCACACCGCCTCACGATGCGGCACAGTCCGCAGTACCACCGCCAGCGCCGTTCTGCACTGCGTCAGTACACATTTGGTCTCCGCCAGCAACGCCTCAAAAAAAAGGAAGCAGCCGTTACAACAGAGGAAGAAGGATGATGTGAAGAGAGCGATGTATTGCCCCTCCCCCTCCGCAAAATCGCAGCTGCGCATAAGGGGCTGCTCGCGCTTGCGTGTGTCTGTTGGGGGGGGGGCTTGTAGCGGGGAACATGGTTGTCGCTGTTGCTGCAGGTGCAATAATGAGGCTGTGAGCCGTGGCGGATCCCTGGGCTCATCTTCCTCAGCGATTGACTCCTCTCCGTTTGCCTCCAACACAGCCTCTGTGCCAATAGTACTTTCCTTCTTGTGACCCAATTCTTCGATTGTGTCAGCAAAGGCTGTTGCGAGGTTTTCTGTCAGGAACACCAGGTTGCTGCTCTCTTGCTGCTCTTTTCTGTACGTCGAGCGTTCCAAAACAGCGTTGTCGCCCGCCTCATCCTCGTGGGCCTTTTCTATTAAAGTTGCAACAGCGGACTCTTGGGTCAAGTCGTACCATGCGTGTTTCCGTCCTCTTAACAACTTCAGACTTACCATCGGGGACTCGGTGCCGCACTTCTATGTGGCTGTTTCAACGACTGGTGTGTTGTGGCTCACAGTCGCCCTGGCTTCCTCGCGGTTGGAGCTTTGCAAATTGCCTCTGCTTTCCACCGCGTGCATGACTCGGTTCACACGTAAATCAGCGAGGCTGAGAAGCGCCCGTGGAACGGGAGACGTAGGAAAAGAGGGAGAGCTGGTTAGTTCTTCAGCAGCGTATGAATTATTGCTGCAGCTGCTTCGCTGTAAACTGAAGTCACAGACAGGCACGCCGCCACTGTTATCGACAGCAACACAAGGGAGAAAGGCGGCATCACGTTGCATTCGTTCCTCTGCTGTGCGCACATCCCATTGACAGCACTTCTTATCAGAGTCACCTCTTTCGTGAGCAACAGTTGACCACGTGGGGAGAGGCACGGTACATGCAGCAGACATGGATCAATGAGGTGCTTGTCTAGAAGGGGCAGTTCCACCTGCTGTAAGAGTCAGCGCACCCGCTCGATCTGGACTTCCACATCTCGACTCATGAGACTAAACGGCGAGAACCTCTTTCTCACATCAGAAGGACTACCGCTGCTGCTGCACTTCCCACTACTGCTGCCACCCTTCGCTTCATTGCATCGTGAAGGGAGGAGCTCTGCTTGATGGGCCAGCACCAGCGATGCGGAGAGTGGGTGAGTATTGAGTGCTGGCGGCTCACGAGAGGCAGCCATAGAAAACAAACCGACTCCCTCATGAATCACTGCAGCTGACTTGCCAGAGTCTTCCACAGCGGAAACGACTGCGCACTCTCAGTCACTACGTAAATCACGCGCAGACGGCTAGCGGGCTCACGGCTTTGGACTTGTTCCCATGTGATGCGACTGGGTTTCGCAGTGTCCTAGAGAAAACATTGCGAGATGCTTGCCGCATGTGAGTCACGTAGCAGAAGAGCTGTCGCGGTGCAACGGCTGCCATGGCACGGAAGATCGACGCACACGCCGTGGGTTGACCGGTACGAGAGTCCGCATTCAAATGAAAAAAAAAAAACGAAAACAGTAGCAGCAACAGTAAAGAGTGCTAGAGCGAAAGTCTTCCTTCCGGAGAAATTCTGCGCTGGCTTGAGACGTACAAAGCTGAAAGAAGCAGAAAACCCAGCCGAAGACGGGATTGTAAATTGAGTTCGAAGGCAACACGGGAAAGGGGGGGGGAATGGAAAGTGATTTACACTACAAGGGGGTAAAAGGACTGAAGTGCTAAGCAGCGAAGAGAAAGAACGCCCTATCCGTTATCTTACTCGAGTGCACAGCGGCACCATCTGAGACACCGTCATGCGTTCACCACTCACTGAGCCTAGTGTCCCAGTCATGAAGAAAGGCGCACTGGTGCACAAAAACATGGAAGGCGATCTAGCCTGAAAAGAGCGAGCGATGCGCAGTAAATACGAGATGGGCAAGCGATGTGTGCATGGCTGCTCGAGTGGCAAAAATGAAGGTGTGTGTGTGTGTGTGTGTGTGTTTCCAGTTTCTCGTTTTCTTTTCATTGGTTCGCAGAGCGCGCCACTTTCGTGAGCGCGTGGCGTTACACCGTGGTGTGTGTGGGGGGAGGGGGGGGAGTTAAAGTTGGCGGAAGAGTAATAGTGCCGACAGAAGAAGACGGGGAATACCTAAAACGCCCGCAAAGAAGCCACACGTACACCACCCCAAAACAGGCAGGAATTACCATTATTATGTCAGATTACAAGACGGATAGAGTAGCAGCTATCCAGTGTGCCGGGTCGACGTCGACGCACCAAGCACCGGAAATGGAAGACTCTCTGGCTGACAGTGAACTTAAAGAGCCGGCAGAGGTACTTCCGTTCGTCTGCTTATCAAATCCGGAAAAACGAGATACAACGCTGCGTGGGAAGTCCGATTGATTCAGGGTCAAAGGAGAGACGAAACCGGTGAAACAATCGCGGAAAATTAAGTTGGGTGTAGGTTCGAAGGAAGCGAGCAACAGTGGCGCGCCATTCTTCGCTTTTCAACAGGTTTTGAATTTCTGTTCGAGCCTCGGAGCGTCACGAGCTGCCGAAAAGCAGTTGGAAAAAAAAGAAGGCTTTCGGTGTTTTCCAAGCAGCAAAGAAAAAAAAATGAAAGCACCAAGTCTCCTTTCCGCGCAACCCGTCAACCATACAGTGGAAGGCGAACCATAACGAATCCCCCATTCTTCTCGTTGGATTCGAAGATCCAATCAAATTTAAAATTCTGGCCGGTCAACACAATCCACGAGAGGCGCGGAGCTAAGCACCTTGGCACACAGGCGTGGAGATCTTAATTAGCGACTGGGAGAAAAAGGGAAACAGCTTTTTCCGTCTCTCTTTTTTCTTAAGCTGCCCAGGCACACGTGCGCGGACAGGAGAAAAACTAAAGGGCGAAGACAAGAGAACGAAGCACCAGCAAAACACTAATTTGAGTGTTTCGGCGCCCAACTTCCCGCGCAGCACAGCGAGCGAAGAAAAACGCAAACAGAAAAAATCAACACGAAATTTTTGCCTCCCTTCGACTAGTCACTTTCAGTTGAGCGGCCTACGCGCCGTGCGAGTACTTCGCCACGTAGCAAGCACGAGAATCCACCTCTCGAATAACACCAAACTCCCCCCGACTCGGGCCCTCCACAGTAAGAGCTACAGAATTTCCCGTCAGCTACAAATGGCACCTAGTCTGCGGCTCAGCGCGACTCTTGTCCAACTTTGTCGCGACTGCCTCCACCGGCGGCGGTACCTCCTTGATGCTCGGCCTCAGGAAACCCTTCGGCTCGCAAATTGGGTAGTCAATGTAGCCCTCTGGGCCACGTGTGAAGAGCTTGTCGAGGTCTGCTTGGTTCAGCGCGGTGCCACTCATGACGCGCCACACCAGGTCCGGGTTCGACACCGCAGGCAGGCCAAAGCACACTGCGTCCACCGCACCCTCCGCAATCGCAGCCTCCGCCGCCGCCGCGTCCGCGTACCCGTGGCTCGCCAGGATCGTCCCGCCGAAGCACTCGCGCGCCCACACATCCGACCTCGCCACCTCGCGCGCCTTCGCGTCGCCGCGGAAGAGGTCGATGAAGGCAATGCGGCGCTGGTCCAGCTCGTCGCACACGTACCGCAGCAGCCGCTCCGGCTCGCTGTCGCTCTGCCCGTTTGTCGAGTCCAGCGGCGTCAGCCGCACACCCACGCGATCCGGCTGGATCGCAGCCGCCACAGCGTCCACCACCTCCAGCAGGAACCGGCACCGGTTCTCCACGCTGCCGCCGTACGCGTCCGTGCGCCGGTTCGACCCGTCGCGCAGGAACTGGTCGATCAGGAACCCCGTCCCCGCGTGGATCTCCACGCTGTCAAACCCGGCAGCCATGCAGTTGCGCGCCGCACGCGCAAACGTCGCCACCATGCGCCGTATCTCGTCCACGTCCAGCGCGCGGACTTCCTGCGCAAACGGCTGCTCCGCGCCGTCGCGGCTCCACACCGCCATGCAGCGCTCCGCATCCGCAGCTATCGGTACCGCGGACGCACCTACCGGCACCAGCCCCGCACCCGTCACGTTGCACGGCACCGTCGCACGCCCGCCGTGGAAGATCTGCGCAGCGATCAGCCCGCCGCGGGCGTGCACCGCGTCCGTCACCGCGCGCCACGCCGTCACCTGCGCCGCCGAATAGATCCCGGGCTCGTACGCCATGGCCGAGTACCCGTCCTGCACCATGATCGACTCCGTGATGATCAGCCCCATGGAGGCGCGGCTTGCGTAGTACTCCACCATCATTGACGTCGGCACGTGGTCGTCGTCGGCGCGGCAGCGGGTGAGGGGTGACATGACGATTCGATTCTTCATTGTCCACCGGCCAATACGGCACGGGCGAAAGAGCCGTTTGTAGTTTTCGCTCATTGTGAAATGCTGCTCTCCGGAGATGAAGGGAATTGGCCAGAGAGGTTGTTCAGGACGAGGTCAAGTGTGTGTAGAGCAGCGGGTTTCTTTCATCGGTCGAAAACGGAGGTTTACTCAACTCACAACAGAGCGGCAAAGAGTATATATATATATATATATATGTAAGCGGGAGACCAAAGATACAAACGGGTACGGCTAGGATACGAGGACTGCCTTCACGTAAGAGAGACGGAAGAGAGAAAGCAAGAGGGGAGAGAGGGCAAAAAAGTGTTGGAGAGCTGTTCTTTTCGCATTGCTTTGCTTTTTTTTTCTTTTGCATTGAAAGGCCGTTGCGTTGATGCAGCGGAAGTAGACACCCTTCCTGTTCGCACTTCAGGTTGCTCCACAGATATGGAAGAATTCGCGGTTCTCTCCCACCGGGCTTCATCCCACGGGCAATCGCATAAAACGAGGCGTTCGGCCCCTCACGTGCCCGCGCCACTTCGTTGTCTTTCTTTTTCCTGCTTCTGGTTGCGCGCCCCGCTGTGCCTCCTAAACGAAAGCATCAACCAACTCGCTTCACGCGGAAGGCGGACTTAAAACCGTTGCTTCCGCGGTGTCGTTACCTTGAAAAAAAGCAGGTTCGTTTGCTGACGCACTCACAACGATGAGGCGGTATCAAAGAGAAATGAAGACGGCAAAAGACGTTTTTCGAAGGCAACTCACCTATGGGGCTTAACTAATTGCGTGAGGAACAACGATGCGTGGCAGGAAAGGAAAGAAAGCTCACGGCAATTTCAGCTCTTCGCAATATGTGGCCGCTTTGCCCATGCCGTGGTTCGGCCAAAATAAAAGCGCTGATGTGTTCGGCCATCAAAACAAAAAAGAAAGTGGGAAAAGCAAAAACACTTGTAAAGGAAAACTGAAACAAAGAGAGGATAATCTGACGAACGATGGAAACGAGCACAAAGCAAGAGTAGAAGGGAACGGGAGAAAAAGAGAGCCACTCCTCGGCTGCGTTACTGGCAAGGCAATGCCCGTTTCAGATGGCTTGCTTTCAACTGTAGTCCCTCTCGTCAAGCTTTTGCTCGTGAGCGCATACTTCGAATGGATAGTGAAAGGCACGACAAAGACAACAAAAAGAAGTTTAAGAGGTGCACAGCACGAAGCGCACCTCGTGTACTGGTCTTCAAGACCCAAAGAGCTGCTTTTAGCAGTGGATACGTGTGGATCCCAGGAATGCGCGTGCCTCAATTCGAGGCATTAGTGCTATTGGGAGCAAGATGGGAAGATAGAACGTCGCGCAGATCCCGCCGCAGCTATGAGGTTGAAGGATTTCAGTTTGAGTTCATAGCATGTGCCTAACGACTGCCCAAATGACTTCAATAGAGAACAGAGAAAGGGCACTACTTGAATTGGAGAAGAATACACGGAATCAAAAACGGGATGAGGGAATAGCGCTTAATTATATGAAGTATATATATATATATATATATATATATATAGACACAAAGAATAATAAGAGGTCTGCAAACTATCCGCAGGACAGCAGCTTACAGATGCAAAATGAAATAGTCGTTGAGCCAAGAAGAAGCGAATAGAGCGTCGATGGCAAACTATAAGACTCGAATAGCACTTCAAAAAGCGCACAACTAAAAAGGGACAGAGCGTTGAAAGCGACACACACAAAAAAAAAAAAAAAAACGATTCGGAAGTGAGTAGCCTCGTTTCATACGGGAGGCCCTTTCTCGCACACGTTGCCTAGCGCAGCAGTTCAGCTCTGAGCCTCGTATAGCCGTGCGTACTTTGCTTTTCTGCGCCGGGGCAGCAGAAAAGCCTACGCATCGCAGCACCGATACGTAAAATGGAGTTCTACGGGCAGAGTACCACTTTTAAGTTCGTTACAAAGCAGGAGAGAGGAAGAGAATAAGAAGAGCACTGTTTTTCGCTGCGCGCTCCTCCTCCCGTCCTCCCTTTCCTATCACACCCTCCCACTTCGCGTCAGCGCCACCTCATTTGTTAACGGGGGACTTTCGTTTGGCGGAAAAGGTGCAGCGCAGAAACTGAGGAAGGGAAACGGAAGAAATAGACAAATGACAAGAGGCAAGAGAGCCGCAAAAACAACCGTCATTGGAAAAGCAAACGGAACGGTGACCGGGTCAGCTTCACCTCTTCGGTATGCTGCGGAGGAAGTAAACAAACCTTTTCCTTGGTGGAAAGCCGCTTTTACTTTTCATCTCTCTTCGCTGTCGCCGCTTACACAATACTCTGACGGCGGCTGGCGCGGCTGTCACGACGGATGAAAATGGAGGTGTTTTCGTGCTTCGTTGAGACCGGCTGTCTCACCGCGCCGTTACCCATACTGCGTTCTCGCTCGCGAGGCTGACTGCCAAAGGGAAAACACGAGCCGAACGATGGTTCCCCACTCGACTTTTGTGCAACGACGTCGCGGTGTGCCGACGCGTTGGGCGTGTTCGCGTTGACGACATTGTCGTTCGTGGGGCTATTACTACTGTTGTTGTTCTTGCTACAACTTGGGACGCTGCGGCTGTGGAAAACAACAGAGGAGGAGGCGGTGCTGCCACGGCGGTTTCGCCGCATCGATGTGAAGGGCGACGACGACACTGAGGTGCGTGCCTCATCACCAACACCAGCAGCGCATGGTGGTTTCGTGGTCGGCCCCGGCGGCGGAAGCAATGCAATCGGCGTGTCGTTGGACACCTCAATTGAACTGCGCTCGCGCCTGATGATACTAACACGCTGCTCCGGCAGCCAGTTGCGGCCCTCCGTCGCGTAGGCAGCGTCGTTTTTCGCCCACTTCCGTGACTGCTCCTCGCGCAACTGACGACGCAGATCGGCATAGGTGATGTAGGTGTCGTAGCCCTCCGCCCCGTGCGTACTCAAAGTGTGCAGGTTCGGGTCCTGCATAGCCACCCCGTGAATCGCGCGGTCCATAATGTCGGGGTTCGCAATCACGCCGAGGGTCATGCACACAGCCTGCACCACATCCTCCTTCAGCCGCAGCTCTGCTTCAGTCATGCTGATGTTGTCGTCACAGATCAACACACCTGTGTAGCTCTCACGGAGGGCCTGGATGACGCGCGCTGGCACTGGGCCGTGGAAGAAGCCGTCGCTGCCGGAGGCGAGCACGATGTAGGCGAGCCTCTTCTCTTGCAGGTGGGCACCAACGATGCGTGCCACTTCCTCCGAGTCAAGCGCTGTCATTCCTTTCGATAAGTCGGTCGGGGAGATGCGGACGGCGACGCGGTACTTGCCCACCGCGGACATCACCGCATCCACTATCTCGTCCAGCAACCGGCAGCGATTCTCAGGTGAGCCACCGTAGTCGTCCACGCGTGTGTTGCTGCACTGGCGGAGAAACTGGTCAATAAGGTAGCCGCCGCCGGCGTGGATTTCGACGCCATCGAAGCCCGCCAGCATAGCGTTCTTTGCTGCGATCGCAAACAACTTCACGATCCACGCCAGTGTCACTGGGCGCAGCTCGCTGACCTCCTGTGCGTAGGGTTGCGCTTTGCCATCTGCTGCAAAGACAGCCGGGCAGGTGTATTCGGGTGGAATCCCTTCCTTGGTCGGGCCCAGGACGCGTTTGTCGTCACTGGTGATGTTGCACGGCAGCACCGCACGGCCGCCGTGGTGCAGCTGGCAAAAGATGATACCACCGGCGTTGTGAACGGCGTCTGTCAACCTGCGCCACGCTGCGACCTGCGCCTTTGTCGAGATGCCAGCGCCCTGTATATAGCTGCAGTACCCCGTCTGTACCTCACAGGGGTCGCTCACAAGCAGACCGCACCCCGCACGGCGCACATAGTAGTCCATCATCATTTGTGTGGGACAGTGCTGCGCGTCGCAGCGCTGACGTGCTATTGGGCCCATCACAAGTCGATTCTTCATAGTGACAGAGCCAATCGACAGCGGCTGTGAGACCTCGTAGAACGGGCGACCTTTGACTAGCACGGCCGCCGTAAGGTGTCCCACCAAGTTTCCGGTCGCTGCCTCCACCGGCGGCGGTACCTCCTTGATGCTCGGCCTCAGGAAACCCTTCGGCTCGCAAATTGGGTAGTCAATGTAGCCCTCTGGGCCACGTGTGAAGAGCTTGTCGAGGTCTGCTTGGTTCAGCGCGGTGCCACTCATGACGCGCCACACCAGGTCCGGGTTCGACACCGCAGGCAGGCCAAAGCACACTGCGTCCACCGCACCCTCCGCAATCGCAGCCTCCGCCGCCGCCGCGTCCGCGTACCCGTGGCTCGCCAGGATCGTCCCGCCGAAGCACTCGCGCGCCCACACATCCGACCTCGCCACCTCGCGCGCCTTCGCGTCGCCGCGGAAGAGGTCGATGAAGGCAATGCGGCGCTGGTCCAGCTCGTCGCACACGTACCGCAGCAGCCGCTCCGGCTCGCTGTCGCTCTGCCCGTTTGTCGAGTCCAGCGGCGTCAGCCGCACACCCACGCGATCCGGCTGGATCGCAGCCGCCACAGCGTCCACCACCTCCAGCAGGAACCGGCACCGGTTCTCCACGCTGCCGCCGTACGCGTCCGTGCGCCGGTTCGACCCGTCGCGCAGGAACTGGTCGATCAGGAACCCCGTCCCCGCGTGGATCTCCACGCTGTCAAACCCGGCAGCCATGCAGTTGCGCGCCGCACGCGCAAACGTCGCCACCATGCGCCGTATCTCGTCCACGTCCAGCGCGCGGACTTCCTGCGCAAACGGCTGCTCCGCGCCGTCGCGGCTCCACACCGCCATGCAGCGCTCCGCATCCGCAGCTATCGGTACCGCGGACGCACCTACCGGCACCAGCCCCGCACCCGTCACGTTGCACGGCACCGTCGCACGCCCGCCGTGGAAGATCTGCGCAGCGATCAGCCCGCCGCGGGCGTGCACCGCGTCCGTCACCGCGCGCCACGCCGTCACCTGCGCCGCCGAATAGATCCCGGGCTCGTACGCCATGGCCGAGTACCCGTCCTGCACCATGATCGACTCCGTGATGATCAGCCCCATGGAGGCGCGGCTTGCGTAGTACTCCACCATCATTGACGTCGGCACGTGGTCGTCGTCGGCGCGGCAGCGGGTGAGGGGTGACATGACGATTCGATTCTTCATTGTCCACCGGCCAATACGGCACGGGCGAAAAAGCTGCGTGTAGCCTTCAGACTCCATTTTCCTTTGATTCTGAGAGAACCTGTCCGTTTGCTGTAAGGTTATTCTACTGGTGCTAGAAGTGAAAAATAACGGCGACGTTTGGCCTCTTTTGTGGCCCACTTACGTCACCTCAAACAGAGACCTGAGTCAGCGGTGACAGCTGCGGAGGGAGAAAGGAAAAAAAAAAGGCCGGCTGGTAACGACGAAAGCGTTTTTTTAGCTAAACACAGTGGGATCAGAAGGACGGGAGGAGCCGCAACAGATGTCAGCTTGGTTCTTTGGTACGGAAGAAGGGGGTATCCAGCTGTGTGGAAAGGAGAGCGCCGCAAATCAAAATGTCCGCACAGGAACAAAAAATGAAAAAGGAGGGAGACAAAAAGATAATAACCAACTAAAGAAAGAGGCGGCAAAGCGTCTGTATATGTGTGGGGCTGAAGAACAGAGGCCGACTGTTCCCTTCTTCTGCTGATGAACGATGATTGGAAAGAAACAAAAAAAAAAAAGATGACGGGAAAGCGCTTACTTCTGTTATTGCTTGCAGAACAGGCAACAACAACGCAAAATACTGACGGGGAAGCTGATTTCACTCTCTGTGAAGAGGGGGAAAAAACAGCTTCTACGAGAGAGGTGTGTAGTTAGTGAAAGGGATAGCGGGTCTTGCAATTCAGGGCCTTTCTCCACACAGAAAACTCCCCCCCCCCCCCAAAAAAAATACAAAAATGTTGGAAGGCGAGGTTGGAAAGTCAGAGGAGCGGAGATGAAGATGGAAAGAGACGAGCAAACGGGACAGGATAGAGCCTTCACCGCTGCAGACTAAAAGAGAAAAGGATCCTTGTGATTCACGCAAGTATGGTGTCTCGTTTATTGGCTCGGATTCAGACAACACGCAAAAGTTTTTTACTGGACAGAGGACTACCTCGACATGGTACGATGACAGCAGCCACAAAGCCAAAACTCTAGCGTAAAGCATCATTTTGAACGTCAGAGACTAATGAGAACGCTGAATCCAAGATTTGCCATCAACAGCCCTTGAAAGGCTCTTTAGAACTCATCAATGCCCATTTTTGCCCCCAACTCAATTCAATTCCGATGCGTGTAAACAAACCCCGAGTGGTTATTTTCCGAAGACACTTCCGTCATTTTTATTTTCTGTTCTTCCGGAGGTACTTCCTCTTTGCCAGCAGCGGCTGGTCTTTTTGTTGTTGTTCTACAAAAGCTGGCAGCTCACTCCCAAAGCTCACCATCCGGAACGCGTCCTTGATCAGGTTGCCACTCCTCCTTTGAAGCAATATAGAGGGCGTCTGCTACTCAAAGGGTGTCGAGAGAAGGGAAAAAGAAGCGGTTGGACAGAGGTAAAGAAGAAAGAAAAGGCTTTTGCGCTGGATTTGAATGAGAGAGAAACGGAAATGAACACGGAGAAGAAGTGCAGGTGTTTCGAGCCACCACAACAAAGGCCCCCCCTCGTGTACCTCAAACAAGTTGAAGAAGTGTATAGAGAAACCGAAGAACACGAGAGGAGAGGAACAGCCGCTGCACGCGTACAGAGGAGGTAAAAGAAAAAAAAAAAGAACGGCACACAGCAACACAGAGGGGAGGGTGGTAGTACTTCAAGCCCCGACGTACTCCCCACACCAATAACAGGAATTAATACGAACAATGATAATAACAGAATAGCAAGAAAAGAAACAATGGGAAAACTCCGCCGGGCGCGTGGGAGTGGAAGGGGAAGGGGTACAGCGAACTTCACCACACCGCTTGTACCCCCAACGTGGAGATACCAAAATCAACTCAACACACAGTTGAATCGAGAAGGAACCCCCACCAGACTACGACGCACGAGAAAACCCTAAAAGGCAGTGGTGAAGGACAGCAAGATTCTACTAGCAAAGTACATCCACAGCCGTACAGCGCTTGACAAACAGAATCAGCTATGCAAACTCAAAACGGAGCAGCGACACCATTAACGTCGCCAATAAGCGTCGCCGTGTATTCAGAAAAAAAAAAAGATAGATAACCAACATGCAAAGACGCTACGACAACAACCCCTCAACCCCCCCCCCCAAAAAAAAAAAAAACCACCAAAAACCCACGAAACACACACAAACAAAAAACGCGATAAAAAACTTCAATAAAGTGCCAGAACACAACACCCCTACATTGTAAACTCACCAACACAACACGACAACACAACACACACCAACCTAACACAAACTAACTCACCTAACACAGATCCAAAACTTCCAGACCATCCACCACTCAGGGCAAACAACCACAAGACACAGAAACACAAAAACAAAACCGTGTCAACACTCAAGAAGGTGGACGAATAACAACCATTGGCCTCGAAGCAACACCATGACTACGAGACAACGTCAGGTAGTCGTTGTACCCGACATTGTCGTGCGTGTAGAAGGTGCTCGCGTCCGGCGTGTTCAGCGGCGCACCGGCGATCGCGCGCTCAACCAGGTCCGGGTTCGCGATCGCCTTCACGCCAAAGATCACGGCCTCCGCCTCGCCGTCCTCCACCGTCTTGGCCGCCTCGTCGATCTCGAAGCCCATGCCGGTGAACAGCACGCCCTCGTACACCGCGCGGGCCCACTTGTCCGCGCCGCGCGCAGGCGTGAAGAAGTCGCCGCGCATCACGTCCAGGAACGCAAGCTTGCGCGAGTTCAGCTCCGTGCAGATGTACTTCGTCAGCGCCTCCGGGTTCTCGTCGGACTGGCCGTTGAACGAGTTCAGCGGCGAGATGCGCAGCGCCGTGCGCTCGTGCCCGATCGCGGCGATCACCGCGTCCACCACCTCGAACAGGAACCGGCACCGGTTCTCAAGGCTGCCGCCGTACTCGTCCGTGCGCTGGTTCGACGACGTCTTCAGGAACTGGTCGATCAGGTAGCCGTTCGCGCCGTGCACCTGCACGCCGTCGAATCCGGCAGCGATAGCGTTGCGGGCCGCAACAGCGTACAGCTGCACGTACTCCGCGATCTCCGCCTTCGTCAGCTCCGCCGGCACCGGGTAGTGCTGCTTCTCGTTGTTCACCGCGAACAGCGCCGGTGAGTCGTGGCCCACGATCGCGATCGGCGACGGCGCCACGATCTTCAGCCCCTCCGCCACGTTGCACGGCACCGTCGCGCGGCCGCCGTTGTGGATCTGGCAGTAGATCAGCCCGCCCCTCGCGTGCACCGCGTCCGTCACCTTCCGCCAGCCGGCAACCTGCTCCTCTCCATAGATGCCGCCCTCGAACCCGAACGTCGAGTAGCCTTTCTGGATCTGCGCCGCCTCGCTGATGATCAGCCCCATCGACGCGCGGTCCGCGTAGTACTTCACCATGTCGTCGTTGGGGATGTGGTCGGGGCCAGCGCGGTTGCGCGTCAGCGGCGCCATCACGAACCGGTTCTTCAGCGTCACGTTGCCGACCTTCAGCGGCTTCAGCAGCGCCTCAAGGTGTGCAGTGGTCGCGGACATGGCTTGTGCGGTCGAGACGGGTGTGTCAGCCTGCTAGGCACAGAAGCGCGAGACGAAGAGGGTCGGTTGCAAAGGGTGCGGTGGCGTGGAAATCACAGTGGAGGGAGCCCTACGTGATGCAAGAGCTTCGTCGCGCAGCAGCGGGCAGAGAAGAGTAGGAGAGAGGGACAGAAAGAGGGTGAGAGAGGGTGGGGGAGCAAGCGCGTCAACCGTCGGCGTGGCCGGCAGCAAAGCAGCAGCAGCATGGCGTGCACCAGTGAGGGAGCACGTGTGCGTGTGCGTGTGCGTGTGCGTGTGCGTGCGTGTCAACGCGGGAGGAGAAGGAAGAGAGGGAGCGCGCGGCGAGGCTCGCATCGCATCCGTGGCAGCACGCGTGCGATCTGTTTCGTGGTGTTGTTGTGTTTTAAGCGCGGTTGCAATAGGCTTTCCAGAGCATCTACAGCGGCTCACGTGCCGGCGCCGCATCTCGCACCCACACCTCGCACACGCGAGGCCGCATGGGGGCACGGCGCGGCGCGGGGCGGAGCAGCCGCCGGACAGATCACGTGTACGCTGGCACTAACGGGAAAAGAACAAACGAGCACAGCTGTTCAGACGCGCGCCGCACGGCGCGACTGCGGGTCGGAGCAGCAGGCACGGGAACACAAAGGACGGCAGTAAATAGACGCAGTGGTGTCCACCGCACGCGCCGCACGTAAGCCAAACGTGCACAATAGGGGAGATAATAATAGTAGTAAGGACAACAATAACAGTTCTTAGGGGCCTGGGGGACGGGAAAGGCGGAGCAGGCGCGATCATAAGAGGCGTAAAAGAAGTAATAGGAGAAATAGGAGGAACAGGAGGAAGGGCGGGTGGCACGCACACTCGCGCGCACGGCGCCGCCGCAGCACTCGCACACGCCGCACATCCACACGCGCAGCCGCCACCTCGAGGAGGGAGGGAGAGGTGGGATATGGGGAGGGGTGCAGCGATGCAGCGCCGCGTGCACGCACGCACTCACACCGCCTTAGTGCGCCGCGAGGGTCGGGTAGTCGTTGTACCCGACATTGTCGTGCGTGTAGAAGGTGCTCGCGTCCGGCGTGTTCAGCGGCGCACCGGCGATCGCGCGCTCAACCAGGTCCGGGTTCGCGATCGCCTTCACGCCAAAGATCACGGCCTCCGCCTCGCCGTCCTCCACCGTCTTGGCCGCCTCGTCGATCTCGAAGCCCATGCCGGTGAACAGCACGCCCTCGTACACCGCGCGGGCCCACTTGTCCGCGCCGCGCGCAGGCGTGAAGAAGTCGCCGCGCATCACGTCCAGGAACGCAAGCTTGCGCGAGTTCAGCTCCGTGCAGATGTACTTCGTCAGCGCCTCCGGGTTCTCGTCGGACTGGCCGTTGAACGAGTTCAGCGGCGAGATGCGCAGCGCCGTGCGCTCGTGCCCGATCGCGGCGATCACCGCGTCCACCACCTCGAACAGGAACCGGCACCGGTTCTCAAGGCTGCCGCCGTACTCGTCCGTGCGCTGGTTCGACGACGTCTTCAGGAACTGGTCGATCAGGTAGCCGTTCGCGCCGTGCACCTGCACGCCGTCGAATCCGGCAGCGATAGCGTTGCGGGCCGCAACAGCGTACAGCTGCACGTACTCCGCGATCTCCGCCTTCGTCAGCTCCGCCGGCACCGGGTAGTGCTGCTTCTCGTTGTTCACCGCGAACAGCGCCGGTGAGTCGTGGCCCACGATCGCGATCGGCGACGGCGCCACGATCTTCAGCCCCTCCGCCACGTTGCACGGCACCGTCGCGCGGCCGCCGTTGTGGATCTGGCAGTAGATCAGCCCGCCCCTCGCGTGCACCGCGTCCGTCACCTTCCGCCAGCCGGCAACCTGCTCCTCTCCATAGATGCCGCCCTCGAACCCGAACGTCGAGTAGCCTTTCTGGATCTGCGCCGCCTCGCTGATGATCAGCCCCATCGACGCGCGGTCCGCGTAGTACTTCACCATGTCGTCGTTGGGGATGTGGTCGGGGCCAGCGCGGTTGCGCGTCAGCGGCGCCATCACGAACCGGTTCTTCAGCGTCACGTTGCCGACCTTCAGCGGCTTCAGCAGCGCCTCAAGGTGTGCAGTGGTCGCGGACATGGCTTGTGCGGTCGAGACGGGTGTGTCAGCCTGCTAGGCACAGAAGCGCGAGACGAAGAGGGTCGGTTGCAAAGGGTGCGGTGGCGTGGAAATCACAGTGGAGGGAGCCCTACGTGATGCAAGAGCTTCGTCGCGCAGCAGCGGGCAGAGAAGAGTAGGAGAGAGGGACAGAAAGAGGGTGAGAGAGGGTGGGGGAGCAAGCGCGTCAACCGTCGGCGTGGCCGGCAGCAAAGCAGCAGCAGCATGGCGTGCACCAGTGAGGGAGCACGTGTGCGTGTGCGTGTGCGTGTGCGTGTGCGTGCGTGTCAACGCGGGAGGAGAAGGAAGAGAGGGAGCGCGCGGCGAGGCTCGCATCGCATCCGTGGCAGCACGCGTGCGATCTGTTTCGTGGTGTTGTTGTGTTTTAAGCGCGGTTGCAATAGGCTTTCCAGAGCATCTACAGCGGCTCACGTGCCGGCGCCGCATCTCGCACCCACACCTCGCACACGCGAGGCCGCATGGGGGCACGGCGCGGCGCGGGGCGGAGCAGCCGCCGGACAGATCACGTGTACGCTGGCACTAACGGGAAAAGAACAAACGAGCACAGCTGTTCAGACGCGCGCCGCACGGCGCGACTGCGGGTCGGAGCAGCAGGCACGGGAACACAAAGGACGGCAGTAAATAGACGCAGTGGTGTCCACCGCACGCGCCGCACGTAAGCCAAACGTGCACAATAGGGGAGATAATAATAGTAGTAAGGACAACAATAACAGTTCTTAGGGGCCTGGGGGACGGGAAAGGCGGAGCAGGCGCGATCATAAGAGGCGTAAAAGAAGTAATAGGAGAAATAGGAGGAACAGGAGGAAGGGCGGGTGGCACGCACACTCGCGCGCACGGCGCCGCCGCAGCACTCGCACACGCCGCACATCCACACGCGCAGCCGCCACCTCGAGGAGGGAGGGAGAGGTGGGATATGGGGAGGGGTGCAGCGATGCAGCGCCGCGTGCACGCACGCACTCACACCGCCTTAGTGCGCCGCGAGGGTCGGGTAGTCGTTGTACCCGACATTGTCGTGCGTGTAGAAGGTGCTCGCGTCCGGCGTGTTCAGCGGCGCACCGGCGATCGCGCGCTCAACCAGGTCCGGGTTCGCGATCGCCTTCACGCCAAAGATCACGGCCTCCGCCTCGCCGTCCTCCACCGTCTTGGCCGCCTCGTCGATCTCGAAGCCCATGCCGGTGAACAGCACGCCCTCGTACACCGCGCGGGCCCACTTGTCCGCGCCGCGCGCAGGCGTGAAGAAGTCGCCGCGCATCACGTCCAGGAACGCAAGCTTGCGCGAGTTCAGCTCCGTGCAGATGTACTTCGTCAGCGCCTCCGGGTTCTCGTCGGACTGGCCGTTGAACGAGTTCAGCGGCGAGATGCGCAGCGCCGTGCGCTCGTGCCCGATCGCGGCGATCACCGCGTCCACCACCTCGAACAGGAACCGGCACCGGTTCTCAAGGCTGCCGCCGTACTCGTCCGTGCGCTGGTTCGACGACGTCTTCAGGAACTGGTCGATCAGGTAGCCGTTCGCGCCGTGCACCTGCACGCCGTCGAATCCGGCAGCGATAGCGTTGCGGGCCGCAACAGCGTACAGCTGCACGTACTCCGCGATCTCCGCCTTCGTCAGCTCCGCCGGCACCGGGTAGTGCTGCTTCTCGTTGTTCACCGCGAACAGCGCCGGTGAGTCGTGGCCCACGATCGCGATCGGCGACGGCGCCACGATCTTCAGCCCCTCCGCCACGTTGCACGGCACCGTCGCGCGGCCGCCGTTGTGGATCTGGCAGTAGATCAGCCCGCCCCTCGCGTGCACCGCGTCCGTCACCTTCCGCCAGCCGGCAACCTGCTCCTCTCCATAGATGCCGCCCTCGAACCCGAACGTCGAGTAGCCTTTCTGGATCTGCGCCGCCTCGCTGATGATCAGCCCCATCGACGCGCGGTCCGCGTAGTACTTCACCATGTCGTCGTTGGGGATGTGGTCGGGGCCAGCGCGGTTGCGCGTCAGCGGCGCCATCACGAACCGGTTCTTCAGCGTCACGTTGCCGACCTTCAGCGGCTTCAGCAGCGCCTCAAGGTGTGCAGTGGTCGCGGACATGGCTTGTGCGGTCGAGACGGGTGTGTCAGCCTGCTAGGCACAGAAGCGCGAGACGAAGAGGGTCGGTTGCAAAGGGTGCGGTGGCGTGGAAATCACAGTGGAGGGAGCCCTACGTGATGCAAGAGCTTCGTCGCGCAGCAGCGGGCAGAGAAGAGTAGGAGAGAGGGACAGAAAGAGGGTGAGAGAGGGTGGGGGAGCAAGCGCGTCAACCGTCGGCGTGGCCGGCAGCAAAGCAGCAGCAGCATGGCGTGCACCAGTGAGGGAGCACGTGTGCGTGTGCGTGTGCGTGTGCGTGTGCGTGCGTGTCAACGCGGGAGGAGAAGGAAGAGAGGGAGCGCGCGGCGAGGCTCGCATCGCATCCGTGGCAGCACGCGTGCGATCTGTTTCGTGGTGTTGTTGTGTTTTAAGCGCGGTTGCAATAGGCTTTCCAGAGCATCTACAGCGGCTCACGTGCCGGCGCCGCATCTCGCACCCACACCTCGCACACGCGAGGCCGCATGGGGGCACGGCGCGGCGCGGGGCGGAGCAGCCGCCGGACAGATCACGTGTACGCTGGCACTAACGGGAAAAGAACAAACGAGCACAGCTGTTCAGACGCGCGCCGCACGGCGCGACTGCGGGTCGGAGCAGCAGGCACGGGAACACAAAGGACGGCAGTAAATAGACGCAGTGGTGTCCACCGCACGCGCCGCACGTAAGCCAAACGTGCACAATAGGGGAGATAATAATAGTAGTAAGGACAACAATAACAGTTCTTAGGGGCCTGGGGGACGGGAAAGGCGGAGCAGGCGCGATCATAAGAGGCGTAAAAGAAGTAATAGGAGAAATAGGAGGAACAGGAGGAAGGGCGGGTGGCACGCACACTCGCGCGCACGGCGCCGCCGCAGCACTCGCACACGCCGCACATCCACACGCGCAGCCGCCACCTCGAGGAGGGAGGGAGAGGTGGGATATGGGGAGGGGTGCAGCGATGCAGCGCCGCGTGCACGCACGCACTCACACCGCCTTAGTGCGCCGCGAGGGTCGGGTAGTCGTTGTACCCGACATTGTCGTGCGTGTAGAAGGTGCTCGCGTCCGGCGTGTTCAGCGGCGCACCGGCGATCGCGCGCTCAACCAGGTCCGGGTTCGCGATCGCCTTCACGCCAAAGATCACGGCCTCCGCCTCGCCGTCCTCCACCGTCTTGGCCGCCTCGTCGATCTCGAAGCCCATGCCGGTGAACAGCACGCCCTCGTACACCGCGCGGGCCCACTTGTCCGCGCCGCGCGCAGGCGTGAAGAAGTCGCCGCGCATCACGTCCAGGAACGCAAGCTTGCGCGAGTTCAGCTCCGTGCAGATGTACTTCGTCAGCGCCTCCGGGTTCTCGTCGGACTGGCCGTTGAACGAGTTCAGCGGCGAGATGCGCAGCGCCGTGCGCTCGTGCCCGATCGCGGCGATCACCGCGTCCACCACCTCGAACAGGAACCGGCACCGGTTCTCAAGGCTGCCGCCGTACTCGTCCGTGCGCTGGTTCGACGACGTCTTCAGGAACTGGTCGATCAGGTAGCCGTTCGCGCCGTGCACCTGCACGCCGTCGAATCCGGCAGCGATAGCGTTGCGGGCCGCAACAGCGTACAGCTGCACGTACTCCGCGATCTCCGCCTTCGTCAGCTCCGCCGGCACCGGGTAGTGCTGCTTCTCGTTGTTCACCGCGAACAGCGCCGGTGAGTCGTGGCCCACGATCGCGATCGGCGACGGCGCCACGATCTTCAGCCCCTCCGCCACGTTGCACGGCACCGTCGCGCGGCCGCCGTTGTGGATCTGGCAGTAGATCAGCCCGCCCCTCGCGTGCACCGCGTCCGTCACCTTCCGCCAGCCGGCAACCTGCTCCTCTCCATAGATGCCGCCCTCGAACCCGAACGTCGAGTAGCCTTTCTGGATCTGCGCCGCCTCGCTGATGATCAGCCCCATCGACGCGCGGTCCGCGTAGTACTTCACCATGTCGTCGTTGGGGATGTGGTCGGGGCCAGCGCGGTTGCGCGTCAGCGGCGCCATCACGAACCGGTTCTTCAGCGTCACGTTGCCGACCTTCAGCGGCTTCAGCAGCGCCTCAAGGTGTGCAGTGGTCGCGGACATGGCTTGTGCGGTCGAGACGGGTGTGTCAGCCTGCTAGGCACAGAAGCGCGAGACGAAGAGGGTCGGTTGCAAAGGGTGCGGTGGCGTGGAAATCACAGTGGAGGGAGCCCTACGTGATGCAAGAGCTTCGTCGCGCAGCAGCGGGCAGAGAAGAGTAGGAGAGAGGGACAGAAAGAGGGTGAGAGAGGGTGGGGGAGCAAGCGCGTCAACCGTCGGCGTGGCCGGCAGCAAAGCAGCAGCAGCATGGCGTGCACCAGTGAGGGAGCACGTGTGCGGTGGTGGCGTGTGCGTGCGTGTCAACGCGGGAGGAGAAGGAAGAGAGGGAGCGCGCGGCGAGGCTCGCATCGCATCCGTGGCAGCACGCGTGCGATCTGTTTCGTGGTGTTGTTGTGTTTTAAGCGCGGTTGCAATAGGCTTTCCAGAGCATCTACAGCGGCTCACGTGCCGGCGCCGCATCTCGCACCCACACCTCGCACACGCGAGGCCGCATGGGGGCACGGCGCGGCGCGGGGCGGAGCAGCCGCCGGACAGATCACGTGTACGCTGGCACTAACGGGAAAAGAACAAACGAGCACAGCTGTTCAGACGCGCGCCGCACGGCGCGACTGCGGGTCGGAGCAGCAGGCACGGGAACACAAAGGACGGCAGTAAATAGACGCAGTGGTGTCCACCGCACGCGCCGCACGTAAGCCAAACGTGCACAATAGGGGAGATAATAATAGTAGTAAGGACAACAATAACAGTTCTTAGGGGCCTGGGGGACGGGAAAGGCGGAGCAGGCGCGATCATAAGAGGCGTAAAAGAAGTAATAGGAGAAATAGGAGGAACAGGAGGAAGGGCGGGTGGCACGCACACTCGCGCGCACGGCGCCGCCGCAGCACTCGCACACGCCGCACATCCACACGCGCAGCCGCCACCTCGAGGAGGGAGGGAGAGGTGGATATGGGGAGGGGTGCAGCGATGCAGCGCCGCGTGCACGCACGCACTCACACCGCCTTAGTGCGCCGCGAGGGTCGGGTAGTCGTTGTACCCGACATTGTCGTGCGTGTAGAAGGTGCTCGCGTCCGGCGTGTTCAGCGGCGCACCGGCGATCGCGCGCTCAACCAGGTCCGGGTTCGCGATCGCCTTCACGCCAAAGATCACGGCCTCCGCCTCGCCGTCCTCCACCGTCTTGGCCGCCTCGTCGATCTCGAAGCCCATGCCGGTGAACAGCACGCCCTCGTACACCGCGCGGGCCCACTTGTCCGCGCCGCGCGCAGGCGTGAAGAAGTCGCCGCGCATCACGTCCAGGAACGCAAGCTTGCGCGAGTTCAGCTCCGTGCAGATGTACTTCGTCAGCGCCTCCGGGTTCTCGTCGGACTGGCCGTTGAACGAGTTCAGCGGCGAGATGCGCAGCGCCGTGCGCTCGTGCCCGATCGCGGCGATCACCGCGTCCACCACCTCGAACAGGAACGGCACCGGTTCTCAAGGCTGCCGCCGTACTCGTCCGTGCGCTGGTTCGACGACGTCTTCAGGAACTGGTCGATCAGGTAGCCGTTCGCGCCGTGCACCTGCACGCCGTCGAATCCGGCAGCGATAGCGTTGCGGGCGCAACAGCGTACAGCTGCACGTACTCCGCGATCTCCGCCTTCGTCAGCTCCGCCGGCACCGGGTAGTGCTGCTTCTCGTTGTTCACCGCGAACAGCGCCGGTGAGTCGTGGCCCACGATCGCGATCGGCGACGGCGCCACGATCTTCAGCCCCTCCGCCACGTTGCACGGCACCGTCGCGCGGCCGCCGTTGTGGATCTGGCAGTAGATCAGCCCGCCCCTCGCGTGCACCGCGTCCGTCACCTTCCGCCAGCCGGCAACCTGCTCCTCTCCATAGATGCCGCCTCGAACCCGAACGTCGAGTAGCCTTTCTGGATCTGCGCCGCCTCGCTGATGATCAGCCCCATCGACGCGCGGTCCGCGTAGTACTTCACCATGTCGTCGTTGGGGATGTGGTCGGGGCCAGCGCGGTTGCGCGTCAGCGGCGCCATCACGAACCGGTTCTTCAGCGTCACGTTGCCGACCTTCAGCGGCTTCAGCAGCGCCTCAAGGTGTGCAGTGGTCGCGGACATGGCTTGTGCGGTCGAGACGGGTGTGTCAGCCTGCTAGGCACAGAAGCGCGAGACGAAGAGGGTCGGTTGCAAAGGGTGCGGTGGCGTGGAAATCACAGTGGAGGGAGCCCTACGTGATGCAAGAGCTTCGTCGCGCAGCAGCGGGCAGAGAAGAGTAGGAGAGAGGGACAGAAAGAGGGTGAGAGAGGGTGGGGGAGCAAGCGCGTCAACCGTCGGCGTGGCCGGCAGCAAAGCAGCAGCAGCATGGCGTGCACCAGTGAGGGAGCACGTGTGCGTGTGCGTGTGCGTGTGCGTGTGCGTGCGTGTCAACGCGGGGAGGAGAAGGAAGAGAGGGAGCGCGCGGCGAGGCTCGCATCGCATCCGTGGCAGCACGCGTGCGATCTGTTTCGTGGTGTTGTTGTGTTTTAAGCGCGGTTGCAATAGGCTTTCCAGAGCATCTACAGCGGCTCACGTGCCGGCGCCGCATCTCGCACCCACACCTCGCACACGCGAGGCCGCATGGGGGCACGGCGCGGCGCGGGGCGGAGCAGCCGCCGGACAGATCACGTGTACGCTGGCACTAACGGAAAAGAACAAACGAGCACAGCTGTTCAGACGCGCGCCCGCACGGCGCGACTGCGGGTCGGAGCAGCAGGCACGGGAACACAAAGGACGGCAGTAAATAGACGCAGTGGTGTCCACCGCACGCGCCGCACGTAAGCCAAACGTGCACAATAGGGAGATAATAATAGTAGTAAGGACAACAATAACAGTTCTTAGGGGCCTGGGGGACGGGAAAGGCGGAGCAGGCGCGATCATAAGAGGCGTAAAAGAAGTAATAGGAGAAATAGGAGGAACAGGAGGAAGGCGGGTGGCACGCACACTCGCGCGCACGGCGCCGCCGCAGCACTCGCACACGCCGCACATCCACACGCGCAGCCGCCACCTCGAGGAGGGAGGGAGAGGTGGATATGGGGAGGGGTGCAGCGATGCAGCGCCGCGTGCACGCACGCACTCACACCGCCTTAGTGCGCCGCGAGGGTCGGGTAGTCGTTGTACCCGACATTGTCGTGCGTGTAGAAGGTGCTCGCGTCCGGCGTGTTCAGCGGCGCACCGGCGATCGCGCGCTCAACCAGGTCCGGGTTCGCGATCGCCTTCACGCCAAAGATCACGGCCTCCGCCTCGCCGGTCCTCCACCGTCTTGGCCGCCTCGTCGATCTCGAAGCCCATGCGGTGAACAGCACGCCCTCGTACACCGCGCGGGCCCACTTGTCCGCGCCGCGCGCAGGCGTGAAGAAGTCGCCGCGCATCACGTCCAGGAACGCAAGCTTGCGCGAGTTCAGCTCCGTGCAGATGTACTTCGTCCAGCGCCTCCGGGTTCTCGTCGGACTGGCCGTTGAACGAGTTCAGCGGCGAGATGCGCAGCGCCGTGCGCTCGGTGCCCGATCGCGGCGATCACCGCGTCCACCACCTCGAACAGGAACCGGCACCGGTTCTCA
>OESE01000099.1:0-5000 GCA_900240875.1 Crithidia expoeki
CACTGGGTGTCGGTCGGGTGTGGGCGTGGACGGTGATGTCGCTGTAACGGTGGGTGTGGTTAGGGCGTGTGCGCGGGTGGTGGGCGGCAGCGCCTGCACACACGGTCTGCCCCAACACTGGGTGTGGGCGTGACGAGTGCTGTAACGGTGGGTGTGGTTAGGGCGTGTGCGCGGGTGGTGGGCGGCAGCGCCTGCACACACGGTCTGCCCCAACACTGGGTGTGGGCGTGACGAGTGCTGTAACGGTGGGTGTGGTTAGGGCGTGTGCGCGGGTGGTGGGCGGCAGCGCCTGCACACACGGTCTGCCCCAACACTGGGTGTGGGCGTGACGAGTGCTGTAACGGTGGGTGTGGTTAGGGCGTGTGCGCGGGTGGTGGGCGGCAGCGCCTGCACACACGGTCTGCCCCAACACTGGGTGTGGGCGTGACGAGTGCTGTAACGGTGGGTGTGGTTAGGGCGTGTGCGCGGGTGGTGGGCGGCAGCGCCTGCACACACGGTCTGCCCCAACACTGGGTGTGGGCGTGACGAGTGCTGTAACGGTGGGTGTGGTTAGGGCGTGTGCGCGGGTGGTGGGCGGCAGCGCCTGCACACACGGTCTGCCCCAACACTGGGTGTGGGCGTGACGAGTGCTGTAACGGTGGGTGTGGTTAGGGCGTGTGCGCGGGTGGTGGGCGGCAGCGCCTGCACACACGGTCTGCCCCAACACTGGGTGTGGGCGTGACGAGTGCTGTAACGGTGGGTGTGGTTAGGGCGTGTGCGCGGGTGGTGGACGGCAGCGCCTGCACACACGGTCTGCCCCAACACTGGGTGTGGGCGTGACGAGTGCTGTAACGGTGGGTGTGGTTAGGGCGTGTGCGCGGGTGGTGGGCGGCAGCGCCTGCACACACGGTCTGCCCCAACACTGGGTGTGGGCGTGACGAGTGCTGTAACGGTGGGTGTGGTTAGGGCGTGTGCGCGGGTGGTGGGCGGCAGCGCCTGCACACACGGTCTGCCCCAACACTGGGTGTGGGCGTGACGAGTGCTGTAACGGTGGGTGTGGTTAGGGCGTGTGCGCGGGTGGTGGGCGGCAGCGCCTGCACACACGGTCTGCCCCAACACTGGGTGTGGGCGTGACGAGTGCTGTAACGGTGGGTGTGGTTAGGGCGTGTGCGCGGGTGGTGGGCGGCAGCGCCTGCACACACGGTCTGCCCCAACACTGGGTGTGGGCGTGACGAGTGCTGTAACGGTGGGTGTGGTTAGGGCGTGTGCGCGGGTGGTGGGCGGCAGCGCCTGCACACACGGTCTGCCCCAACACTGGGTGTGGGCGTGACGAGTGCTGTAACGGTGGGTGTGGTTAGGGCGTGTGCGCGGGTGGTGGGCGGCAGCGCCTGCACACACGGTCTGCCCCAACACTGGGTGTGGGCGTGACGAGTGCTGTAACGGTGGGTGTGGTTAGGGCGTGTGCGCGGGTGGTGGACGGCAGCGCCTGCACACACGGTCTGCCCCAACACTGGGTGTGGGCGTGACGAGTGCTGTAACGGT
Source organism: Crithidia expoeki (assembly GCA_900240875.1). Lineage (NCBI taxonomy): Eukaryota > Euglenozoa > Kinetoplastea > Trypanosomatida > Trypanosomatidae > Crithidia > Crithidia expoeki. Next base: position 1,522 of record OESE01000099.1, read on the forward strand.
GGGTGTGGTTAGGGCGTGTGCGCGGGTGGTGGCGGCAGCGCCTGCACACACGGTCTGCCCCAACACTGGGTGTGGGCGTGACGAGTGCTGTAACGGTGGGTGTGGTTAGGGCGTGTGCGCGGGTGGTGGGCGGCAGCGCCTGCACACACGGTCTGCCCCAACACTGGGTGTGGGCGTGACGAGTGCTGTAACGGTGGGTGTGGTTAGGGCGTGTGCGCGGGTGGTGGGCGGCAGCGCCTGCACACACGGTCTGCCCCAACACTGGGTGTGGGCGTGACGAGTGCTGTAACGGTGGGTGTGGTTAGGGCGTGTGCGCGGGTGGTGGGCGGCAGCGCCTGCACACACGGTCTGCCCCAACACTGGGTGTGGGCGTGACGAGTGCTGTAACGGTGGGTGTGGTTAGGGCGTGTGCGCGGGTGGTGGGCGGCAGCGCCTGCACACACGGTCTGCCCCAACACTGGGTGTGGGCGTGACGAGTGCTGTAACGGTGGGTGTGGTTAGGGCGTGTGCGCGGGTGGTGGGCGGCAGCGCCTGCACACACGGTCTGCCCCAACACTGGGTGTGGGCGTGACGAGTGCTGTAACGGTGGGTGTGGTTAGGGCGTGTGCGCGGGTGGTGGCGGCAGCGCCTGCACACACGGTCTGCCCCAACACTGGGTGTGGGCGTGACGAGTGCTGTAACGGTGGGTGTGGTTAGGGCGTGTGCGCGGGTGGTGGGCGGCAGCGCCTGCACACACGGTCTGCCCCAACACTGGGTGTGGGCGTGACGAGTGCTGTAACGGTGGGTGTGGTTAGGGCGTGTGCGCGGGTGGTGGGCGGCAGCGCCTGCACACACGGTCTGCCCCAACACTGGGTGTGGGCGTGACGAGTGCTGTAACGGTGGGTGTGGTTAGGGCGTGTGCGCGGGTGGTGGCGGCAGCGCCTGCACACACGGTCTGCCCCAACACTGGGTGTGGGCGTGACGAGTGCTGTAACGGTGGGTGTGGTTAGGGCGTGTGCGCGGGTGGTGGACGGCAGCGCCTGCACACACGGTCTGCCCCAACACTGGGTGTGGGCGTGGCGGGTGCTGTAACGGTGGGTGTGGTTAGGGCGTGTGCGCGGGTGGTGGGCGGCAGCGCCTGCACACACGGTCTGCCCCAACACTGGGTGTGGGCGTGACGAGTGCTGTAACGGTGGGTGTGGTTAGGGCGTGTGCGCGGGTGGTGGGCGGCAGCGCCTGCACACACGGTCTGCCCCAACACTGGGTGTGGGCGTGACGAGTGCTGTAACGGTGGGTGTGGTTAGGGCGTGTGCGCGGGTGGTGGGCGGCAGCGCCTGCACACACGGTCTGCCCCAACACTGGGTGTGGGCGTGACGAGTGCTGTAACGGTGGGTGTGGTTAGGGCGTGTGCGCGGGTGGTGGGCGGCAGCGCCTGCACACACGGTCTGCCCCAACACTGGGTGTGGGCGTGGCGGGTGCTGTAACGGTGGGTGTGGTTAGGGCGTGTGCGCGGGTGGTGGGCGGCAGCGCCTGCACACACGGTCTGCCCCAACACTGGGTGTGGGCGTGACGAGTGCTGTAACGGTGGGTGTGGTTAGGGCGTGTGCGCGGGTGGTGGGCGGCAGCGCCTGCACACACGGTCTGCCCCAACACTGGGTGTGGGCGTGACGAGTGCTGTAACGGTGGGTGTGGTTAGGGCGTGTGCGCGGGTGGTGGGCGGCAGCGCCTGCACACACGGTCTGCCCCAACACTGGGTGTGGGCGTGACGAGTGCTGTAACGGTGGGTGTGGTTAGGGCGTGTGCGCGGGTGGTGGGCGGCAGCGCCTGCACACACGGTCTGCCCCAACACTGGGTGTGGGCGTGACGAGTGCTGTAACGGTGGGTGTGGTTAGGGCGTGTGCGCGGGTGGTGGACGGCAGCGCCTGCACACACGGTCTGCCCCAACACTGGGTGTGGGCGTGACGAGTGCTGTAACGGTGGGTGTGGTTAGGGCTTGTGCGCGGGTGGTGGGCGGCAGCGCCTGCACACACGGTCTGCCCCAACACTGGGTGTGGGCGTGGCGGGTGCGTCAGCAATGTGGGTGTGGGTAGGGCGTGTGCGCGGGTGGTGGACGGCGGCGCCTGCACACACGGTCTGCCCCAACACTGGGTGTGGGCGTGACGAGTGCTGTAACGGTGGGTGTGGTTAGGGCGTGTGCGCGGGTGGTGGGCGGCAGCGCCTGCACACACGGTCTGCCCCAACACTGGGTGTGGGCGTGACGAGTGCTGTAACGGTGGGTGTGGTTAGGGCGTGTGCGCGGGTGGTGGACGGCGGCGCCTGCACACACGGTCTGTTTCGAGGTTGGCGTGGTGGTGTCCAGGTTGCTGCTCCCGTTTTGGGTTTGGGGTGTTGCTGTTGGGGTTTTTGCCTGTTGTGGTGTGCGTCCTGTGTTTGTTGTGTTTTGTTGTGCGCGTTGTTTTGTGTGGTTGTTAGGGTCTTTGTGCTGGCTGTAGTGTGGTTGGATTGCTCGCCTTGTTAGTTCAGGGCTTTGTGTGCTTTGCGGCGCTGTTTGGTGGTGTTGTCGCTGGCGCCGGTGGTCCTGTGACGCCCGGTTGTTGTTGTGTGGGGGTTCGTGTCGGAGCTGTTTGGTGGTGGTCGTGGGGGTCGGCGGTGTTAATGGGTATTGTAGCTGTTTTTGGCTGTGAGTCTTGTGTTTCGCGGTCTTTTGTGTTGTTGCCGTGGCTGCGCGTGTTTGTGTGAAGGGTCTACTGCAGTGGGGTTGGAACTGTCGTCTGGCCCAGGTGGGGGCCCTCCGCGCAGGGGTCCCGGTGACGGGTTGTGCCGGGTGCTGGGTTGGGGCCCTCGGTGTGGTTTTGTCTGTGGCCTTCCGTTGTGGGGTGTGGGCGTCTCATTCAGGGGCGTATGGTTTTTGTAACAACGTGGGGGACTACTCAGACACCTGGTGCGACCGAGGGGTCGTATCGGTGTGTGACCCTCCCACGTCCTGCCGGGCACACCGCTTCGTGTGGCTGGCTAGGGCGCTTTCTAAATTGAGAAGGCAAGTCGAAACGGTGCGTGGATGCCGCGTTTGTGCTACACACAAGCAAAGGCCATACCACATGCGTACCGAGCTAGACGAACCATCCTGTTATTCACACAACTGTACGTAGTCGCGCACCTCTCTGGTGCGTGTGCTACCACTGCGGTTTAGTTCCCAGTCTTCATTGCTTGTATTCCTGCTTCTCGCGCCGTGCTTGCGCGTGCTGTGTACTTCTGCGACGCCTCCGTGCGCCTTGCGGGAGTGCCATCTACCAATACGTTGCACGAACGTGCGCGTGTATGTGTGGGTGGCTTCAAACCAGTTTGATAACACACCCCTAGCACCACTACTGCGGGAGCGCCCATAGGTGTACAATGTCAGCTGCGCCGTGAAAAGTGCAGAGTGCTGTGTCGGACTATCCGTATGTGCTGAACTGTTTTGTGTGTGCTGCCGTATTGTACGTTTGCAGCGGAAACTCGGT